>JAZEWU010000050.1:3185806-3204725 GCA_036362915.1 Geotria australis | reverse complement strand
GGCGAGCGGAACCTGGGATCTTGAGCGCGACGTCGCAGGTGCTCCCCACCGACGCGACGGACGGCGCCTGCTGCCTCCGCGTCACCGTCTGCTTCATGCGGCCCTCGCCGCTCACCTTCACGCTGAACGGACTTCCTGGGGGCGCGTCAGGAGGGCAGAGGGATGGCAGGTCGCGGTCAGTTTTCACGTACAACCGTAACGCCTGACGATGCCTCCAACGTGCGAGGCGAAACGTCGCGAGGCAGAGAGAGAGAGCGCTTAGTGATGTGATACGGCTGTCCCCGAAAGAACGGCTCTGAAGAGCAGCCGTCATGAATCAGTGTTGAGCAACACCTACATCAGTACACAAAACGTTTTCTGTCAATTCTGTCCTTTTCACCTCCCGGTTTTATTCGCGATGTGCGATCGGCGGCGTGTCATCGGGGTTAGTATCCAATCAGCGCTCGCACAGCAGTGCAAGCTAACTGCTGTTGAAGGAGGTTACTGTAGACCTACTTAATAGATAATAATAATAGATGTTTATTATCAGAGCAGAAAAATGCCCAGTGAGATTGCAAGCTCTTTACGGGATTCAAGGGGCACTGCGCTTTCCCAGTACAACGTTTTCTTTTAATTCTCAGAGGTAGGATTTAAGCAAATTAAGTACGAAATAAAAATGTTTGATGCAGTGTTTTTTTTGTTGAGTCAGTCACGTGCCCGGGCTGGGGCATCGTCTCCACAGCTAAAAGCCCAGTTTAACCACGAGCAGCCACCTGGACGCGAACCCGGGTTTCTCGGCACCGTGAACCTCCGGGCCGTGCGATTCCTCCGACTCGCGTGCGTATCGCGTTGCCGCGGCGACCCGGCGTGCGTCGCCACGGTTACCTGGCACGTGCTCGTCGGCGAACTTGATGCTGACGATGTAGTTGCCGGGCTCCGTGGGACAGTAGGAGACCTTGCACGTCCCGTCCTCCTGGTCCTCACAGTTGATGTCCACCTTGCTCGGGCCTTCGATGGCCAGACTCAAGCCTCCGTATCCTGGCAAGCGAGGTCACGCAACGTGCAGTGAATTACTTTCACATACCCCCCCCCCCAAATTACTCTGATCGCTTCGCTGGCTCCCTGAGTGAGTGGGGGTGTGACTGCGGTCACACAACACAGACTGTGGACCATATAATTGCCGAGTGAGTAAGTTACTGGTCATCAAACACAGACCATGGATCACTCGATGACTGGGTAAATGTCTGAGTGAGAGTGTCGGTGAGTGACCGTGTTCACCCAACAGGCCACGTAACACCCGACGACTAAGCGGGCGAATCGGCGGGCGAGTGTGCGAGCGACCGCGGCCGCCCGCAACAGACCGTGCGACCGCGACATCAAAACTCTCGTGCCACCTCCCGCGAAAACAAACCCCTTCCAGACCGACCGCGGGCAGCGCACCGCCCTCGGGCAGGACGTTCCTTCCGTGAGACGCGGATGTTACCGCTCGCCGCGCCGCCCCGCCGCCCGGTTGCTCGGTGGCTCGACTAAGATCCCACAGAACGGTCGCCAAACCGCCGCCGCCCGCACACAGCCGAGTTCGGCGTCTCACCGGCGTTGCGCGTGTCCACGGCAAACTCGCTGAGCTGGAAGGTCCGGCCCTCGGCGAGGCCGGTGCCGGACGTGAGCACTCGGCTGGCGTCGCCGATCTCCGACGGCCCCACCACCACCGTGAACGGGCTGTTGGCCACGTGGCGGCCGCCCTTCTTCACGCTCACCTGGTGCTCGCCGATCTCCTTGGGCGTGAACGATATTCCTGCGACCCGCGTGCGGTTAAGGGGGGGGGGGCGCGTGGCTCGGGTTACGTGGGGAGCGGCGTGGGGAGCGACGTGCGCCGGCGGTAGCGCGTTCGTCGTCGGTCGCGAAGGTTCGCCGTTCGAGTCTGCCGCGGTGTTGTGAAACGGGATGCAGGCGAAACCCCCGGAGTAACGTCACCGTGGGTCTCGGACCGATGCCGTAACGCGAAAATGTCCGCCAGTCGAAGTACTGTCTTTTTTAAAAATCACTTATCAATGTGAGTTTTTATCATTGATAAAAAATCAATGCCTTTACTGCACCGCGATCGTCATATACGTGCATAACTGACGTAAACAAAGCATTTGTAACTAAAAGAAACACTGTAAGACAGCGGTTCCCAAAGTGTGCGCCATGGGACTCCGGGGCGCCGCGGCTAACTCACAGGGGCGCCGCGGGATATTCCACATTTTTCGATATATGCCATATTATATTTTCTGACTTTGGGCGCCATGGAAAAAAAATCCTGACAACACTAAGGGGCGCCGTGAACCGAGAACGTTTGGGAACCACTGCTGTAGACGCACGTTATCAAAACGTGCGTAAGTCCGAAGCGCCGTAAGTCGAGGAGCCTTAAGTCGGGGTACGCCTGTATAAGGCGCGAGGGAAGCTCATGCGCGATTGAGTACCGATGTGTCCCGTGTGCAGACGTTTGAGAATGCACGGCTCCTCCCGCCCGGACGGCGCTAGGATAGAGGCCGACAGCTGGCTCAGGTCCGTCTCGAGGATCTGCAGCGAGACGTCCTGGGAAGTGCCCACGTTCAGCTGCGACGTACGCAGCGAGTCGTCGCCTGCGCGGAAAGGACAGACGCGCGTGCGCACGTGCTGGTTTGCCTTTTGGTGACGAGGTCCGACACTAGTGAGACGAGGTATGACAATAGTGAGACAAAGTTTAACTCTAGTGACACCAGGTCTGACACTAGTGATACCAGGTCTAACACTAATAATAATAATAGCATTTATAGAGCGCCTTTCACCCGAGGGTCACAAAGCGCTGCACAGGGCTGCAGAGAGAACGACAAATCAACACTAGTGTTAGGCTCTCTCTCTCTCATGCCCTCTCGCCCTCTCTCGCTCGCTCTCTCTCGCTCTCTCTTTAACATTTAAATGTACATCAGAGAATCAAAGTGTCTGTTTCACGTCCGTAATTACCTAGTCGAGGGCTGCACGTCCGTCTGCTCGTGGGAAGTCACGTAATGTCACCACAACTCTTTCTCTCTCTCCCTAACTCTCTCTCTCTCTCGCGCCGTCCTCACCGGTGATCTTCGCCGTGAAGGGGCTCCCCAAGATGTGCTTGTCGTCGAACTTGACGACGATGCTGTAGTCGCCGGGCGCCGTCGGCAGGTACGACACCGTGCACGTGCCGTCCTTGTTGTCCTGGCACGTGATGTCGGCCTTGGACGGGCCCTCTACCGCCAGCGACAGGCCGCCTGCGGGAAAACACGCCGCGGCCCAAAGATGCCCGCCGTTGGTGGCAAGTGCCGGCAAGTGGTGCCCGAGCGGATGTCCCGTTCGAAGTGCCGGAAAATGTCGTGGGGGGCAGACAGCCCCCCGCTGGCCTGGCAGTCAACACCGCCCTCTGTCTATGCAGCAGCCGTCGCAGGAGTCCCGTAAAGAGCTTGCAAGCTCACTGGGTACTTTTCTGCTGTAATAATCTATCTATCTACCCTATCTCTGTAATAATAAACATCCGTCTATCTATCTAACTTGGCCCTGCTGCCCATTAACTCGAGCAACTCGGTGCTTATTATTACTACGACAGTCTCAGAAGACCTGAGGATGTCTCCAATGTGGGGGGCGAAACGTCACGACGGAAAGGGGGGGTTGGGAGCGCTCGGTGCCACGGCCATCCCGAAAGACCGGCTTTGGAAAGCGATTCTCATGCATCGAGCCGTGAAAAACCAACATCGGTACTATCATTGCCGTCGGTCGGTTAGAAACCCATTCACGTTCCGTCGATCTGCACCTGTCTGGCAGTCAACGCCGCCCTCTATATGCTGCAAGCCGTCACCCTATCCCGGCCGTTGGGGCCGCTGGGGCCGCGGCTGAGCGAGCGGCTTTCCCACCTTCGCCGGCGTCCTTGGTGTGGATTGTGAAGGCGGCCGGCTTGTTGACCGTGCCGTGGCTGAGGCCCGGTCCGAAGGCCGACACGTGGCCGCTGTCGATGGCGTCCACGAAGAACTGCAGCGGGCTCCCTGCGTGGCAACCGCGCCATCGGTGATCGCTCGCGACAGGCACAGATCCGTTCTCCCTGCCAACCCCCCGATAGCCTTAACAGACCGTACGGTCAAGTGCTGTTAGCGAGTAGTAGGGGATCAAGGCAGAAGCGTTCACGTCGCAATCCCTGTCAAGTAATACTTGGTATTACCTGCAAGTTCTACCAAACACTTCAAAGCCGAGCTGAAAGACAACGATGTCCAGAAGCTCAACAGATGCCAAGAAGCCCCTCAGTCTGGAGCAAGAAGAGAGGCCAATGCCCGCCGCCTTTAAGGCCAGCACTGACGATGAATGAACGAACGGTAATGAATAAGAATGAACGACGCGAGTTTACGGCCACGCGATGCGAGCGCGGGGATCGTTGGGGCCCGCGGAGCGTGGGGCTACCTGGGATGTGGTTTCCGTCGTACTTGATGTCCATCTCGTGGAGGCCCTTCTCCACGGGAGAGAACTTCACCGTGACGGTGCCGTCCTGGTTGTCGGTGATCTCCGGCTTGGCCTTGCGGCCCGACGGCATGTGCACCTCGCCTGCGCGTCACCAACACGCGCGTCAGGGAACGTGTCAGCGGAGGTCTGCCGAGTGTGCGCCGCGCGTGTGTAGTGAGTGTGGTGAGCGGTGAGTATCTGTGTCAGGTGAGTGTACGGCGAGCGGTAGCCCAGTCGGTTACAAATATGGGCTACAAATCTGGCCACCCGAGTTCGAATCCCGCTCACGGCCAACACGAGTGACGATTTTCCGAACCGGTCCCGGGCCTCCCCTTAGGTCGACTCGGCCTCAAATGAATACCTAGTGCGGTGTGTAAACATCGCCACTAGGGAGACAAAGGCGGCCGGGCGTGGTGCTGGTCACCCAACCCCTCGTGTGCCGTGTCGACCTTCACAGGTGCTCGCTAACGGCACTTGCCCCCTATGGTCTGTTAAGGCAACACGGGCGGGGGGGTGTTTGATGTTTGTGTGTGAGCGCTTGCCTGTGATCTCTCCCTTGCGCACGGCGAACGGGATGACGAGGCTGAACGGCCGCAGCGGCTCGCGTCCGATGGCGTCCTCCGTCGCCTGGAGACGCTCGCGGCACGTGTGTGGGGGGGAGACGGGGACCGCGGGCAAGCGTTAGCGCGTAACGGCGGGTGGTGTGGCACCGACTCGGCGCCGACTCGGCGGCCGGTGCACCACCCCTCGTGCCGGCCGGTGGCGAGGTGAAGGCCGCAGAGTTGAACGTTCAGTTCGTGATTTAGTAGCGCTTTGCGCGTGAAGATGACAGCGGTATTCCGGTACGCAACCTGACCGTGGGAATTTATAGTTTTAATCACCGACGGCTGCCAATGGGTGTCAGTGGCACACGGTTGTTTATTCGAGGAAGGAAAACACCTCCGCCTTGGGTTTTTCCAAACTTTCCTGGAATTTGCAATTTTCGTAAAACATTTAAAAAAAATTCCGTGTCATCCCGAATTAACCCGTCTGCTCTCACACCTCGCCAAGGGTGGCAACTCGCCTCGCAGCGAAACAAACGGCTGGAAATGATGCACACGTTAGCGCACCGGGAACCAAGGTTAGCCGGCGCTGTCGGGACAAACGCCGGCGCTCTGAAAAACATAGCTGCCGCCGATAAGATTCGGGTTTGGGATCTCTCGATCACGGTTTACAAATCACCAGTATTGGAGTTGCGCTGTCGTTGGTCGCTGATCGTATCGATTCGGCGACGGCAGCCTGATTCGGTGAGGCTTCGGTGAGCACGGGGCATCTTCTGAGGACATTACAGGCCATGGAATGAGGACAGTCGTTGTGAGCGTCCGTATGACGTCGATTTCCCAGAATTTGGAGTCTCTCCACCACAGCCTCCTCAATTTGCCGCATAGCCGCACTAATCGGGCACCAGAGGGGGAATGCTTTTGTCGTGACCACGCCGTTTCCAGTGTTACGGCCACACTCTATCACTCAGTCACTTGTGTATCCCACTACCTAACGTGCCTGAACTGTGTGTTCACATAGGACTTGCACAAAAGCCATTCCTGATCATATCAGTTCCCGCTTGATCTTGTACAGGGTCGCGGGAGGCCAGAGCCTATCCCGGCAGACACAGCGCGCAAGGCAGGGCCGTACGTAAATTAACAAGCGAACGGCTCGGCGGGCGTCCGAAACCACGGGGCCTGGCAGCATCGCTATCTTTCAGAGCACCGGCATCGGCACGCGACGGCGCACGCAGCACAACACGGCGCGAGCGATGGGCGATGAAGTTCTGGAGGCAGCCTGCAAGAGATGGGGGGTGGGGGTGGGGGGGGGCGCGTTAATGCCGTCAGACGACAGCGTGGGGCTGGGAAGGTGAGCTGTGTCGGGCTTTGACAGAGCAGCGGTAGCTAGCTGGCGGAAGACAAACGTTAAAATGTGAAAACTGGCGGCGGCGGCGGTGGCGGCATGCAGGCTCGGCGCTGCGCGGCTGCTGGGGCGCGGGCGCTCCGGCGTGGGATGTGGCATTCAGCGCTCCTCTGTCGAGAACGGGGCGGGCGGTGGCAGCCGTTGGTTCACCGCGGGCGGTGAGCGGGCGGGCGGGAGGGTAGCGTGATCAGCGATTGCAGGATGGGGGCCGCGGGGCGCGTTCGGACGTAGCAAACGCGCGCGTCCGTGCGGTTTGTTCCGACGTCGATTTCGCGAGCGTGTAGGCCGGACGGCCTCGGACGTTGTACGATGTTTAAAGTGACGACGCGTTTCTAAAATGATTTCTCCGGGAATACATCTGGCTGGGTGGCACACGGTGACGGGAGCGTCGCCGAGTTTGCGGTTGGTGCGCCGGTGAAGTCTGCGGTAAAAGCGCAGACCCCGCGTGGTGTCGGTGAAGCTTGCCAGCGCGCACTCCCGCCGCGCTAATTCTCGACGCGCCGACTACTCGAAGCTTGTTTTTTTTATTAGCTGTTTTTTTTTTCTTCCTGTCGTTGTTGACGTGCCGTTCTCTCCGCGGCCCTCGTGCAGCGCTTTGTGACCCTCGGGTGAAAGGCGCTCTACAAAATTATATTATTATTATTATGACTACTGATCCACCGCCACGTGGTCGTTATGTCTTATTCTCCTTCTCGGTTCCCACATCGTGAGATGTTCCGTCTTCCCACGATAGATACCGATCGATCTCTTCGTACCCCACGGGTCGAAACCCTGCCGCCCTCGCCGTAGACAAGCGGAACTCCCTCTACCATCCGGCGGCTGCGGACAGCTCTCGTCAGAGCCGTAAGCCCGCTCCGGCCCCGCGTTTGACTCGTGACGTCGTTGCTGCGATCGTTGTCGAACTCTCTCGCCCTGTGGTGGGCGGTGGGGGGGGGTGGGTGGACAGCCCTGGGCGGCCCTGGGCGGGTGTGGGTGCGGGCGAGTGCTGTACCCAGAGGGGCGCCCGGTGCGCGTTGGTCTCCGCCGCCGGCTGCCGCTGCTGCTTGAGGGCGCTATCGCGAGCATCCTCAACAAAGGGGACCGAGTCTGACGCCTGCAGGGAAGGGGCGGCAGTGTGGCCTCGTCAGTCACCTCGTCTGCCGTCCGCCTCGTTTAGCGGGGGCTTCGGATGCGGCGAACTTACCGGGAACCATTGGACCTTTTTGCCGTTGTACAAATTATGTAGAAAATACGAGGTTTTACCCTTTCCGGCAATGAGAAAACAGTGTTAAGATCTTTAAACACTACAGATGCAGTGATGTTTGCATTGTCCTGAGAACGTCTGCCTTTTGGCAGCAACTGGCTAAACACAGACCAGGCGTTAGAGAAAGCCTTCTGGTGTTGGGCCAATAAGTTTGAAGGACAATGCATCATCAGAGCATTAACTTGCATGGTTTTGCCACAAGCATATATGGCTGCCTGCAAACTGGAGCCTTTGCAAAAAGGTGTCCACTTAGTGTTTAAAGATCTTAACACTGTTTTCTCATTGCCTGAAAGGGTAAAACTTCGTATTTTCTACATTGCCGGGAACCGTTATCGGGCAGCACCGGTGACGTGGCGTGGCATTGCTGGCACCCTGGTGCTAGGTGCAGGCAAGCGGACTGGGCCTCAACTGTCTGTAGCTGCTGCCACGGTTATTGTTTTCGAGAACTTCACTCATCGATTCCTCTGTCCTTCCTGAGGACCCGGGCCCGACCGGTAGTGTTGATCGATGATATAATACTGGCCTAGTCGCTAACCAGGTCACTCTTGAGACTCTCCTGCTCCCTTGAGGTCTCGTGTAAACTCCAGTCACTAAGTCTCCAGTCATCGAGTCGCTCACCGACAGTCACCTCGTTATCACTCTTCTATTACTGTTGTCAGTAAAAGGGATTGATGCATGCATCATGACGCTGTTACACGAGACGTTTTGGCCTGTGGGATCGTAAAGGAAAAGGAGCATTCTGTAGAGTTTGTGTACGATAAATAGTTGCTGTTTTCAGATCGATCGAGTCGAAACACCGTAAATATCAACCGTGTGCAACTTCATACGCGACACGCAAACACGCGCAACTGCCGTCTATGCGCGTGCCAAAAAAAACGCATCAGATCACAACGAGCTGCGGTCGTTTCCTTGGAGACCGCGTTGACCAAACTTGCGCTCTGCGAACGGAACAAGCAGACATAAAACAGGACCAGCGCGAGTGATCGGCGGCGGCGGCAGGAACAGCTGTCCGCCGAGGAAACAAACCGAGATCAACGGACGAAAACCGCGCTGATCGACTCTCGCGCGCGACGGCAGCGCGCGACGCGAGCGCGCGACGCACCATGACGCGGAAGGGGCTGTTGGGGATGAGCTCGCCCCCGAAGCGGATGGCGATGATGTACGGGCCGGGCTCCTGCGCCGTGAAGTAAATGTCGAAGGTCCCGTCGGGGTTCTCCACCACGTCGACGTCCAGCTCGGCGCCGTCCGGCGTGCACACGCGGCACGTCACCTTGCCCTTGCCGGCGTCCTTCGCGTTCACCGTGATCACCGTCTGCTCGCCGATCTGGATCGCCGGGCCCAGGCCTCCGCCTTTGCGACCGGCACCGCGCGAGGGGGGAGCGGCGGGAAACGCGAAACGAGATTAATTCGTGGTTCGAGGTTCACGTGTTGTTCGGCCGCCGATCAGCGGGCTTGTCGCTCGCTCGCTCGCTTGCTCATCGCTTGTTTCTGACACATGACGTGCGATTTGGTCACAGCACAGGCAACTTGTAACCAACTTTGTACACACACAGAGATTCATTTCTCGATATATTCCCCTGCGGCTGGGAATATATCGAGAAATATATTCCCAATGGTATGCCTAACCACGATAATCCTAGTAAGTTGTATCCTACAATCCTATTAATCTTATCAACAGGTTTACGAAAACCTGTCCCTTGGACGGATGTGGCGTCCCAAAATAATCCGGCGTTCCGGTCAGCCCCAGCTAACATCAAGCAAGCCAAAGATCCCCCGTATAGTCTTAACACAGGCAGTAGGGTCAAGTGCCGTTAGCGAGCACCTGTAAAGGTCGACACGGCACACGAGGCGGGTGGGTGACCAGCAACCACGCCCGGCCGCCTTTGTCTCCCTAGCGGCGATGCTTACACACCGCACTACGTACTTATTTGAGGCCCAGGACCGGTTTAGAAAATCCTCACTGGTGTTGGCCGTGAGCGGAAATCGAACTCAGGTCACCAGGTTTGTAGCCCAGCGTGCCAACCACTGGGCTACCGGTCCCAGATCAAGCAACACACTGACCCGCAAACACCACGCGACTCGCACTCAACCGATCCACTATCACCGCCACCGATCGCCATGCACCGCGGTAATCGAGTTGCAGCCCCCACTGGAGGAGAAGCCGGGTTAGCGGGTGAGGGTTAGGGGGGGCGGCGGTGTCCGATTAGCGCGGAGGGAGACGGCATGCGGGAGTGAGCGCGGGGAGCCGGGAGCGTGTGGACGGAGCGAGGGTGCATCATATGCTTACCTAAGCCGTGGCCTCCGATCGACACTGAAGTGATTTGGGGGGCAGAGAGAGACAGAGAGGGCGAGAGACCGGGGGGGGGGGTAGTGATGTAGTGATGTGACAAATCCACACTCGTGAGAGTCGCTCAGAACCGGTGCGCAGCGGGGTCCGTGTGCGTCGTGAAGCCAGAGTGAGCGAGACAGACAGACGGACAGAGAGAGAGCGGAAGTGTGCACCGGTTTAACTTTTACTCGTGAGCGGTGACGCTTACAAGACGCTCATGCTACGGTCGCGGCGGCGGCGGCGGGCGTGGTGACGTGAAGGCGTGTGACGAGGATTTCTCGTCGTTAGAAGCGTCGCGACGGCGGGGTTCGTAACGCCGCCTTCGTGTGGTTAACGCGGTGCAGCTGCGGTGAGGGTTTTTTTTTCCGGCAACGCGCGCTTGTCGCCGACGCCGCAGCCCCCCGTTTGAATTCCTCCGGCAGGATCGCCGCCGTGCCACCCTGTGCCACCCTGCGCCGCCCTGTGCCGCAAGGGCCGTACGTGGAGCAGTCCTCCCTGAAAGCTGTTGGCACAGTTCGACCCCTGCCTAAGGCTGGCGTTAGACTGACTCTAACTTGTTCTGTAGATGGTGAGACTCCCTCCAAATAGAAAGCTGCGTGCCGGCTCGGGAGAAACAGGAATACAGTGAAACCTCGATTTAACGGATCCCTATTCAACGGACGTGGGGAGGAACGGACGCTATCAGCTACTTCCGAGGCAGCGGTCTGTAGCGGAAATAATGGGATTTCATCCATCCATCCATTTTCAGAAACCGCTTAATCCTGCACAGGGTCGCGGTGAGCCGGAGCCCATCCCGGCAGACACAGGGCGCCAATATTTTTTAAATTAATTTTAGTGTTGTTATTGCTGTGATTAGATCCACGGATTACTCTGTTTAGTGGCATTCATAATATATAAGTTGTCCAACACAAGGCGCCGCGGGCAATCTAGTCCGCAGACCAATCATCCTACGCAGCAGAATGTCTTCGGACTGTGGGAGCAAACCGGAGTGCCCGGCGAAATCCCACGCGGACGCGGGGGAGAACGTGCAAACTCCGCACAGAAAGACAGCCAAGCCCGGGATTCGAACCCGGGGGCCTTCTTGCCGTGAGGCGGCAGTGCTACTCACTGCGCCACCGTGCCGCCCCCCCAGTCAAAATGTAACTTTGTTATTTTCCGGACGGCAAACGGAACGATCGCCGACTATCCGGTTTCCGCGCCGAGGCCCCGTTTCGTCGCGTCACCCGTCGCGCGCCGCCGGCCCTACCCGTGACGAGACACTTGCTGGCGTCGCCGGAGGGGACGGCCCGAATGCGGTACGGCGAGTACGGGATCTCGTCTCCGCCGTACTTGATGGTGATGGTGTAGCGGCCGATCAGGTCCGGGATGTAGGACACGGTGTAGGTGCCGTCGCCGTTGTCGCGGATGTTGGCCTTGCGCGGGTGCCCCTCTGGGTCCTGCTCGCCCGCGGGACGCGCCAACGGGTTGTCGTCAGGGCCCACGGCGCGGGGGGATGACGCGTTGGCCGCTCGTTAGCACCGCTTTGGAGGTTTGTGCCGCGGTGTTGCATCGTTGTTTTGTTTTGGAGCAAACATTTTGGGGGTATCGATGCTATGCCTGACGTCAGCTTTCCTTAATCGGTGGGACTTCGGTTTGTTATTTGTCTGGAATATCCCCCCAGACCTGTGCACCAAGGGAGACCCTAGCAGAATGCTGGACTCCAGGTGACGTAGCTCTGGGGTTCATTGGAGCTCGCAAACCCTTCCACGACCATAACACTCCCGTCACATTGTTCAGAATTAGTGGTACAACTGCACTGTGGCCCGCGGGCCAGAGGGACACCCAGCGGGTTACGATGAGCGACGGGAGGCCCCAATTAAATGTCCTGCATCGCGACAGACGCCAACCCCTCAACTTCCCTGCTCCAGTGCATTCATTCACACTTCACGAGGGCCAGAGTCCTACAACCCTGTCGATCACGATAGTTACTCAGGAGCAGCGGTACCAGCGTGCGAGAATACCGCGCGGTCGGAGCGTACCATGATCTGCACGGTGAGCAGGCCCTCGCCGGCGTCGCGGGCGTCGATGGTGAACTCGACGGGCAGGCTGGCGGGCACGCCGGCCGAGTTGAGGCCCGGCCCGCTCGCCTTCACCTTGCTGGCGTCGTGCGTTTTCAGCACCTTCACCTTGAATGGGCTGCAGGTCACGGATGGTAACACACGCGGATCACAAAGACAATATGGCAATATGGCGATGATGTTCACACGCGGCACGAGGTTCTCGTTTAAGGCCGAGTCGACCCGGAGCAGGTGACATTATCGCTCGCCTCACCGACGCGGGCCGTGGCCAGGAATCGAACTCGGGTGGCCGGATTTTACGGCACAGTGCGGCAACCGCAAAGCGGTCGCGCGCGTCAAACAGGGGAGACGATCTGACGACACGGGGGAAGCGCGCCGGGTGACGAAATGTTTGCAGGGCAGGGAGCGGGATACGGGGCAGGATAGAGGGCACAGGGCAGGGCACAGCACAGAGAGCAGCGTACAGGGCAGGAAATAGGGCATGTCGCAGGGGACAGGACGGTACACAGGGCAGGTAGCAGTATACGGGGCAGGCAGGTGGGCACTGGGCAGGTCATGGCCCAGGTGCTTGACGTACCTGCGTGGCACCTCGACGCCGCCGTAGCGCACGGCGAGCGTGTAGGGCCCCTCCTGGGTGGGCGTGTAGGTCAAGGTGTGCATGCCGTCGCCGTTGTTCACCTTCTCCACGGGCTCCACGATGCCTGCGGGGCCGCGATCGTCGGCGCGCCCGGTTAGACTCCGTCGGTAAAGCGCCCGGTTAGACTCGCGGCGTGAACGGCTACCGATCCGCCGCCGCCGCCGCCGAGTGGTTGCGCGTCGTTGTCTTTTTCCCGTATCGCGAGATCAGGCTTCAGACGTGGGAGGCGAAGCGTCGCGAGGGAGAGACGGAGGTCGCTCAGCGACTCGGCTATCCCGAAATAACTAGCCGTGAAAACCTACATCCGTATTTTGTTTTTAATAAAACCATCCATCCATTTTCTAAACCGCTTGTCCTGCTCGGGGTCGCGGTGGCAGCAGTCCAAGGAGAGTGGACCAGATTCCAGCTCTTCCTGGGAAGGGGGGGATTCCCAGGCGTTCCCAGGCCAGCCGAAGGCTATAATCCCTCCAGCGTGTCCTGGGTCGGCCTCTAGGTCTCCGCCCAGTGGGCCGCGCCTGGTAGACTTCCCCGAGGGGGCCTTCCAGTGGGCGTCCTTACCAGATGCCCGAACCACCTCAACTGGCTGCTCTCAATCTGAAGGAGCCGCGACTCTACTCTAAGATTCTCCCGGTTTCATGAACAAGGGGGTGCGTGGACATACTTTGCATAGCAGTGCCTTTAGCGGCAGGGCGAAACTGTGGTTGGGGGGGGGGGGTTGTTGGCGTGTTGGGGGGTCACGAACCTCGCGGGCCTTGCACTTTGACCTTCAGCGGCGCCACGCCGGCCTTGCTGGTGTTCACGGTGACGGTCTGCGGCACGCTGGCGCGGACCCCCGGGCCGATGCCGGGGCCCGACACCTTGACCTTGCTGGGGTCGACCACGTCGCACACCGGCACGCAGAAAGGCGAACCTGGCGGGGCAAAGAGAAAAGATCCCCCCGTATAGCCTTATAGCAAGTACCGTTAGCGAGCACCTGTGAAGGACCGCACGCCAAACGAGAGGGTGGGTGATCAGCACCACGCCCGGCCGCCTTTGTCTCCCGAGTGGCGATATTTACACACCGCACTAGGTACTCATTTGAGGTTGAGTCGACCTATGGGAGGCCCAGGACCGGTTCAGAAAATCACGACTGGTGTTGGCCGTGAGCGGGAATCGAACTCGGGCCATAGCCAGGTTTGTAGCCCAGCACAGCGCTAACCACTGGTGAGGCGCACACACACGCACACGACGACACAGGTCCCCCGTGTAGCCAATCACAGACTGGTGCGTCAACTGCTGTTAGCGAACGGCAATGAAGGCCGGCACGGCACATGAGGAGGTGGGTGGCCAGCACCACGCCCGGCCGCCTTCGTCGCCCCAGTGCTGATGTTTTACACACCACACCAGGTAACCATTTGAAGCGACAACACGGCGCAGCGAGCAGCGTTGCCGCCTCACAGCAAGAGAAGGTCCCGGGTTCGACTCCCAGCTCGGAAAGCTTTCTCCGCGTGGACAGTGCGCATTCTCCCCGCGTCAGGGTGGCTTCTCCTCTCACAGTCCCGAGACACGCTGCCCCCGTTAATTGTCCGCAACACGAGCCGAGGGACGCGCACCTGGCACGGGCAGCCCTCCGTATGTGACGTTGATGTCGTACTCTCCGGGCGTGTAGGGGACGTACTCCACCAGGCAGCTGCCGTCCTTGTTGTCCTTGCAGCTCATCTTGGCCTCGGACGGGCCCTCGATGGCCAGGCCCAGGCCGCCCGTGCCAGCTCCCCTGCACAGGGGCGGAAGGCGAACGGATGTTTTTCCGGTTTGCCGGCAGGGTTTTGGCGATTGTAGGGCGACTAGCGGGGAGCGCGGCCCGGCAGCACGGCGCGGCGGTTTACGGGACGGCGCGGATCGCCGCGGTTAGAGATACGCGAACTGTTCTGCGTGGGTTTCCTCCGCGTTCTCTGGTTTCCTCCCACAACTTAAAAAAACACTCATTAATTATTTTGGCCGATAACATCATAATATATAGGAAGCAGTGTGTGGCAATATGGCGCCGGCAACACCGCTTGGTTGGCTCCTCCGCCTCTCGGCGCTTTCCTCGCTACGCCTCTGAGTCGTTCTCTCGTCGAATGAGTACCTTCGACAGTGAATGAATATGTGCGCGTTATAAATGTAAAATTATTATTATCAATTCAATTAAATTCAATTCAACTTTATTGTCAATTCTGCCATATAGAGGGTCGAAAGTCCGTTTCTCTCAGACCCCCGGTGTTGGCATGCAACCGTTCTGTGTTAAAGTGAGACGGTTAATGAGAATTGCCCTCCATAGTTATTCAATGTCTCACGTTGAACCGGGGTTTTACGGAGAACACTAGAGCTGTCGCCGCGAGATCGGATCGGTGGCGCGGACGATCGGAGCGGAACGTGGCAGGAAAACAGCGCTGCGGCCATGACCGGGCCGTGAGTGGGACACGGGAGCAGGGCGGAGGAGGGCAGGTCGCCGGGATGGGAACGGGAGTGGCAGCCGGAGGTCGGCTGTGGAGGGCAACACCTAAAGACCGTGACAGCAGAGCGTGGAGGTCTGGTGTTGACGTTTACATAAAGAATTGTGGGATCTGGCAGAAGCGATTAAGCCCTGGCGAGGTGCGGTTTAGATGTTAGACAGATGGTGACATCTATCTGTGGTGACGCCATGTCAGCCCGTGGCACCTGGGTCTGTCCCGTGACGACCTGTCAGCGAGCCTTTGCTATTTCACCTGGCCTCAGGTTGCACCTGGCCTGGCACGACCGCCGTGGTGATGTCACCGTCACTTAGTGGCGAACAGCGGTTTGTTGTTGCTGTTGATGGTTAACGTTGTGAGTCTGCTCGACAAAAAACCCGAGTGCCCGTGCAGCAGTCGCCAGGAACCTGGTCTCGATGGTGAACTTGTTGGCCTTGTGCGTGAGGCCTCCCTCCACGCCGGGGCCGTACACCTTGACACGCGACGGGTCGCAGCCCTCGGACACGGGAACGTGGAATGGGCTCTTGGGGATCGACACGCCGTCGTACATCACCTCCACCGTGTGCGCACCTGGAACGGAAGCAGTACACGCACCAATCATCCTCATCATCATCATCAGCAGCATCGTCTAAAGAGATCGGTACTTACAAACGATGTGTGATCCTCACACGCGTAGGATTAAAACGCGGGTCCCCGGGCTTCTACCGCACCGCGCTAACCACTGCCGCGCCGCGCCTTCGCTTCCCTCTCACTATAGCAGACGTAAACAGGCTGCACAGCGCACCGCAACGTGGCCGGGTTTACGGACTGAACCCGTACACGATTGCCAATCCTCCGCGCAACGCGGGTGGGTGTCCCTAAACCGGTACGGGTTGTGGATGGGCGGAGCGTGATTTGACCGAAGCTTACCGCGCTCGCCAACACACATCGCTGAAGGCGTGAGGGAACGTTAGTCGAGAACTGTCGACTGCTGCGCTGCGCTCTGCTAGCAGCATAGGGCGCGATATTGGGTCGCGTTCCGGGAGACGATGTGTGGGTCAGCGAGCGGTGAGGGAGCGAACGGGCGAGGGAGCGAGAGACAGAGGGAGCGACGGAGTGCGCGGGCCTCGCCGCCCTCACCGTCCTCGCACGGCGTGTACTCCACGGCGTATGTTCCGTCGCGCTTGTCGGTGACGCGCGCGTCGCTGTGCACGCCGCTGGGCGCCGCCACCCGCGCCGTCACGTGGTCCCCGCCGCCGGGCGCGAGCGACCGGGCGTCCACCGTGAAGTCGGCCACCGTCTCCCGCAGAACTGGCCAGCAGCGGAGAGAGCAGCGCGGTGAGCGGCGTGTCCGTGGCTGCGAGCCGGCGTCACGCGTCGTAAGATCGTCGTCCATTTTTATAAAATGCCGGCCGAAATGTTAGTGTCGATGTAGGTTTTCACGGCTCGATGTACGAGAATTGCTCTCAAGAGCTGCTCTTTCAGAGCCGTATCGTGTGTTCCTCTTCTCTATGTCAAGTACAGTGTATTGATCACATACACGTGAGATACGTGGCAGTGAGATTCTCTGTTCCCGTTCTCTCTTTCAACTCTGTGCAAAACAATAATGTGCATTTCCATATACGCTTCTTGAGTTTTAACGAAAAGGTCGAGGATACTATTATATGATAACAAGTCGTGACGTTTTGCCCCCCACGTTCAGCACCCTGATGACGCCTCCGATGTGGGAGGCGAAACGTCGCGAAAGAGCAACGCTCGCCACGGCTATCCCGAGCGAGCGGCTCTTTAGAGCAATCCTCAAGATCACTCGTCGTCGATGTCTCAGCTTTGCACCTCGGGTTCGAAAGTGTTCGTTCCTTACCCCCCGTCTGTCGGAGGAGGGTCGGGGGTTACGAGAGGCTCACGTACCGCTCGCTGCCACACACATGGAAGGAATTCCGTCCAAAATTTTAAATTCGCGGTTCCCTCCTAAATGAAATTTCAGGGTTTTCGCCAGGCACTCCGGTTTCCTCCCACAGTCCAAAGACATGCTTGCTGCATGGGTTAATTGGCCTGCAGACAAAATCGCCCCCGGTGCCCTGTGATGGACTGGCGTCCCATCCTGGGTATAATAATTATTATTATAAATTTACATTTATAATGCGCACATATCCATTCAATGTCGTAGGTGCGAGGAAAGCGCAGGAGGCAGCCAGGCGGTTTGCCGCCGCCCTGTGTCTGTCGGGATAGGATCTGGCTCACCGCGACCCTGAAACAGGATCAAGTGAGCGGTTTATGAGAACGGATGGACGGATAGGTGGGTTCCCTCCACCGGCCACCTTTTTCGAGGCCCGGTCCGAAGGCTCGCACGCCGCTGGTGTCCACGGCGACCTCGACGGGGACGCGAACCGGGAACTTGGGCACGGGCTGGCCGCCGTACGTGAGCTGCACGGCGTGCGGGCCCGCGCGCTGCGGCACGAAGCTCACGTCGTACTTGGCGTCGTCTGTCTCCGTCACCTGTGGGCCAGACGCAACGATGTGGCTAATCACTATCGCGAATGATTCGCGACGGTGATTCTTTAGCGGGTGGCCCGGGTGAAGAGTGTTGTTGCCTCGAGGCTAAAGGCGTCCAGGTTTCGAACCCCGGCCGGCTTGGGTGCTGCATTTCTGCATGGAGTTAGCGTATTCTGTCTCACCTTGTCTGTGTGGATTTTTTCTGGGTACTTCGGTTACCTCCGACTGTCCATAGAGGTTAATTAGCCTGACTAAATCGCACCGGTACATTGTGATTGACTGACGTCGCATCCTGAGGACAGCCCTGCCTCGCGTCCTGTGTCTGCCAAGATAGACTCCGGCTCACTAAGACCCTGCACAGCATTAAGTGGGTACCGATAATTAATCAATTATGGGTATCCCCACAGCAGCTGCACCCCCCCCCAACGCCTGGTGTGGTACATGAGGAGAGGTGAAAATGTCACGTGCAAACTTTCTCTCCAACCGCATTACAAATAGGTATTTTATTTACAAACGTGAATATATATTTTCTTCTTTTTCCGTTATTTTACAATGTCTCTTATGGGCACGTCGTGACCTCCCACTGACCTGCACGGGCAGTGCGGGGCCAGCCTTCTCCGGGGTCACAGTGACCTCCAGGTCGGCGGGCCCGGCCTCCGAGCAGTCGACCTGGAAGGCGGCCGTCTGGCCCACGAGGCCCTTCTCGAGGCCCGGTCCCGTCGCCCGCACCTTGCCCGCGTCCACGCTGGGCTTCACCACGGCTGCGAGCGGCACAATCGGCACAAACGTCTCCGATTCAGTCAGAGTCCGGCAGGCAGCACGGTCGCGGTTCGAGCCCCGCGACCGCCCCGGTTAATTCCGCAAGCGTATCATCACAGCACCTACTCCACACACCGCGCTCACGTACAACCTTCGCGAAACGCCGATTCTCGGTCGCGGCACCCACAACCTGGAACAGCCTGCCACACCTATTGCGTCAAACACAGTCCCCCACAGCCTTCAAAAAACTCTTAAAAAGTCACCTTTTCACCGACTCACAACAAACCGACTGAGCAGGGCTCCGCGCCTCCGAATCAACGGGTGCAACGCGCCCGGAGAAAATGCGCGCGTTTCAAAAGTAGATTATTATTACCTGCCGATCGCCGGTCGCCGATCAGTCCGTCGCCAGCGTTTACCTTTGAACGGCGAGCCGGGGATGTGCTTGTCGGCGAAGAGGATGTTGACGAGGTACTCCCCGGGCATCGTGGGAAGGTACGACGCGGAGCAGGTGCCGTCGCCGTTGTCACGGCACTCGAGCTGCGCCTCGCACGG
>JAZEWU010000050.1:3169123-3180517 GCA_036362915.1 Geotria australis | reverse complement strand
TTCAGGCTGGGCCCCAAAACACGGCGCTTGGAACGATGGGGCACCTGGCCCCCTAACTGATAATCTGATGCGGTGATAAGATTTATAATGCGTCGTGCACATTCCGCGCCTGGTCGTGATACGGAGGCTCGAGGAAAACGCAGCGAGGCGGGAGAATCAGCCAGGTGGTTAGCTGGTGCCAACCCGCCAGACGCTGCTTCCTATATATCTTGAGGTTATTGGACAATTAATTAATGAGTATTTTCAATTAGTTAGCCGATACATCATTATATATAGGAAGCAGTGTGCGGCAATATGTTGGCGCCGGCAAAACCGCCTGGCTGCCTCCTCCTCCGCCTCTCTGCGCTTTCCTCGCTGCGCCTCTGGAATTGGTCTCTCTTCGAATGAATACCTTCGACAATGAATGAACACGTGCCACGCAGCAGCGTTATACATTTTAAATTATTATTAAGATGCGCTTGTCCAGGGCTGTCTTGCTCAGCGGCGCTTGTGGCAGCAGTGGCGTCAGCAAGAGATTGCAGCGCTGCACCTTTACCGCGTTCTTCTCCCTACGTTTACCTTGGCCCGCTTGGCTGCAGTCCACCGTGAAGTAGGTGGGCTGGTTGGCCTTCACACCGGTCTTCTCCACGCCGGGGCCGTACACCTTGACCTTCTGTGGGTGGCTGCCCTCACCAACGTTCACCTGGGGCCGTGTGGGCGACACACCACCAGGTTATTGAGGAGCTCACTCAGAGGTCGTTCTTCCCATGATGAAGTCTGTCGTGGAGCGGTCTGGGTGATTTATACCGCTCGTGTGTGCCTTTCTGTGTGGAGTTTGCGTGTTTCTCTCCCCCGTGTCCGCGTGGGATTTCCCCGGGCACTAAGGTGTTTTAAGATCTTAACTAGTCTCTCATTTCCAGAAAAAGTGAAACCTTATATATTCTACATTATTTGTATACTGGCAAAAAAAAGGTGCCAATAGGATTAAGCGGTTTCTGACAACGGATGGACGGATGGACTTATGCCGAGCTAGCGCCGCCACTGAATCTCGCGGGGGAAGCTACGCGAGCGATGAGCGGGCGTCGAGCGGAGAGTGTCCGTGCGCCGGGGAGGAGGCGGAGGAAGCGGGAGTCGAACCCTGAAGGGGCTGAGCGGCACGCTGACGTCACCCCAGGTGGGGATGAGCGTGTGCTTGATGGAACGCCGGGGCATGTAGCTGCACGAGAAGGTCCCGTCGTGGTTGTCCTTGGACTGGACCTCGATCGGTAGTCCCTCCGCGTCCTGTGACAGAAGCGAGGGACGAGATGGGCGCGATACCGCAAATCGGTCAAGCTCACGCTCGCTTGCTCGCACGTACGCTCGCAAGCACGACCGAAATGTCAAAACCATCGCGCTGTTAGGTTTGAACGTCGGCGCCAGTGGGAAGATGCAGCGACAGATGTTGCCCTGGCACCGGCGGGGCCCCAAGAGGGCCTCACCTGGGCATAGATCTTGAGAGCGCCGGGTCCTCCAGCCTTGGCGTCCACGGTGAAGCTGCTCTGCTTGTTGATCATGTTTCCGTCGGGCTCCAGCCCCGGTCCGAACGCTTTCACCTGGAACGCGGCACACGGAGGGGACGTGGACGCAGGTCGCGGCAGCTCACAGCACGATGGTCGCGATCCGTGCAGGGTGACCGGCGATCGACTAGCCGGAGCGCCGGATTTTCACGCTTCGGCAGAAGTACAAATATTATCGGTGTAGCTGCCACCGTTTGCGCCGAGTGCCGAGTATGAGCGCCTACGAATGTCGCCACCGCAGCTCAAGTAAATGGTGTATTGACCAGGTTTGCCACCGTGTTCGAACCATGAACCCGGCACACTAGACTAGACAGATAGACGTTCGTTATTTTAGAAGAAAATACCCAGTGGGCTTGCAAGCTCTGGATGCAGGATAACTGCGATACAACTAACGTTTGAATTAACCGACACAAGCACCACATCCGGCCACTTGCCTGCTGATGTGTACATACTACGCCAAGTATTCATGTTAAGGCTGAGTCGACCTAGGTGAGGCCCAGGACCGGTTCAGAAAATCGTCACTGGTGTTGGCCGTGAGCGGGATTCGAACCCGGGTGGCCGGGTCTATAGCCCAGCGCGCTAACCACTGAGCCACCGCTCCACACACAGACACACACAGAGACACAACAACAACCGCCATTCGCCACTAAGTGGCGGTGACGTCACACACGCGTACGCACCAGCTCGGGCCGGTGGTCGGGCAGCGCGGCCTGGATTTCGGCCATGAAGGGGCTCTCCAGAATGTCCTCTTCGTCGCAGAGCACGTGGACTGCGTAGGCCCCGGGCTCCGTGGGCCAGTAGCGCACGTCGCACGAGCCGTCGCCGCGGTCGTCGCATTCGATGCGCGCCTGCGACGGGCCCTCGATGGAGAACCCTGGACGGCGCGACGGAGCGGAGGCGCAAACGGCGTGTCGGTGAACGGCGCGAGCGCAGGCGATCGCGACCGAGGGAGGGAGGAGGCTCCGGGCGATCGGCGCCGTGCGTTATCGGGATTGAGGCGTGGTTTGCCGTCGTAAGTTTTCTTCGTAAGAGCGGGTAGTCCCCGACTTACGGACGCTTTTGATTGCGAACGAGCTCCCGTAAAATGCGATTAAATGAAATCTTGCGTTCCGACTTGTCAACGAATCGACTTACGAATGGAACTCGGGATCTGGATTTTTTTTAGCTGGGAATTTTTATTTAAGTTTTAAATTTGGTATACCTTATCACCTTTTTATAGCTTTATCGTAACCATCTACAGCGTCTTGTGACTCTTGTATTAGTATTAAATGTCGGCATTGGGGCAATGTGTGCCACCGGGGTGGTTGTGGATCAGTGAGGCTGAGGCCCAAGACTCATTTCCAGGAAAATCCTGCCATGTTGGGATGGGCAATACTGTGACGGTTTGATTGTGCTATGAGCGTCACGTCACGAGGCGAGAATCCGTTCGGTACGGCCTTAGAGCAGCGCTTCCCCTCCGTATTAGAAAGCAGCCCGAGGAAGCGGACAACACAGAACTACTGCGATCCCATCAAGTGACCTCTGATCCACGCCGCAGGCAGGGGGGCAGCACTTTCGCACCCTCTGCCACTATGCGCGACAGTCAAACGCTATTTAAAAAATAAAACCAAGAGTTTGGGACTGCGCCAAACTGTATTCAGAACCAAAGCTTGCACGACTTCTTCACGCGTTTATTTTGCGAGCGGCGAGCGTCGAGACGCAAAAACCCACCAAGCGTGCCGACGTCGCCGCCCACGGCCTCCACCACAAAGTTGGCAGCTTTGCCGACGACTCCCGTCTCGAGTCCCGGCCCCCACGCACGCACCTTCTGTGGTCCCGCGGGGTTGCCCACCATCACCTCAAACGGGCTGCGACGAACATCGGCACACACACACAGGAGCTTGCAGCCGCCGGGGTAATGTTGCACGCGAGCATGGGTGACGTAATTTCCGATTCAGAGCTTAAGTATTACTGGCAGCGCGCGCGCGCGTTGGAACTGTACGTCCGTCCGTTCGTTCTGGACACGACGTCCTGGCAGCCAGCCGGCCAGCCAGCATTCATTCATTCGTTGTCAGAAACCGCTTAATCCCGTAAAGGGTTGCGGTGAGCTTGAGCCTATCCCCGCAGACACAGGGCGCAAGGCAGGGCTATACCCAGGATTGGACGCCAGTTCATCACAGAGCACCGGCGGCAATTTTGTCCACAGGTCAATTAACCTATGCAGCAGCAGCAGCAGCATGTCTTTGAACTGTGAGAGGAAACCGGAGTGCACCGGCGAAAACCCACGCGGACACTGGGAGAGAACATGCAAACTCCTCACATAAAGCCGTTATTCGCACCCAAGACCTTCTTGCGGTGAGGCGGCAGCGCTACGCACCGCTACGCCACCGTGCCGCCAGCCAGCCAGCAGTACTTTGTAAAACAATAACATAACGCGATGGCGGCGGCGTTCCGGGAGCGTCTTGCCGAGCGCGGGATGCTCACCTGCGCGGGATGCTCTGGTTGCCCCACGTGATGGTGATGGTGTACTTGCCGACGGTCGTGGGGTAGTACTCGAACCCGAACACTCCGTCGCCAAGGTCCTTCTGCTTCACCACCTCCTCTCCCCCCTCTGTCGCGAACACACGTCACCGCCGCCATCATCACCAGCGTCGTCTTTATAAGAATAATAATCTACTTTTGTAACGCCCGGGGGAGAACACACAAACTCCACACAGAAAGGCGACCCAAGGCGGGGATCAAACCTACTCAGGAAAGACCATTATTTCTTTGACGCGCGGGTGTTACCACTGCGCCACTCTGCCTTTATAAACTACCGGTGCTGTCCAAGACAACGAGCCGCCCGTGTGGCCGTGACAGACTTTTTCGGGTCAAGTGCCGTTCGCTGGGCACTCACTGGGGCCCTTGATGGTGACCTTGAGGTCGCCGCTGCCCGCTCCCTTCGTGTGAACCTTGAACTCCGCCACCTCCTTCACGCGGACGCCCTTGGGCTGCAGGCCCCGTCCCACAGCTCTGCACGCCAGGGGGTTGCACGCTGCGAGACAAACATCCCGCGCCACACCCAGATGAAAATCCCCCATACGGCCTTAATAGACCCTGGAGGAAAGTGCTGTTAGCGAGCGGGCGGCACCTATTAAGGCCAGCAAGGCGTACGGATGTGTGGGTAGCAAGTACCACACCCTAGTGGCAATGTTTATATATCGCACTAGCTATTCATTCGAAGCTCAGTCAATAAACGAAAGGCCCAGGACCGGTTCAGCAAATCGTCACGGGTGTTGGCCGTGAGCGGGAATCGAACTCGGGTAGTCGGCTCCGCAGTGTATCGCGAACCACTTCTTTGACATCTGACTCATATGGCGCATACTGTTATGGTTCATGCGCCCGCAGTATTAACCAGGTTTGCCACCGGGCTCGAACCGTGAACCTGGCACGCAAGGATAAAAATAGATCGATGTTTATTATTACAGCAGAAACTACGCAGTGACCTTGCAAGCTCTTTACTGGATTCCTGCGTTGACACAACGAACGTGCGAATTGACAAAAATAAATACAAATATAACAATAACAAATTAACCAAACAACAAAAAACATTGTAACACAGCATTGCACATAATTGATCGAATAAACAAATACAGTTATACATTGCGATGGGGATAAAAACTAAAACATAATTATAGGAGCAGGAACAAGTGCGACATTTGCAACCGCCGCACGCCGACTCTCGCGTTAGACCACGCACGAGACGGTCGCTCGAGTCACTTACGTCGCCGTGCTCAGAGCGAGCGCTCCACGAGCCGCACAGAGGAAGAGGAGCGAGCGGAAAAGGTCAGAGCCCAGAAACACGGCGGCACAGTGCGGGCGGCAAGAGAGAGCCGGGAGAGGAGCGACGCCGGGCGGCCGGAGCCACCGTGTCGAGCGAGCGACGCGGTCTCGCCCCGACCCGCGGCCCTCCGGCACGGGAGGACGGCTTCGACGGAAACAGAGACAGAGAGAGAGAGAACGGGGCGACAGAAAAATAATCTGCGAAATTCCGTGGGCGTTGGAGCGCAGGGGACGGTAGAAAGACGTAACCGGAGCGGCGGCAGCGGTGACAATTGCATCAGTAGCAGCATTATGCGCGTCAGCTGCAGCAAAAACCATCAGGAGTAGGAGCAGCAGTAGGAGCGTAAACAGGGTCTCGCCAGATCCTTTGGTCCTGACGAAGCTTCGTGCAACTATCAGCGAAACGTCGTACCTAAATTGTAAATGTTGTGTTTTCGCTCTCCACCATGGCGGTGCGATGCTGAAGTGGTAACGAATTGGCACGTTTTCGTTCACGTGACAACCCTTTACGGATTGGCAGTGTCGGGTGGAGGCGGGTTTACGACACTTTTAATTTTTTACCTTTTAATTTTTTACCTAAAAAGAGCTAGACTATGGATAACATCGGTCACGAAAGCCTTCGTGTTAAACAAACATGTACATCTATGTGACAATCCCTTTACTAATTGGCTGTGTCGATCGGAGGCGGGTTTATACGACACTTATTTTCACCGGCCCGAACTCATAAAAAGAGCTATACTCCGGTAAACGGAACGCCCGGGAGGCGAAACGTCGCGGAGGACAACGGGAGCAACACTCGGCGACGCGGCGATCTCCCAAAGAACCGATACGGCGGGTTAAAGCGAGGTTCTCACGAACGGAAAGCGGCGGTCGCGAGCGCGCGCGCGATCTCGAAGTGCGCCTACCTTCGCCGATGAGCACGGAGTAGGGGCTGCGAGGGATGGGACCGGCGCAGAAGTACACGTGGATGGTGTGCGTGCCCTCGGCCAGAGGCCGGTAGGTGCAGCGGTACACGCTCTCGCCTTTCTCCTCCACAGTCACCTCCACCGAGTCCTTCTGGCCGCTCGGGTCCACCACCTCCACGTGGACGTCGCCCACGCCAGCTCCTGACGGCGGCAACGCAACAGCGGCAGCGGAGTCACAATGCTGTCTGCGTTTGTGGGGAGCGGTTTTGCCAGCCAAAGCACAGAGCGGCCAAAGCACAGCAAATTGGCACGGTAGGGAGCTCAGGTGGTGCATCTGCCAGTCATCTAGATCAGGCAGCCCATGACACCTGGGTCTGGCCTGTGACTTCCTGTCGGCGAGCCTTCGATAATTCACGTGGCCTCAAGGTGCATATGGCCTGGCACAGGCGCCGTGGTGACGTCACTGCCACTTAGTGGCGAATGGCGGTTGTTGTTGTTGTGGGGAGCGATGGCTTAGCGGTTACACAAACCTGGCTTTATTTTGTCAAACAACACCGCCGCTGCTACAACTCGAGCTGAGAGAGGCTGGTTCTGGGGTGATGCCTCTCGTCTGAGTGCGGTGGCTGGAGTGCGTGTGTCTGCGTGTCGGCCTTCATAGGCGCTACTCGCTAACGGCACTTGACGCTATAGTATGTAAAGTCTATACGGGGGATCTTGGTCTTTGACGCAGGCAGCAGCGATGGCCGGCAGGGTGGCACGGTGATAACGTCTGCACCTTACAGAAAGAAAGTCCTGCCCGAGGCAGTTCGATTACCGCCTTGGGCGCCTTTCTGTGTGCAGTTTGTGTGTTCTCCCCCAGCTTTGAGGTTTCCTCCCACATCTAAAAAACTCTCAACTCGTTGGCCAAAAACATCATAAATATATAGTGCGCAGTGTCTGGCGGGTTGGCGCCGGCTGACTGCATGGCTGACTACCCGCCCACCCCCCCCGCCCCGCTCTTTGGTTTCCTCGTGCCCCTGAGTCACGGTTGAACACATTCTGTGTCACGCGTCATAAATCGTACATTTAATTTGTTTTGTTTTTTTTACACCGGCGGTCCTCCTGCAACGCTAATGTGCTACCACAGCCTCAGTGAGTGAGGTGAGAGGGGAGCGGTGAGATGAATAACCACCTCCCGATGGCTCATCATCAGTGCACGCGAACAACTCCGACCGTCGGCGTTCGCTGGTGCTCGCGGCACCGGATTGTCACGGCAGCGCACACGGCGCCCCAGCAGGGGGATGCGAAGCCTCACCCGCCGTGAAGATGTCGAAGTAGGTCGTCTTGTTGGCGATGTTCCCCGTCGGTTCGAGGCCCGGGCCTTTCGCCGTCACCTTGGCCGGGTCGCCCTGCGGCATCGCAACCTCGACCTCGAACGGGCTTTTATTGATGTGCTGCCCGGCGAACAGCACGGTGACCTGGTGGGCACGTGGGGCACGGGGTCACAGACGCAACGTCAACCTGCGCGGCCTTCACTCCGCGATGGGCCACGCGCCGTTAGCGGGCGCACGGCAAGGTCGTCGCGGCGTGGCCACAACCTCCCCAGGAGATCTTCCGAGTTAAACTATTTGCTGATTCCGCCGCTGCATTGGCTCCGGTGACGCGCGAGCATAAATAATAACAAACGATCAGCACAGTCATCCGTATAAATAAACGTGAATAACAGGTGATGTGTTTCAGCAGTGGCCCGTCTGTATTCTGAAAAACGCTCCGTTGGAAATAATATCACCGATTCTATATTTCAGTCAGTTTATACGCTGGGAGGAACCGTTGTGCTACGTGGCTCTTTTTAACAGTTGTCCAGCAGGGAGGGGTAAACAAGTTACAACGTCTCAGGGCACCGGTGCCCTGAGATTTTGTCACTTGGGCATAATTTAGTCAGGACAATTAACCTAGGCAAGCATGTCTTTGTACTGTGGGAGGAAACCGGAGTGCTCCACGAAAACCCATGCAGACACGGGGAGAACATGCAAACTTCACACAGAAACGCAGCCGGGCCGGAATTCGCACCCGGGCCCATCTTGCAGTGAGGCGGCAACGCTGCTCGTCAAAGTATGCTGCCCATACTTTGACGCCCACACAGTGTCACTGACTAATATGTTGACCGTCTTCTGACCGCCTTGTGGGATCCGGTGCATTCCGGGCGATCTGGTCACAGACGACTCGTAGGCTCGTGTGTTTTGCATTCCCAGCGAGGGCGTAGTGCCCGGGTAAATCCCCGTGTTTACCTTGTGAGGCCCGGCCACTCTGGGAAAGTAGACGACGGAAAACGTCCGGTTCTTGTCGTTGTTCGCCGTTACTTTGGCCTTGGAAAGCGGAGAGAAAAACACGCCGTCGGGTTACGGAGCGGGACGTCAGGGCCACCTCGCAAAGCGGGGACTTCAAGATGCTGTGAAGGTGATCGGTCTGACTGTCGTGGAAGGGCAGATGGGAAAGTGCTGCTGATTATTGCGTGGACCAGTTGGTCACTTGAAGGGATGTTAGAAGCAGCTCTGTGATATCCACTTCCACGAGCTACTGTCTAATACGGAAGGTCGCACGGCTCTGAGAGACATCTGAACGGATGCTTCGTCTCTCAGAATTAAATTGATTAAGCACAATTTATAACGCGTGACGCACATTCAGTTTCGAAGGTATTCATTCGAAGAGAGAGTGACGTAACCTGCAGGGGGGGGGCGAGTCAAGCCACGTGGTTAACCGGCGTCAAACTGACAGACGTTGCGTCCTATATATACTATGAAGTTATCGGCCAATTAACTAATGAGTGTTTTTCGGTTGTGGAAGGAAACCGGAGAACCGGGAGAAATCCCTCGCAGAACAGAGGGAGAACACACAAACTCCACACAGAAAGGTGCCCTAAGCGGGAATCGAAGCGCCTCAGGCAGGACCAGTCTTTCTGTGAGGCACCACCTTTTACATGACGCTAATAGCATGATCGAGATATAACTTCGCGAAAAGATGAAATTATAATTTACATTTCACGAGCGCCTTTCACCCGACGGTCGCAAAGCGCCGAACGAGGACGACAAATTGTAACAAAAAAATAATACGTTAACTGCTGGATCGTTTAGGCCGCCGTGTTTTTCCGACGACGCGATGGCGCGGTGAGCGTCGGGCCTCACCTCTTCCTTGTGTCCCTCGGGGTCCTCGACGTAGACCAGAACCTCTCCCGAGCCGGCGCTGATGGTCTCCACCGTGAAGTGTGCCGCCCGCATCACGTAGTTGCCGTTGGGCTCCACGCCTGGCGCAAAAAAAAGGACAAAGATCACCCGTGTAGCCTTAACAGACTGTTGGAGCAAGTGCCGTTAGCGAGCACCTGTGCAGGACCACACGCCGCACGAGGGGGTGGGTGACCAGCACCACGCCCGGCCGCCTTTGTCTCCCTAGTGGCAATCTTTACACACCGCACGAGGTACTCATTTGAGGTCTAGGGAAAACTTGCTGTGTTTTGGCCGCCCGGCGCTCGGCTCGCCGTTGCGAGCGTCGCTCCTCCGCCCTCCGTTGTTGCTGGAGGGCGACTGCCTCCAACTGGCCAGTAGCGTCTGACACGACCCGCCTCTACAGAGGCCGATCTTGACACCGCCGGTACCAGTTTCCAGCAAGTCCACTCGGCTACCACACACGGAGCGAGCAAGGCACGTTACCTGGTCCGTAGGCACGTGCGCGCTTCGGGTTGAGCTTGGGCCGAAGGGGGGCACCCGTCTTGAGCTTGGCCTTGGGGAACTGCGACAGGTAGGTCATGACCGAGTGCTCGTCCACGTTGGGATCGACGATCTCCTCGGGAGCGATCACCTGCACGGGACACGCGGACACGAAGATAGGACGTCTCCCTTCGGCTGGGCAGGGAATTTGTGCGCGTTATTAATTGTAATATTATTATTATTATCCCCCCCCCCCGGATAGCCTACACGGGCTGGAAGGGCAAGCGCCGTTCAAAAGCACCTACGATGCACAGGCAGGCGGTGTGGGCGGAACCGTGCCACGGCCGCCTTTCTCTTCCCACTGCCAATGTTTCCGCCGGAGTAGGGTTGGACCGAAAAGATTGCTGAATTTGTTTTGTCACGATTCGCTTAGAAATAAAAAACCGAGTGAAAACGCGATTAGCTACTATAATCTGGCTGAATCCAACAGACTGTAGATAATGTAAACAATATACAAGGTTTTCACCTTTTCTGGCAATGAGAGAAGTGTTAAGATCTTAAAAACACCAAATAGACACCTTTTTGCAAAGGTTCCAGTTTGTAAGAAGCCACACATGCTTGTGGCAAAAACGCACAAACAAAATGCTATGATAATTTATGCATCATCCTTGAAACTGATTGGCCAAAACAAGACGCAGCTTTCTTTATACCCTAGTCTAAGTGTTGCCGAAAGGCAAGCAGTTTTGAACAATGCAAATATCGATGCATCAGTAGCTCGGATCTAACTGTTAAGACTACTCTGAAGTAACGATCGTTATCAGCCGTGGTCTATCCGCTGCTGGATAATAATAATAATCTACTTTTGTAACGCGTGGCGCATTTTCTCCGGGCGCGTTGCACACGTTGATTCGGAGGCGCAGAGCCCTGCTCAGTCGGTTTGTTGTGAGTCGGTGAAAAGGTGACTTTTTAAGAGTTTTTTTTAAGGCTGTGGGGGACTGTGTTTGACGCAATAGGTGTAGCAGGCTGTTCCAGGTTGTGGGTGCCGCGACCGAGAATCGGCGTTTCGCGAAGGTTGTACGTGAGTGCGGTGTGTGGAGAGGGGGTGGCGCGGGTCACCTGAGCGACCCCCAGCCAATCGTCGGCCTGCTGCATGGCCTCGCGGGCGTTCTCCACGGGCCGGCTAGGGTCCCACGTCTCCCAGTCCGGACAGAGGCCTGCAACACAAGGCCCACGCGGTCACCAAAACTCCCTCCGATGTTCTGATCGTCACGGCTCGACGCGGGGTGGCGAAGTGGTAACATCCGCGCCTCCTCGCTGTAAATGATGGTCGCACGGCTCTCGGAGACATCCGAACGGATGCTTCGTGCTCGAAAAATGAAAATTAGTACTTCACCTTTTCCCGCGGTTTTATCCCGACCGTGCTATTGGCGTCATGTCAATGGTGGCGCCTGACAGTGGGAATTGTCTTGCCCG
>JAZEWU010000050.1:3158350-3169111 GCA_036362915.1 Geotria australis | reverse complement strand
ATCATAATATATAGCAAGCAGTGTGTGGCAATATGTTGGCGCCGGCAAAATCGCCTGGCTGCCTCCTCCGCCTCTCTGCACTTTCCTCGCGCCTCCGACTCATTCTCTCTTCGAATGAATACCTTCGACAATGAACGAATATGTGCCACGCGTCATAAATGTAAGTTGACGTAATTGTTGTCGTTGTTGTTATTAATTCAAAGAGAGAACGATTCAGAGGCGCGTGGATAGACCACGCGCCGACATTTTCCAGACACCGCGTTCCCACAACCGAGATCCGCCGAGCGACGAGCGAGGTTTATTTTACCCGGCGCGCAGCTGTCGACCAGCGCGCCCAGGGCCCTGCCGTCCTGCCAGTCGCGGCTGAAGTTGGTGACGGGCACGTCGGGCAGCTTGTTCTGGATCCACCCGAGCAGCCGCTGCTTCGGAGTCTGCTTCTTCATCTCCTCCTCGTCCTCGTCGTCCCACATGGGCATGGAGATGGAGTAGTGCAGGATGAGCGTCCACACCATGCCCAGGATCAGCTTTAGGTTGCCGTCCACGATGGCCTTGCTGTCTGCGGATGCCGCGTGAGAAAAACAACAATTCGATTCAACTTTATTACGCACGTGATGCAAACTGCCTTTTTCATAGTCCTCCAATTGGGGTCACCACCCTGTGACAACTCATGCGCAGGGGGTCAGGAAGTAAAGGGGATCTGGGGACGGATTGGGACTTCTCAGATCCTCGTTCCTGATGAAGCTGTTTGCAACTATCAGCGAAACGTCGTACCTTCATTATAGGTGTTGTGGGCTCGCTAAACCCGGGTTTACGACACATATACTTCTATACGTGACCTAACTCTTAAAAAGAGCTAGACTATGGATAGCATTGGTCACGAAAGCCTTTGTGTTAAATCAACTTTATTGTCAATGCCGCCATATGTACAGGACATATGCAGCAGCATAGCTTTTGGACTATGGGAGGAAACCGGAGTGCCCGGCGAAAACCCACGCGGACACGACGAGAACTTGCAAACTCCACACAGAAAGGCACCCGAGCCGGGATAGGAACCTGGGTCCTTGTTGCTGTGAGGCGGCAACGCTACGTCACCACATATATATTTTTATATACGTGGTGGTCGCCCATCCAAACACTATCCAGTCTCCAACCTGCTTAGCTTACGAGTTCTGACCCCGGGCGTTGCGGGTCATCTGGTCCGAGTTGGTGCGAGACGGCCCGAGACGATATTGTAAAGGTTAATTAGAAACCTCGCCGTGTGTACTCACACAGACACAGCGATGGTCCCAGCCGAGACAATATTTGCGCGGCAGACAGTGCATTAGCTGGTGTCAAACAGGACGGGCAACACGGTCGTATAACGCGCTCGTATAACTGGCGACGGCGACCCAGAAACACACCATTCCAAGTTTCATTGAACAGGGAGAGTCAACAGTGCTCCGCTCAGCTCCGCCAAGACAGACAGACACACACACACACGAGAGACACGCGTATCGCCGATGTTTACACACCGCACCGCGTAATCATTCACGGCTGAGCCAATCTGTAGAGTAAAAATCTCCCGCGGCTTCATCGTGGCCTGCATTGAACATCACAAAGCGGATGCAGTCTGGCAAATGTTGGCGCCGGCTAACCTTCTTCCTCTTCTTTGCGATTCTTCGAAGCAGCACGATGGTCAGCCTCTGGACATCGTTGTCTTTCAGCTCGGCCTCGAAGTGTTTGGTAGAATTCGCAGGCAATACCAAGTACTAGCTGACAGGGATCGCGACGTGAACGCTTCTAGCTTGACCCCCGCCGGCTAACCGTGTGACCCCCGCCTCTCTGGTTACCTCGCGCCTCTGAGTCGTTCTCTCTCGGAACGAATATCTTCGGCGATGAACGAACGCTGTGCGCGTTGCAAATTGTAATATTTTTAGTAAATTACTAGATGGTGCTGTGTCGGTCAGTCAATCGGTGTTTATCTAAGCTGGAAGGAACCGTTGCGCTATGTAGCCAAAGAATATCCATCCATCGATTGTCAGAAACCGCTTACTTCTGCGCAGGGTCGCGGTGAGCCGGAGCCTATCCCGGCAGACACATCGCGCAAGGCAAGGCCATAGCCAGGATGAGACGCCAGTCCATCACTGGGCACCGGGGGCAAGTTAATCCGCAGGCCAATTAACCTATCCGTATTGTACTATATATGTATTTATTAATAAGGGGCGCGATAACATATTTGGAGAACCAAAGGGGTGCAGGCTGCAGTGAAGTTTAAGAACCCCTGCTACGGCGCTCTGTTTAGTGAGGGGCACGTTCCGCCGGAGCGAGCGAGACATTGCCGCGCCGCACCGTTATCCGATACATATATCGTCGGTCGCCACGCTTTAATCCCACGACGGAGCCGCGCTGACGGCGAGCGTGGGAGCGGCTCGCGCGCGCCCGGCCGCCCGGGCGCGGTGGCACCGCTCCTCATTTGGTCACCGAGCGCCCGCTTCAAACGCGGTCGGTCTCACGCATAGTTTCTGCGTTGCCTCACGCGGCGCGACGGGGGCCTGGCGCGGGGTGTCCGCTTAGCGGGGACCGGGTACCCCCGGGGAGCCAGCGGCGCTCGCCGGCAAGCGGGACGGAAGAGGCGCATTAGTCGCAGGCGCCAACGCCCTGCCGCAGCCGCACTCTAACCCCTTCGGCCGCACTGCGATCCTTCGGCGACGCTATTTGACAGTGCGGCCACGCTCCTAAGCTGCAGCTACCGCTCCTGCATTCTGAGCCGTCGAGGTAGAAGCGTTCACGTCGCGATCCCTGTCAAGTAATACTCGGTATTAATCTCCAAATTCTACCAAACACTTCGAAGCCGAGCTGAAAGACAACGATGTCCAGAAGCTCAACATATGCCAGAAGCCCCTCAGTCTGGAGCAAGCAGAGAGGCCAATGCCCGCCTTTAAGGATTATATCTCTAAATGTTGAAGGGCTGTCTGCGACTAAAGAAGAACTTGTTGCAATGGGAAACTGTCGTATCACCATCACGCTTCGAAGAATCGGATCGAATTCGAGCCACACCCTGATACTGCAGCCACACTGCGATATTACAGCCGTACTCCTACCCTGCAGCTACCCCTTCTGCACCCTAACAATGCAGCTGCACTTTTACATCCAGCCACACCCTGACACTGCAGCCACACTCCCACGCTCCGACACCGCAGCCACATGGATGTGAATGTCAATAAAGCTATGGACGGAGCCTTTACGTAGAGTAGACAGTCGGCTAAGCACCGGGTCAGTGACTGGAATTTATGACAGATTTAATATGATTAACAAGCGGTAGGACGAACTCCTATCCTCGAAGAAGTGCTGGGGGGGAGAGGAGGGGGCGGAAATTCATGGATCCTATCCTCAATCTCTCCTCCGCTGTGTTTCCAGTTGGACCGCACGTTGCTTGGCTTGTCCGACGTTCCGCTGCACGTGCCGGCAACCTTGTTCAGGATGTGAGTTGAGCACAAACGACTACTTTCTCGTAATCCGTGCGGTCGTGTGGTGAGGGAAACAGCGTGTACTTGTGTATAACGACTTCCTTGACTGCGAGGCTGGTACCATCCCCCACCCACACTCCCAGCAGCACAGCTGGCCAGACTGAAGACTGGACGGATGTGAAATTCCTTAAGGATGTCTTAAGGATGTAGCGAGATTTCTCAACCACCACCCCCCAGCCCTCGGTTATTACAACTGCCCGCCGTGGTACAGATTCCCGTGCCGTGATACGCCACGAATATTTGTGGGATGACGATTATCAAGATATTAGTCTCCCACGACTCTGTAACGATATTTCACATTTCGGTCGCGTCGCTTGTGCTGTTTTTTTTTCCATCACTATTATAAAAAAAAATTTTATAAACCCTTCGCTGATGTAGGTTTTCTCACGGCTCGATTCATGACGGTTGCTCTTCGGAGCTGTTCTTTCGGGATAGCCGTGTCGAGCGATTTACCTCTCTGCCTCGCGACGTTTCGCACCGCGCGGCGGTTAGCGGTGGCGGCGAAGCGGTGCGGATCGTAGCAAACCGCTAACACCCGCGCACGTTTAGAATCGCGATGGCGTTACATCACACCTGAGCCGAGGGCCCAGTGGGCCGTAGGAATTGGGTTACGCGAGAAGCTCATTATCGTGCGAGTGTGTATTAATCGTTTAGCTATGCGGCCTGGTGAGTTAAGTAGGTCTTCGATTTAATAATGTTAGTTTCATTGTTACCACTGTTGTCGTGGCGGGGTTTTTTTTTTAAGAATTCGCCATCAGCGAAATGTCGTGAAACGGAGACGGTTACGTTTGGAGCTCTTGCCACTAGCGGTGCATCACCCTGTGTTAGGTAAAGACGACCTCACAAAACTGCTTCTGAATTAAGTAAACGATCTTCTCTATCCACACTCGCGGTACACTTCGTAACGGCCCGCAAAGGGTGTTTCTTGCGCTTGAAACCAAAATCGCGAGTCTCGCAGCCAGAATCGCCCGTTGCGAGCGACAACATTAGTTTGACATAACGGTCTTTTCCTGCATTCATTGTTCACAGAGCCGGGATCATTACTTCACGACACTTGAGAACCTGGATTAACCGCGAGTGGCTTAAAACCTGGCTTCGAATCCAGGATGGCGGCTCAGCGCTGTGATCGACGACCGTGCCACGCCGTTCGTCACCGCCGTTCGGCACTTGAAAAACAAAAGATGAAGCTGACATCACCGGCTCAGCCAGCAGCGACACGACGGACCGTGTGCTTTGTAAACGCCGTTCGTTACGCTCTGCGTTTCGGGCAAATGCATCTTCTTCCAGCCAGACAGCTGTGGCAGAGTGCCCAACCCTCCACTGGAAGGTTTGAGCTCAGCCCCAGGCGGGGATTGACTCACACCATCGTCCCTCTGGGATTGAATAAAGTGAGTAACGCTTTGTGGGAAGTCAGCGGAGGTCGTCTCGCGGAGAGACTCGTCCGCCCCGCTTATAAGACGGAATTTCCACCGCTGGCTCGGGACCGCTAAAGCAGGGCTTCTCAACGTTTTGCACCTCAAGGCCCGCCTTGGCCCACTAGGGTCTGGTCTCCACGGAGCAATAGGTGACGCTCGCGGCCCACTGATGGGTCGCGACCCACCGGTTGAAAGCAACGGTGCACAAAGAAACCAGCGGTGACCAACATTCTCGGACTCTCTAAAGCGATCGGCACCGCGCAGTGCCGACACGGAGCTCTGTTCAATGTTCTGCTCGTCGCTCAATATTTGCGACATCGTTGATGGCGCTACTCCCAAACTCTCCGTGCTTTCGGACGTTTGCATCGCGTCCTCCCGGTTACGTTCACGGCACCGCCTGTCCGTCTTGACCTCCGCTGCCAACATTTGTTCCTTTCTCCAGGGTTTTGGCCATCGCACCCAGCTGCGTCCGACGACCTTGAGTTTCCATCTTTCTATCCTACGTACCGGCCCGGCTTCATTACCAGTCTTGTAGAGCAACTGCTCTGCGCCGGTTCGTCTCGCTATCTGCTCTGGGGGTTCGCAGTACCCTGCACCGAACCACAGCTCTCCTATCTCTGCCGCTATCCCAAGGAACCCACGGAACGTTCCGGTAATTTAATTAAAAGTCCGGCCCGAAATATTTACTTTACACGCGTTGTTCACAGCTCGGCTCCGCGAAGCCGCCACACTCCCTCCTCCGGCGCGCCTTCCCAGCGAATACTTGGGATTCAGAGCGAAACCACTCGCTCTGACTTTATAAGGCACAGCCGAGGCACAGAAGCCGGTGCCCAAACTTGGCGATGGAGCCATCAGGAATCTCTCCCCGATAAACGCTCACGCTGACGCGCGCACGGGGACTAATGTGTGTGCGAGCGCCCCGACCCTGTAAGGGCAAGATTGCTCACGGCGTAAACACAAACTCGCTTAGAGACCCGTCTGATGTCATTTTATCGTCTCGGCTCCAAGTGGCCAGCTGGCGTCGGCAAGTGGGCAGAGTTGCTCATCGCACAATTGTGAGGACGCGATCCACGTCTTTCTGACTGGCGTACAGAAAATTACGTCTCGGAGCTACGTCTGATGTCAAGCGCATGCTTGTGATGTCAATGCAGGAATCCCGTAAAGAGCTCGCAAGCTCACTGGGTATTTTTCTGCTGTAATAATAAACATCTATCTATATCTATCTAACAAGCAGACTGTTTATCTGCACCAAGGTCACACCTCACACGCGCACCGCGACGAGCGTTCATCGCATGTCAACCGAACGTAAATGTTTAAACTCCCGGGCTGGAATAAACCAGGTGACGTGATTTATTTTCGCAGTCATTGGTGACCTGGCTGGGACCTCCAATTCATGAAACTTGGGAACATGTCATGATGTACTTGATGTCGGTTTTCACGGCTCGATTCATGATGGTTGCCCTTCAGAGCCTTTCTTCCGGGATAGCCGTGTCGAGCAATCTCCCTCTCTCCTTGCCTCCCACGTTGGAACCATAATCAGGCGTTGAAATCGCTCGACGTGGTTGTCCCGAAAGAACAGCTCTGAAGAGCAACCATCGACATGTAATGATGTAGGTTTTCACAGCTCGATGTATGAGAATTGCTCTTCACAGCTGTTCTGTTGGGATAGCCGTATCACAAGCGGCTGAAACCTGGATTCGAACCCAGCTTCTCCTAACACAGTGGCTGGCCCCTTAGGCACCCAGCTAGCTCCAGCTAGCGCTGCAACACTGTGGCTTCACTGTGGGCTAGAGTCAGCGATGCTAGCGTGACTGGACGGATGTAAGGGTTTGTATGAAAGTGGAAAAACATGTGCATTTTCACTGAGTCAGCACGGTGCGGCTATGAGCAAATCGCGAGGAATGCGCTGGTTTTAATCATATCGCGAATATCCGTAAAGCTCAGCTGGGTGGAACCTGGGCGGTGGAACAGCCATAGGATTACTACCTCTGTGGTACAAAAACTCTAGAGACACATAGTGTTATAAGAGTAGCTGATAATAGAATTGTGGATTAAAGGGAGTTTCATCAAAGTGGTTTATCTCGACGCGTTATCGGCCCGTTTCGTTCGTTGCTATGCCGCCGCGTTGTCACGGTGAGCACACCGGTCCGATCTCCCGGCGTGGCAGTTGACGCAATCCGCCGGTTTCTCAAATCCGCTCAGCGGAGCGAACGGGGAACACCACAGTCCGTCGATCGGCCGGTCGAGCCTGGTGGGTTAAAGCGTGGTCACCCCCCTACCTCTCCCATAAAACACCCGATCTAGAAATATAGATAGATGTTTATTATTGCAGCAGAAACATACCCAGTGAGCTTGCAAGCTCTTCACGGGATTCCTGCGACACGACAAACATCTAGAGTGGGTCCTTCCGAACAGCGGTAGCGCGAGCGAGCGATTACAGGGCTGCGCCTCTGTCGTCGGTTATCGACGCGCGATCTAGCCGGTGCGTTTGAGAGCCACTCGTAAATTTAAGAAGAAAAAAAACAACTCTCCACTACAACCGGTGTGCCATTGAGAACGCGAGTGATTAAAACAACTTGCGCTATTTCCTTATAAGGTGTCCGATGTAGCTATGAGGTCACGCTGGATGTTTATAGGCATCCGGTCGAACCAGGAGGGTCCCCAGGCAGTGGCGGCTAGCCTCGGCGGCGGTGAGCTCGTTATAATTCACGCCGTGGCGCGGCTTGGATCGCTCGGCGCCGGTGAAGTGACTGAAATAATAATAGTTAATGATGAATAATGTTTGATTTATAACGCGGCACATGCATTCGACGACAGAACGACTCAGAGGCGCGAAGAAAGCGCAGAGTGGGCGGAGGAGGCAGCCAGGCGGTTTTCCGGGTGCCAACGTATTGCCACACGCTGCTTCCTATGAATTACGATGTTATCGGCCAACTAATTAATACACGTTTTATACTTAAGTTTTGGGAGGAAACCGGAGAACCCGGAGGAAACCCACGCAGAACAGGCGGAGAACACACAAACTCCACGCAGAAAGGCGCCCAAGGCGGGGATCGAACTGCCTCGGGCAAGACCATTCTTTCTGTGAGCCGCGGATGTTACCACTGCGCCACCCTGCCGCCCAAATACCCTTCTCCTGTCTAATTTTTTTTCCACCCTCTTTGTGGGAGTAGTGATTGAACGCGTTTATTTAGCCAGGAAATTCACACCGAGCCCGAATAATGTTTTTCAGGAAGGTCCCGTATTGAGATGTTTGGAAAACACCAATTACGTTGTATATGTTTTTTTAGCTGTGGGAGGAAACCGGAAAACCCGGCGGAAACGCATGCAGAACAGTGGAAGAATATATAAACTCCACTTAGAACGGCGCCCGAGTCGGGATTCGACCCTATGAACTTCTTGCTGTCAGGCATGAGGATCAAGGTAGAGGCGTTCACGTCGCGATCCCTGTCAAGTAATACTCGGTATTACCTGCAAATTCTACCAAACACTTCGAAGCCGAGGAGCTGAAAGACAACGATGTCCAGAAGCTCAACAGATGCCAGAAGCCCCTCAGTCTGGAGCAAGAAGAGAGGCCAATGCCTGCCGCCTTTAAGGCCAGCACTGACTATTATATCTCTAAATGTTGAAGGGCTGTCTGCAACAAAAGAAGAACTTGTTGCAATCGGGAACTGCCCTATCACCATCACGCTTCGAAGAATCGAATAGAATTCGAAATGAGGGTTACACACCGCCACTCCGCCAGCGGTGCGGAACACAGATCACTTGAACAGATCTCAGAAGTAGCTCTGTGATATCCGCTTCAGTGGGCCAATCTCTAACAAGAAGGATTGCCCTGCAGTATATCCGAACGGCTGCTGTGCCTTATAACATAGCACCAATAGTATAACCGGCATTAAAATGTGGAAAGAGCTCAAATAAATTAAGAAATAACAATATATTTTGTATACATTGTCTTAAATTTTCGGTCTCGATAGTAATGATTCTTGCTTTTTCTAAAAGTCTCGCTGTGCACAGCGTCGTTAAGCACATAACTTTCGTACAATGCGTGTATGTTTTTCAAATTTGCCCGCGGACTAAATTGCTCCCGGTGCCCTGTGATGGACTGGCGTCCCGTAATGGGTATAGCCCTGCCTTGCGCCCTGTCAGCCGGGATAGGCTCCGGCTCACCGCGACCCTGTACAGGATTAAGCGATTTCTGGCAACGAACGAATGCATGAAAAAGGAAACGGTCGATGTTTGTAGGCACCGTTTTGAGTCGATGTCAAACTAACGAATCAAGCCGCTGTTATTACAGGCCCGACCGGCAACTTTCCCACGTGTCTGATCACACACGCACACACACGCAGCCCCCACAATGCCTCATTTCCTCTCCAGACAGCCACAGAGAGAAACGCACGTGGCAGAATAACAGCCCTACGCCCCGGTGGCTGTCGAGTGAGTGTGCAGGCGGTACGACTGCACGGGCCGGAGGGGGCCCAGGAAACTCAGCCACGAACAGGAGGGAGGCTGGGAATTGGGCGAAACGGTGGCGCAGCGATGAGCAGCGCCGCCGCCTCACAGCAAAAAAAAAAGTCCCGGGTTCGAATCCCAGCTCGGGTGCCTTTCTGTGTGGAGTTTGCACGTTTCTCCCTCGTGTTCTGCGTGGGTTTTTGCCGGGCACTCCGGTTTCCTCCCACGGTCCAAAGACATGCTGCTGCATAGACTAATTTGCCTGCGGACTAAATTGCCACCCTGTTGTCCTGTGATGGACTCGCGCCCCATCCAAGGAATAACCCTGCCTTGCGCCCTGTGTCTGCCGGGATAGGCTCCGGCTCACCGCGGCAGTGAAATCATAAAAAACCCCAAAGAAAAAAATTGTTGCTGATTTTCCGTTCTCTGTCGTTGTTGACATGTTCTCTCCACAGCCCTGTGCAGCGCTTTGTGACCCTCTGGTGAAAAGCGCTCTATAAATGCTATTATTATTATAGAAGCAGCGGTCTCCCGTCTTAGAACATACTACAGTACAACTTTGACTATGTGGTGGTCACGGATCTGCCCTGATTGATTATCCCGGTCACACCCAGTTCGGTGTTTGCACGAAGTCCCTCCCCTGTCATTTCACGCGCAGAGTAATGCGTTTTTAATCTTGAGCACATTCGCTTACGTCTGCGGTACACTCAGTCGTTTGACCCATGTTGAAAGCAGTTTGTTTAGTTTTTGTCCAGTAGTCTATTTGTGCAAGCGTTGTGTCATTGTAATTTTAATTTTTTTAAGAAATGTTAACATATCCGACTTCTGGGGTGGCACGGTAGCACGGTGAGTAGGGCTGCCGCCTCACAGCAAGAAGTTCCCGGGTTTGAATCCCGGCTCGGGTGCCTTTCTTTGTGGAGTTTGCATATTCTCCCCGTGTCCGCGTGGGTTTTCGCCGGGCACTCCGGTTTCCTCCCACAGTCCAAAGACATGCTGCTGCATAGGTGAATTGGCCTGTGGACTAAATTGCCCCCGGTGCCCTGTGATGGACTGGGCTATACCCATCGTAGGTATAGCCGTGCCTTGCGCCCTGTGTCTACCGGGATAGGCTCCGGCTCACCGCAACCCTGTACAGGATTAAGCGGTTTCTGACAATGATGATGATATCCAACTTTTTCACGTATCCGCCTGCGGGTCGGATATGCGACGTCGCACTGTGCGTTCATTTTCAAGCCAAGTCGCCCGCATGCTCCAGCGAGCGTTACGCGTTGAGAAGACACGGTGCGGAAGGATCCGAGAACACTTTTCGCATCGTTTAAACCGTCGCGATGGGGAGGCAAACCGTGATACCGCAGCAGTGTCTCATAGTTTTCCATAATAGTAGCATT
>JAZEWU010000050.1:3093936-3119725 GCA_036362915.1 Geotria australis | reverse complement strand
TGAAGGGCTGTCTGCAACTAAAGAAGAACTTGTTGCAATGGGAAACTGTCATACAACCATCACGCTTCGAAGAATCGAATCGCATTCGAGGCTTGAACACAATTCTATAATGGCTGTACTCCACTTGTAAGACATATAAGGTTATTGCAGTGGTGATCCCTGTCTCTCTCTGTCTGTCTTCCTCTCTATTTCATTGTGTTTGTCCGTCTCTTTTTCTCCCTGTGTCTCTGTCTCCTCCCTCTACACATCTTTGGGCATTCCTTATACATTTTGACACCTTGATGGTTGCGCTTCAGAGCCGTTCTTTCGGGATAGCCGTGTCGAGCTATCCCGAAAGAACAGCTCTGAAGAGCAACCGTCACGAATCGAGCCGGGAAAACCTTCATCAGTACATTTTGACATCTATTCATGGCTTTGTGTCCACTGTGGCCGTCCTGATCGCCCACCCATGGATGTTTATTATAACAGATTATTATTACAGCAGAAAAAATCCCCAGTGAGCTTGCAAGCTCTTTACCCGTAAGGCCCGAGCCTGTCTTCGCGTCGTTGTGTTTGCTCAGGCAGTGCGGGAGGAGCGTTCCTTACTGACGGACGCTTCTCTACACCTCTGGCACGGATGCAAAGCTGCCCTGTCGCGGGTGCAAACGAGAGGGGGAGCAAACGACTCTGCTCGACATCGGCCCAAGACGGACAGCCACACCAAGGTGCAAGCCTACCCTCCCTTGCTCACCGCGCCAGTTTCCTTCTGAGTATTTACGTCTTCGTTTGGGCTGAACTGGAGCGTTTGCAGAAAGCCTACAAAATCCAAGCGAATACCTAAAGCTGACGTAGGTTTTCACGGCTCGATTCATGATGGTTGCTCTTCAACGTGGGAGGCGAAACGTCGTGAGGGAGAGATGGAGATCGCTTGCCACGGCTATCCCCTAAGAACAGCTCTGAAGAGCAACCATCATACCTCAAGCTGTCCAGGTTCTGGGAGGCTCAACTTGGCCGCCACGGTAAGCTGGCAGCCCCTCCCTCCGTCAGCCCCACCTACTTTTACATAGCCGCACTCACTCAATCACGAGAACCAATGAGTGGCTTTCTCACCATTTCTACTGCTTAGAGGCCCCACCTTCTGCTCGTAGACTCCACCTACTCTTCTGCCAGCCCCGCCCATCACCCAGGTAGCCCTACCTTTCGCCTGTATGGGGAGGCGAACACGAGGCTTGAATAAACAACCCCCATGACTGACATGGTGTGGATAGGCCGTCATCCAGTAGTGGGTTTACAATGGACAACTACTCATTATTAAAATGATGTATTGTTATCTATGAGACCACACAGTTTCACGAAGTACGGAGGTGTACGTGCTTGGAATTACACTGCGAGACAGAAAGAAGAACACAATAGAGTGTATAGAGGTTTGAGACATTTCGACTATAAAGAAAAGTAAATGGGCTTGGGCTTGATATGTCGCTCGAGGGGATGCTGGCCAGTGGTGGACACGACTGATGGAGTGACAGTCGAAAGGAGGAGCAATGAAATTACCCGCTGTGCAGGTGCTAAATGGATTGCTACAGGACCATCAGATAGCGGTTTGCATACGCCTTCATCAGGCAGCGGATTAATTATGGCTGTGGATGAAAATGGACTGTTAATTAAAGTCATTGGGCTTGGGCAGGACACATCGATAGTTGGGGTGATGACCAATGGTCGAGTCACGATGGCATGGCAGCTAATGGAGGGAGCACCCCCAAGACGAATTCCCCCATTGCGATGGAATGATGTGATCAACTCTGAGCAGCTGGTGGGTGGCCTGTTACTTTGTAGACCCGTGTGAGACCGCGATGGCTTGGGAGAAATTCTTGCTCTCGCAATCAATTAATTCAGGGCTGATGATAAGACTAAACGACAGAGCTGCTCTCTTGTATTTGTTCTGTAGCTGTGCCAGGCGCTGTGTTTGCTGCACGGAGCCATGTGTGTGCTGGGCGTAGCGCACAAGGATATCCTGGCCTTGGCCGAAGCTTCTCTCCGTCTGTCTGCACTCCTGCAGGACAGCGCTGAACAGACCTTGCGGCACGGTGGGTCATAACAAATGCTTGCTTACAACATGGTCGTGCCTGAGGCGGTTCGATTCCCGCCTTGGGCGCCTTTCTGTGTGGAGCTTGTGCGTTCTCCCCCTGTTCTGCGTGGGTTTCCTCTGGGTTCTCCGGTTTCCTCCCACAACTTAAAAAAACACTCATTAATTAATTGGCCGATAACATCATAATATATAGGAAGCAATGTGTGGCAATATGTTGGCGCCGGCCAACCGCCTGGCTGCCTCCTCCACCTCTCGCACTTCTGAGTCAGTCTTTCGTCGAATCAATACCTTCGACATTGAATGAATATGTGCCACGCGTTATAAATGTAAAATTATTATTATTACTATCCCCGGCAGTATTCCTGTGATAAAACTTGGTTATTTGTGTTTGATGCTGTGTAGCGTCAGCCCAGGCGAGCACCGAGGCTGAGAGGTCGGCTAGCAGCCAACGCAGCCTTCAAACAGACGTACTCACGGTAAGACCACACGCTCAGCTCAGGTGTATTCATTTCCACCATGGAAATACTTGCTCCAGTAGTTCACAAGGCTCTATGCAAATGTGGTACTGTGTATCATCACGTTAAGTCAAAGGACCGTGCACTGACGTCTGTGGAAAATCATATCTGAACAAAACAAAATCCTTGAAATGTTGACCTTTGCTGTAACATTTTAGACAAGTGGTTTGGACTCAATGTTTCGAGGTTTGTTGTAACTCTTGCAGTGGTCATTGTACAAAATTGTGTCAAATCTGATTTAACAAAATTACAATTTGGTACAGTGAATAAATCAGATTTTTTTTAAATTACAGCTGCAATACGCCAAATTGCGTAGAAAGTTATTTCACGTTTTCACCAATAATTTGGCTGAGACCATCAACTCTATAAATGCTAAATTGTGACATGAATACCACCTATGAGCACGTGCTTGCGCTGTGTGTGTGTGTGGGGGGGGTGTTTAACTGCATCTGTGCGTCCACTCAGAGCTACCGCGAGCAACTGTGGCTGGCGTTTATGGCTCTGAGCCGGGCCCTGGACGAAGTAGGGGTCGCACGAGGACTCACTCGACCCCACGGTGGCTCAGACGTCACCTCCGCGGCCCGGAACAGGGTTAGGAAGCCACGTTTACTTCTTTAAAACTGTGCAGCCCTGCATTTCCTGGAAAAAACATGCCCTTATTTTTCCATCCATCCATTTTCTAAACCACTTGTCCTGGTGAGGGTCGCGGTGGCAGCAGTCCAAGGAGGGTGGACCAGAGATCCCTTTCCTCAGCTACAGATTCCACAGCGTTCCCAGGCCAGCTAAAGGATATAATCCCTCCAGCGTGTCCTGGGTCGGCCTCTAGGTCTCATTCATTGTATAGTTCTTTTTATGAGTTAGGTCACGTAAAAATAAGTGATCTAACTCATAAACAGAGCTATACTACGGATAGCAATTTGTCGCGACAGCCTTTGTGTTAAATTACAGTATGACATTGTGGGGGGGGGGAAGGGTACATGTCTTTCTTAGGGGATAACAAAACCAAACTGCAATGATAGGATGCTGGAAAGATACTTTCTGTAATGCTGTTATGGGCACAACCACATTGTTCTGCACGGGGATGTTTTACATGTGATGGCGTTATCTAGGTTCACATCGCACACGTGCAAGAATGTCTCTCGTGCGTTTGCTGCTCATTGCAGAGGTCCAAGCCCAGCAGCTGCCCTGGTTAATACCGCAGGCGCATTAATTATACACTTGCTTCGCAGTGGACGTTAACGATCACATCGCTGATGTCAGAGACACTGAGCCGGCACCAGATTCTGAGTTTCATCGTGCCTTTGACCCTCACCGTATTTCGTGACGCAACTGGGTGGTGCTCAGGGGGGTGAACTGGGTGTGGAGTCGAGCCCTCACGCGGCACTTGAGGAAGATCTGCACCTGGAGATGCTGTGGGAGAGGCATAGGGTGGCTCTCAAACTGCTGCAGCTGCAGCAGCCAGCCTCTGGTGAGTGCACATTAGCATTAATAATAATATAACTTTATAGAGCGCCTTTCACCCGAGGGTCATAGAGCGCTGCACAAGTTCCGCGGAGAGAACGGCATGTCAACAACATCAACACGGCATGTCAATGACGACAGAATAACAATTAATAAAAACCAAAGCAACAAAAAGCATTGTGTGTTTACTCCCTCATCTGTGTGTGTTTGTAACTCTGTCAAATAAATTTGGCCTGCACAAAGAGAGGCGTAGTGGTTATTGCAGCACGCTACTTACCTGGCGACCTGAGTTGAATTACAAGCCAAGAGCAATATCATTGGCGAGTGATATCTAAACCGGTTCCTCGAAATTTGGGTTAGGGAAATTAGCCACTCCCTGTGAGTAGATGGATGGTTGATGTGCCATCTGCTGGTGAATTAGGGGGAGCGGTCCGGAGTCTAATACCAAGCAAAGCTTTGGGAAGAGATGAGCTCACAGCTGAAATTCAGCTGTGAGCTCTGCCTTGCGCCCTGTGTCTGCCGGGATGGGCTCTTGCTCACCACGACCCTGTACAGGATCAAAGCGGTTTCTGACAACGGATGGATGGATGGGTGGTGATTGTGTGCAGGCTGTCTTATTTGACATCCTTGCAACGGCTTGGGCCACAAGACGGTTTAATGCCGCATTGAAAGGAGGTAGGCCTGGCGTGAGCAACAGCAGTGTAGGTGATTGAAATGTGCTAGCGGTCGCTGTTGTTTTATTTGTGCAGAAGCAGGTGGCGGGAGTCGCGTAAAGCCAGGGAGAAGTTACAGGGAGTGCATTCCTAAGCAGCCCGACACTGATATCAGTTTCACAGGTACAGAACCCTACCCTAATAGCAAGCACTAAACCGTTATGTAACATTGCTACACCCACTGTGGGATAGTACAAGTTAACCCCTGACATATGTTAAACTCTTTAGTATTATTATTAGCTGCAAATGGAAGGGAAGGGTTGGTTTGGTGAAGTGCTGTGAATGTCCACAAACGAGTCAAACGGCTTCTTCTTCTTTGCGATTCTTCGAAGCGCGATAGTTAGCTTCTGGACATTGTTGTCCTTCAGCTCGGCCTCGAAGTGTTTGGTAGAATTTGCAGGTAATACCAAGTATTACTTGACAGGGATCGTGAATTAAGCGTGGTGGGAGAACTGTCCGAAGGCGGTTTGCATGGTTGCCTTGTTTTGTTTTACGGAACTATTTGCTAAATGATGTGCATATGTTTGCGACGGTAAACCAGAGGAAGACGTTCTAGCGACCATTGGACCCAATCATTTGTCCAAAGCAGTCTTCATCATGCAGAAAGCCCTGTTGGAGGCTTCTGCTCCTGCCAAGGCACCCAGCAAAGTCGCTAAGATGTTGGAGGTGAGAGTACAAAAGATGCCCACGGAGTTTGTAGCACAGTTCATTGGTCACAGAACCAGTGCTCTGCAGCTAAGTATCCTGCTGTATATAGCAAAATGTTATGATAGACGGATGTTTATTATTACAGCAGAAATTACCCCGTGAGCTTGTAAGCTCTGAAAGCGGGACACCTCATCTGCCATATCAGTACTTGACTTTACAGTCTGTTAAGTCTATACTAATAATAATCTACTTTTATAACGCGCGCATTTTCTCCGGGCACGTTGCACCCGTTGATTCGGAGGCACGGAGCCCTGCTCAGTCGGTTTGTTGTGAGTCGGTGAAGAGGTGACTTTTTAAGAGTTTTTTTGAAGGCTGTGGGGGACTGTGTTTGACAGGGGGATCTTTGCCTTTGTAGGCGGCAGCTGGCCTTATCCGCAAGGCAGAGGTGGAGGAGAGCGGGTTTCGTGTGCCGGGAGCCGGTACCCCCACGGGTGAGAGGGCGACGCCGCCCGCGCCTCTGCTGCTGTGGTGTGGAGAGCGCGCCATGGAGTTCTCCCCATTGCCCTTCAGCGGCTCACCTCAGGTGCCCGCGCTCAGACGTACTCACGGCACACGCACGCACGCCCCTGAACGCACACGCACGTGGATGTACGAGTGCGCACAACAACAAAAACCGCCGTTTCCCGCTAAGTGCCGGTGACGTCACCACGGCGCCTGTGGCAGGCCAGGTGCACCTTGAGGCTATCACGCAGAGTGTCGAAGGCTCGCTGGCAGGAGGTCGTGGGACAGACCCCGGGTGTCGTTGGCTGCCTGACTGAGATGACTGGCTGGGGCACCACCTGTGCTCCCTACCGTGCCAGATTGCTGAGTTTTAGCCGCCCGGCGTTCGAGTTGGGTCACATCAAAATGATGTGACCTAACCATTAAAATTATGTGACCCAACCGAAAAATGTCTGTGACCCGACCCAACCCAAAAAAAGGGCTATATTATGATCAACATTGGTCATGAAAGCCGTCGTGTTAAACTATCCAAGGTTTCTATTGCAAGAATAGACTGTTAAGTCGAAAATAACCGTCGTATATGTATTTTGTATGTATTATCACAAAACTCACATTCGTATTGCCCTCACCTTCATCTTCACGATCGTCATACCTACGATATAGCAGGAGTCCCTAAATAGAGTGGTTGAGTACTGTAGGTTCTCAATAATCAGCCGTGCAGGCGCGATGCACGGCTGTTTTGGCGATCGCTGTCTCGGTGATGGCAGCCTCGTCCCACCGTCCCGCAGGCGGTGTGCTATCGGCTGTTTGGGCACACAGCCGCAAGACACAACGTCAAAGTGCGTCTCAGCGACTACTACCTGCAAGGCACCGGGGAGGAGGTGCGGAGCGCAGCTGAACCTTGACCTGCAGCCGTCGCCAGGCCTCACAGTTCACGCACCAACGGGCATGAGTTGGCCCAGTTACAACTGGACGTGTAAAGTTACTCAATGTGATCAATCGAAACTGATTCTTACGCATGTGATACATACGTTCAAACATGTATGTTCGAATGTTTTACGATTTGTGTAAATTAGATGCAGATGGCAAGCTATGGTTACATTTAGATGAGTGGAGTGAATAGAACTATACTAAATATACAGGAAAAATGTTATGATTATTTTTATTTTATTGCATTGTGACCCTGAATCATGACAATTCATCGATCCGCTTGGGAGGGAACATTCCACAACCACGTGTGGCTGCCTGGCTTGATTATCGCATCTCGGCTGTGTCGGCTCAGAATCGTTGACTCGGCCAGTGCGAGCCACAGAGACACCTGACCACCCTTGAAATGTTCGGCTGCGACGAACACCCACAGGTGCTCGCGGAGGAAGGCTGCCTCCTCCGCGTGGAGGGCCTGCAGCCAAATGAGAAGTACGTGTTTGCGGTGGCAGCGTACGCCCGCGACGGCAGCCTGGTCGGGGGCAGCATTGGAGAGACGACCCGACCTCTCCTGGCCTCGTGCTCCATGCCCACACGTTTGGCATGGGCCTATCTGGCACAGGTGTGTCGCACGACACCCATCCATCAGTGTGCTTGACACACCCACCCATCAGCCAGCATACTAGCCCACCAACACATGCATCCTTCAAGCAGTCTACTAGGCCACCAACACACCCATCAACCGATATTCTCAACACACCCACCCATCAACAAAGACCACAAACCAATCTTAATCCACCGATCAACCAACCTACGAATTAATGTAGCCACGTCCCCGCCCACCAATCCACTAGTTCACTGGATCGGCAGTGGTGTGGCAGCAACGTCTGTGATGTACATGTGTAAAGCAGAGAAACGTGTTGACGTTCAAAAATGAGGCCCAAAGTCTTTTGAGGTGTCCAAGCATGCTGTTGTGATGGGTGTGATGTTTTTATTACAGGTGGCTTTCCAGACGCGGTGTTTTGCCATCGCGAGGCCGGCATGCGCACTGCTCTGGGATCATTTTGTGACGTCGCAGGAGTCTGAATCTGACTCCGAAGACTCGGTAAAGCAGTGGAGGTAGGCTAAAGCTATCACGTTTCTGGGAAGGTTCAATCAGGACACTTGGTGAACTGGCAGCCCCACCAACCTTAATATAGCGAGGGTCACTCAATCACTATCCAGCCCTCAGAGTGAGTTGTCTTGCTGTTTTTGACATTGAGTCTGCCTGCTGCCCATAGGCTGCACCGACTGCTCAGATAGCCCCGCCGTTTGTCAACAACATGAACTGAGCACGAGGCCCAAAAAAAATTACAATTTTAAGTCGAATTCGATTCGATTCTTCTAAGCGTGAAGGTTACATGACAATCTCCCATTGCAACCAGTTCTTCTTTAGTTGCAGACAGCCCTTCAACATTTAGAGATATAATAGTCAGTGCTGGCCTTAAAGGCGGGCATTGGCCTCTCTTCTTGCTCCAGACTGAGGGGCTTCTGGCATCTGTTGAGCTTCTGGACATCGTTGTCTTTCAGCTCCTTGGCTTCGAAGTGCTTGGTAGAATTTGCAGGTAATACTAAGTATTACTTGACAGGGATCGCGACGTGAACGCTCCTACCTTGATCCCCACAATATTAAGTGGGAATAAATATTTCCCTCTATCCCTATTCACACTTAAAACACACCCACTATCACAAACCCATCCTGATGCTAAACGGGTGATTTTTGCACTTGCGTCTCCATAGGCTGCGGGAGGAGGCAGCGAGCAGAGCGTCGCCCGTCCTTCTCAGGCTATTTGCGTCCAGTGTCTTCAGCTCGTGCGACATAAGCATGGGGGGTGGATCTGTCTCCCCGGAGCAGCGCCTTCCCCTGCAGTGGCAGGTACGGGAAGAGAGTGGTCGTGGTGGTTGTGTTGAGTGGATCTGGATCAAGTGTGGCATCCCCACTCGAGATCTTTTCGTTCAAGGCAGTGATACACGTGGGCGAGATTCTTCAACTGGCAGACCGCAGTCCAGACGTGGCCCACGATGGCTCTCGGAGCGATCCACCGAGAGATGTGACTCACCAAGACATTAACAGATAGATGGTTCCAGATGATAGATGGACAAGACATGGAAATTGGTGCACTGTAGACAACTTATTGAGCATTTTGACTTACTTTTTCTTTTTAAGCTCGACAGACATCTTTGAAGAAGTACTCACACTTTACCCCACCACATGCCCCCTGTGGATTGACCTGCTGTGATGCACACATTTATACTGCTTCGTGGGCAGAGGCAGGAGGATTGAAGAAACCGGCTCGGCTGTTTCAACTGCCCTACCGGTACACAGAACTGGCAACGTCTGGATTCCAAGTCCAGAGCGATAACTATTACACACTAGCACAGTGGTTCCCAAAGTGTGCACCACGACGCTCCGGGGCGGCGCAGCTAACTCAAAGGATATTTCACATTTTCCATATATGCCTTATATTTTCTGACTTTGGGCGCCGTGGAAAAAACCCTGATACACTAAGGGCGCCGTGAACCGAAAAAGTTTGGGAACCACTGCTCTAGCATCATCGTTGCCGCGTGCCCGCGCTTTATGTCGCCCGCTCACCACCAGCGACCTCCGGGCGGGTGTGCCCCCTGTGTGGGTGACCCCAGGTCGCCCGTCTGGAGGAGAGCGCGCGTGTGGTCGTGGTGCTGGAGCTGTGTCACCGTCGTCTGGACGAGCCCGCGCTCGCTCTGCAGGCCGGAGCCACGTGTCACGGGCTGCTGGCGCCGTTCATGCGCCACGGCGTGCTTTCCAGAGCCGCGGCAAAGGCACGGCGATGCGTGCAATCGCGCACACACATTACGTGCACGTCTACGCAAGACAAAGATCCCCCGTATAGCCTTAACAGACTGTGGGGTCAAGTGCCGTTAGCAAGCACCTATGAAAGCCGACACAGCATGCGAGGGGGTAGGTGGCCAGCACCACGGCCGGCCGTCTTTGTCTCCCTAGTGGCGATGTGTACACACCGCACTAGGTACTCATTTGAGGTTGAGTCGACCTAGGGGAGGCCCAGGACTGGTTCAGGAAATCGTCACTGGTGTTGGCCGTGAGCGGGATTCAGACTCGGGTCACCAGGTTTGTAGCCCAGCACGCTAACCACTGAGCGACCCCACACACACATACACACGCTCACATATACACACAGAAAGTCAGTATTGATGCCAGCACACTTGGATCGTGCGTTAACCTGTGTGCCACTGTTCCCCACACATACACACAAAGACAACGATTTATCAGGTAGTCACACAGGTGCACACAATCCACACACATTAATATACAGATCCATCTACTTGCCTTCCTACCCACAGTACCCACGCACTTATCTAAGAAACCAAGTTTAAGCTCGAATTGACGTTTGTGTTGTGATGTTTTTTCAGATCCTCTGGTTATGCCTGGATGTGATAAAGGCAGTCCCGGCATCTGTCCGTGTACGCAAGCAAGCGGGCTTCAGTGAGAGTCTCCAGCACATGGTGGCGAAAATGTCAAACTATCTGGCCAAGGTGACTCCTACCACCCTCTGTGGTTTCAGGAAAATGATTCCCACATTGTATAGAGTTGCATATGTCATGGTTTTATAAGGATATCCTCTATTTTATAATAATAATCGCATTTATAAAGCGCCTTTCACCCGAGGGTCACAAAGCGCTGCTATCTTGGAGAATCTGTAAGTCTTCCTGGATCAATGTTATCATGAGATATTTTTCTTGTGATATGACCTGAATTTTTTCGTAGCTGTTCGTTTATCCATCTGTCTTTCCATCTATCTGTCCATGTGTCCATCTCTCCATCTATCTACCTACCTATCTATTTCTATAAAAATATGTGTTTGTCAGTATTTAGTTTTCAGTCACAGTATTAGTTTTGGTAGATGTTCGTAATATAGCCCTTTTTGGGTTGGGTCCCTTAAATATAATTTTATGTGACCCAACCCGTAAAAATTCCTATATTATGTACAATATTGGTCACGAAAGTCTCCATGTTAAATTTTAGGTAAATTTAATAAGTGATCATTCTGACGATGACAATCCGGGGACACATACCAACCACACCACGCCACTTTCTAGTACAATGTCCACCATTACCAATTTCATCGAGATCAACCGTTGATTTCTATCTGAAGTCCTTCCCTCCTAGGTTGGGCTGAGCTGTGTCGCAGCAATCCCGTAGAGAGCTTGCAAGCTCACTGCTTATTTGTTCTGCTGTAATAATAAACAACTATCTATCTATTTACTGACCTCTAACCTCACCGTGCACAGGCGCACTGCGAGTGGGGTGACCCGGATGTCGCTGGCGATGCCCTGGAGCTGGGCAAGCGTCTGCTCCGAGAAGACCTTGAGGCCTCGGCCCTGCCGCCCAGCACACTGCCGGAGGTCAGAAAAACACTGTTTATTATTCATCAGTCCCGCTTGCCAAACGAAGATGCTATCAATTAACTGTTTGCTCTTGTCTTATAGATACGCACCTAGACAGCATGTTGTGAGCTGTCAGACGTGTTTTAAAGCTTCTATAATGTGAAACAAGACTTAAAAACCATACTCATTAACTAATTGGCCTATAACATAATAATATATAGGAAGCAGTCTATGGCAATTTGTTGGCGCCGGCAAACCGCCGCCTCTCTGCGCTTTCCTCGTTATGCCTCTGAGTCATTCTCTCGTCGAATGAATACCTTCGACATTGAATTAATATGTGCCACACGTTATACATTTAACATTAATAATATATGACCCCTGAAGCCACGAGTATAATACAGTCGTTAATGTACAGCCCTTGTCATTCCACTGCTGGATAAAGGCTTGCTTGTTCATGCCGTGTCTGTTATAGGTGTTCTCTTACCACACTGGGCAGTGTGGGTCACTTAAAGCAGGGCACAGCTTCACTTATTACTGATGTTAACTGTGGTGTAGAAATGAGCCCAGTCTACCAAGTTCATGGCACAGTGTGCTAACCATAGCACCGCAGCTCCCCCTGCCTTGTCTGTGTAGTATTTATATGAGTACATGTTTTAAAGTGTGATTGGTTTTCTTACAGTCGAGTATCGGGAAGAAACTTCCGATTAAAAAGGCACTGGCATCCAAAGACGAACGCAATTTTACCACTGAATTAAATGCGTTGGAGGCTTGTGCGCTGAAGATCTCTAAACAAGGTAAGTTGAAATTTAATATTGCGTTTGAAATTTCTCACTGACAGGGTGGTGTTGTGGTTGTTGCGTTTGAGCCACAGTTGGAAAAGGTTACAGGTTCAAATCCTGGTCAGATTCAGACACCACTCACCGCTGAACGTTGTCTCCCCTAAACTCCCGTTCCATCGCCAGATGTCAAAACCGACCTCACAGGACTTGAAGATCCAATGGTTCTGCACTCGTGCATCGCGAAGCTCCCTCTTAAGATGGTGCACAAAGAAGGTACGTTCCGACAGGGTTAGTTATTCGTTAAACTTCCACGGCTGCTCACAGCCAACATTTGTGACACATATCTTAACCGGTCCGGGGCCTCCCCTATTTGGACTCAGTTTTAAATGAGTAGCTGGTGCAGTGTGTAAACATCAGCACTTGTTTATCGTCCCGGCCTTCTTAACTGCACGTTAATAGCATTTGCTCCAATATCCTTAAAGGGCGTTACAGAGGTTCTTTGTATTGATGTAAGTTTTCACGGCTCGATGCATGATAGTTACTTTTCGTCACGATCCCTGTCAAGTAATACTTGGTATTACCTGCGAATTCTACCAAACACTTCGAAGCCGAGCTGAAAGACAACGATGTCCAGAAGCTGACCATCGTGCTTCGAACAATCGCAGCGAAGAAGAAGATAGCTGTTTATGCGGGATAGCTGTGTCAAGCGCTCGACATAACCAACATTATTTGTCTTTGTTTATGAGATATGGTGATAGCTCCATGGCCTGCAGGTTTTTGATGTTTGTCTGGTGGGTCTTTATCTCTTTGTTGGACACAGTGATGAAGTTCCACCAGCACCCTCGTTTCCTGGAGTTTTTCGTGTATTGGCTCAATCGAGCTCTTTCTGAGGATGCGGTGGAGCTGGCGGTGGAGTGGGGCGAAGACATTCAACTTTGGCTCACCAGGTCTAAACACCACCACCATCATCATCATCAGCAGCAGCAGAAACCTAATCATCCATCCATTGTCAGAAACCGCTTAATCCTCTACAGGGTCACGGTGAACCAGAGGCCACCACGGCAGACACAGGGCGCAAGGCAGGGCCACACCCAGGATGGGACGCCAGTCTATCACATGGCACCGGGGGAAATATAGGCCACAGGCCAATTAACCTATGCAGCAGCATGTCTTTGGACTGTGGCAGGAACCGGAGTGCCCGGCGAAAACACACGCGGACACGGGAAGAACATGCAAACTCCACACAGAAAGCCCCCCGAGCCGGATGATGAAGTACAGTCAAATAACCCCTCAACCCACATCCAGCAGCACAATTTAGATCGATAGCTGTTTATTATTATAGCAGAAATATACCCAGTGAGCTTGCAAGCTCTTTTCGGGATTCCTGCGACACAACCAACACACGAAATGACGAAGGACCATGCATCTACATGCCGTTGGAAGTCAACAGTCGTGTCCGCATGGATGCACTGGTTCTCAGCAGCAGAATGTGGACGTGGGCACCGTTCAATTGCTCGCTTGAGCAGCGAGACACCTTGTCGTTTATTTGCCGCTGCGCTGTGATTTATTTGCAGACGGAATGAGTTGATTCTTGGCCTCAAACCCGAGCTGGAGAAGATTACAGGACTCATCAGAGTCGGCACGGATGATCCGAGGAAAGAGGCCATTATCATCGCTGACTATCACAAGGTGCCTCTCCCCTCTTAAGTTAATTTATTCATACGGTAATCTCAAGCAGAAATTTATATTTTTTAGATCACTCGTGAAATGTATGCAAGCCTTGTAATGCACAACATCTGCTCCTCCCTGGTGTTTAGAATCCAGCGGTCAGATGAGCAATATGGCAATACTGATCTAAATACCGTATTACCGGTCTTCCAGAGCACGTGATAATGAAGGGATGCTCATTGCTGTCTCTTCTCTGCCGGTAGAGCCTGGAGCCTCAGCTTACAAGCAGATCCACCGTGGTCCCAAAGAAATCAGTTACAGGAAAAGCACACAGGGAGAGGTGAGAATCGCGGATCACAGTCACGTTCAATATCAGGTGGAATAGAAGCACCGGATGCATTGCATCTTAACGGAGTGCCTGAAGTTTATAATGTGGTAAACATATCCGTTTTTAAGCTTCCAATAAAAATGCAGCGGCTGTGTTTAGCTGTGGTTTATAAACAGGCCAAAAATACTTTATTGCAATTGTCGCGCGGTAATGTTGGTAATGACCGATAGATTCGATTCTTCGAAGCGTGATGTCACATGACAGTTTCCCATTGCAACAAGTTCTTCTTTAGTTGCAGACAGCCCTTCAACATTTAGAGATATAATAGTCAGTGCTGGCCTTAAAGGCGGCGGGCATTGGCCTCTCTTCTTGATCTAGACTGAGGGGGCTTCTGGCATCTGTTGAGCTTCTGGACATCGTTGTCTTTCAGCTCGGCTTCGAAGTGTTTGGTAGAATTTGCAGGTAATGCCAAGTATTACTTGACAGGGATCACGACGTGAACGCTTCTACCTTGATCCCCACCGATAGATATTTAACGTGCACCATTTAAAGCACAGAGTGCGCACAGTTGCGACGGAACGCGCTCTACAAACCGCGCGGTTACCGCAGTGACACGCGCCGCCGTCATCTCTCCTCGCCTGACCCGTAACGCTCACCCGCCAACCAGGGGGGGCAAAAAGCAGCACGAGAAGAAGGCTCTGGAGCAGCTCACTCTGGCGCTCACGGGGTTTGTTCGACCGATTGTCCGACGGCAGCGACTGCGCCAGGTAGGTCTCGCCCTAACAACCCAAGCAGGCGGTCGGCACTAAAAGCATCGGATGCTTCCACTCGTTTATCATTTCATTTGAATACAGCTCGGGGAGGGGGAAAGTTGGCCGAGCGTTTTGCTGGCGACAACCACCCCCCTCGCATACTATGCTGGTGGCGATTAACGGTATTTTCTCCAGTGGCCGATACGGCTACATGGAGGATCTTTGTATAAAGCTACCAACTGTCCTGGTTTGGCCTGTACAGTCCCGTCTTCAGAATGGTTGCCTTGGTTTCCTGAAATATTTTTAATCAAGTTTCCTGGTCTCTTGCTTGGCCCATGATACTGTACTGGCAACGTGCGGAGGGGTAAGCCGAGGAGAAAGCTGGGCCGATGAGCAGTCTGGGAGCGAGGGGGCCGCTCACTGTGGGCAGGACCAGCGATGGTGTGGGCATAGCTGTGTGTCCCAGTTGTATTTCTGTGTTTGTGTCACGTGCTCCATATCGCAGGTGTGCACAGAGGAGTGTCTCTGGCGGAGTCGCTTTAACCAGCTGCTGGGCTGGTGTCACCTCACCCTCTTCCTGCGCAAGCGCGAATGGGTGCAGAGACACGACAAGCCGGGAGACTGGAGGTGAGTGATCGTTACTTGTCGATTTCTACACTTAAGTCGCTTTCAAAACCACCTGGTCGCGTTTGTCTGAACAGGGCAACTTCTGGGCCCTGTCCCAACATCATTGAGTTAGCTTATTTGCCATGCCTTTCCACCTAACTACACACTTAAATTAAATTCAATTCTGCCATATGTACAGGACATATAGAGGATCGAAATTCCGCTTCTCTCAGACCCCGGCGTTGGCACAGACATAGAAGGCTTGGATTGGCTTGACTTGTCTTGGCTTGGCTTGGAGCTTGGCTTGGCTGGACTTGGCTTGGCTTTGGCTTTGGCTTGCTTTGCTTTACTTACCTGTATACATACCCACCCACCTTCCCACCTTCCTATCTACACACCTACCTACCTACTTTCCTCTTAGCTCGTCGAATCCCATCGCCATGCAGGCGGGATTCTCACGCACACAGTAACTTGACATCTGCACGCTCCACCAACCTTGCCTGAAGAACGCTGGACCACAGTGTAGGATCGCGGCGAAGACACACGACGCTCTGTGGGCGGCAGGGTGGCTCAGTGGTAACATCTGCACCTCACAGAAAGAATGGTCTTGCCCGAGCAGGTTCGATCCCGGCCATGAGCACCTTTCTGTGTGGAGTTTGTGTGTTCTCCCCCTGTTCTGCGTGGGATTCCTCCGCGCTCTTCGGTTTCCTCCCACAACTTGAAAAAAATACTCGTTAATTAATTGACTTGTAACATCCTAATATATAGGAAGCAGTGTGTGGCAATATGGTGCCGACAAACCGCCTGGCTGCCTCCTCTGCCTCTCTGTGCTTTCCTCGCGCCTCTGAGTCGTCCTCTCGTCGAATGCGTACCTTCGACAGTGAATGAATATGTGCGCGTTATAAATGTAAAGTTTTTATTATTGTTACAGCGACGGAGCCCTGGACGCCAACGCCTTATCGCTGGAGGCGTCGGGCGTTGTGGTGGCGACGCCGGAAGTCCCGGCCGTGGCTCCTCGAGATGGCGTCAAAGAGACGGAGGTCACCAAGGCGGCGACGGCGCGAAAGTCCGCGTCCTCCCAGCGCCGCGTTCTCGGTGCCGTGACCAGTGTTTCCCGTTATTGTCACGTTTCCACGTAGATGTACAGACAGATGGTGTTTATTATCGCAGCAAAAAATAGCCAGTGAGCTCGCCAGCTCTGGAAGCGGGATTCCCCCGTGATGCGACAACGATATGAACTAACCAGCGAAAACAATTTATGGAAATATATTGTTTGCCTGTAATAATCATGGCGGATAACGCTTAATTGAAGCTCTATTCAGAATCAATCCAGTGAGATCAGGCAAATCCCGGGTGATTTAGTCGCTGCCATCCACACTGAGAACACACACATCGTATACGGTACGCACGTACACGCCGCCAGATTCTCACCTTGACGAGCGCGCTCCGCCCGGCGCGGTGTGTGCTGAGAGCAGCCATGATGAAGGTCACCGGCAGTAACGGGGGGAGCGATGAGGACGACGACGATGACGATGGTCATGATAGTGGCGATGGCGGCGACGGCGGGAGCGGGCGGTCAGGATCCAGCGCCACGGACTCGTCGCGTGGAGAGGAGAGGTCGAAGAGAACTCGGAGAAGCGCCGGGAAGGACGGCGAGCTTGGGGCCTCCCTCGCCCAGCTGACGGAGCAGCTTGCGGCGGCCTGCACGCACCTCCGCAAGGCCGTCGTGAGTCTCCCTTGCTCCTCTTGTCCCTCCGTGGGAATTGTTGCACGCCGACTCTGTACGATTAATCTGAAAGTTAGTATACGACACGTAGTGAGGGCAATGTTAATGTTGATCCGGGCTGGGATTCGGAGCCAGTAGACGGATTCGAGTATCAGAGGGATGTGCTGTCATTTATTGGTGTGGGTCAGACATCTGGCGGTGTCATTTTGGAATCACCCGGAGTTTATAAATGAGAGAAACTAGTCAATAACAATATTATAACGTAGGTTTGCACGGCTCGATTCATCATGGTTGACACGGCTATCCCAAAAGAACAGCTCCGAAGAGCAACCAGCAGGAACAATATTCGTTTCCGTTGACACCGGCAGCCGCGTGCGCGTGTCTCAGGTGCTGGCTCACCGCGGCGGTCACCGCTCCGTGCTGTGGGACGCGAGCCGCTCGCTGCTGGACTGCGTGTGCTCCTCTCTCGAGTCCCAGCGGCTCGAGGGAGACGACGGCGGTGGCGCCGGCCACGTTCCGGCGGCGACCCAGCGAGAGGTCGCCTGGTTTCCCCTCTTCCTCGCCGCCGACTCGATGCTGGATCTGGTCACGTGGACGCAAGGACGACCCAGAGTACGGCCGCTGTTGAGCTTGCATCGCCACGGCCGTCTTCTCTTCGGTTAGATAGATAGATAGATGTTTATTATTACAGCAGAAAAATACCCAGTGAGCTTGAGAGCTCTTTACGGGACTCCTGCGACACAGGAGTCCCGTAAAGAGTCTATTGGCATTGGCTGGACGTGTACACAAGTTCAACAGTAGATTGCTTTGATTTATTTCACTTCACTTCCTATTATTTCCCTGCCTCTTTAAGGACAACTCTGTGGATGAGGAACACGACTACGATGACGATGCTGGCGAAGGCTTAGAGGGAGGCGACGTGGAGAGGACGGCCGTGACGGAACTTCGATCGCTGGTTCTGCGTACGCTGGAGACACTGTATCGGCAACAGAAGTGGGAGCATCTGGCTCACCTCGCGCTGCGTTTCAACGCTCTCACACGGTGTGTGGGCACGCCCGGTTTGCGACCTGCCAACTCAGCTTACTCGGTGCAATGCAGTGCAGTGTTTTGTTGGTTCGTTCACCTTCTCTGTGATTTTTACCCAAATTATATCCGGATGGTACCATCGGTGTCACGTAATGAACCGTGGAATCCATTATTATCTTTTGCAGAGCAGCGCAACGCTTCATTGCGCATCTCTGTCTGAAATCCCTTCGAGTCACCTCTAGTCCCCACGTTAAAGGGCATACAATTCCCAGCTGTCCTGCTCCAGAGAGAAATGTTTACCGCGTGACAGTTAAACCACTTTTCAATTCAATTCAACTTTATTGTCAATTCTGCCATATGTACAGGATATATAGAGGATCGAAACGCCGTTTCTCTCAGACTGGAACAACAACAAAGGTTTAAAAATTCCTCCATTGTCAGAGCTGGTCTTTAGCCAAATGAAGTGTGGAACTAAATGTAACGGTTCGGAAACTCTTCGCTCACCATGCGCGCAGGGAGCGGCACGCGGAGCAGGTGACTCCGCTGCTGATCCACGCGCAGTGGCGCTTGCTGGAGCGGGTGAGGGAGAGCGGTGGGCCCGAGCCACCGCAGCCCCACTTCCTCCTCGCCGAGCAGCAGTGCGGACAGAAGGTGGGCAACCCCTCGGCTGCGCCGCGCAGAGTCGCGTTATCTTAGCCCGGGGGGGGGTGAAGATGCACACCCGTAAACCAGCGTTGTTTGACCGTGTTTCGCGTGCGTCTCTCTGGTTGGGTTTCAGAGGACGAGCCAAAACTTCGTTGGAAAGCAGCTGATTGTGGCGGCCGGGTCGAGAGAATCCATCCAGCCAGGGATGCTGATTGACCCAGCTGGACACAACCTCTATGCAGGTAACACAAGATGTAGTTACACACTGCACCAGATAATTATTTGAGGCTGAGTCTAGCTAGGGGAGGCCCAGAACCACTTATATTGGCCGTGAGCAGGAATCGAACTCGATTCTCCGGGTTCGCAGCTCAGCATGCTAACCGTTACACTACTGCTCCCCACACACTTCACACACACACACACCTACATGAGGTCTTGTTCTTTTGATTGATGCAAATAAACATGGTATTGTTCGCCGTCTTGGCGTGCAGGAGGGTTGCGTGCCCGTCAGCTCGTGTGCGTGCCTCTCCACGTCGAGGATTCCTTGTGCTGCTTCCGAGAGTCTCTGTCCCGCCGCCCGTACGGCCACCGGGCGCTCACTCACTGCCGCCGCCTGCTCGCACTCTTCCTCGCCTCGGCGTTCGACGGTAAAAACCTGGGCCCAGAGTACGGAACGACTTATGATATCGTAGCGATGTCGTAGTTTCAGTTCCAAGATAAGATTTCTCGTAACTCTGAGCAAATTAACGACTTAAGACACAGGACGTCCGAAAAGCTACAGGAAACCTTACGAGTGGCCGGACCACACATGGTGGTCGGCCATCCAAGGACTATCCAGAATCATACCTGTTTAGCTTGTAAGATCTGAAGAGATCACGCACATTCTGGATGATTTGCCGTGTTTCGGCATGCCACTGCGATACACAGCAATCCCGTAAAGAGCTTACAAGCTCACTGGGTATGTTTATGCTGTAATAATAAACATCTAATAAGTATTTTAAAAACCACACATACACGTTACACGGCCCTCTTAGGTGCAGGAGGAGCGGCGGTGGGCCAGCGAGCCGAGGGAAGGGCCTCCGTGCGAGCCTCGGGCCTCACGGTGGCCTTCCGGCTTCCAGCCGCACGGAGCATCGAGCCCGGCCCGCCCGACCTCGCGTGCCGAGACTTCTCCTCGGCCGAGGACGTGGAGTGGCCACCCCTTCCGCAGGCGCAGATCAACGTCGTGATTTCGGCCTACACCAAAACCGCGGGTGAGTCCGCGATGACCGCACCGAGGGAGCTCCGTGTGACCGTGCAGTCACACGCCTGACGCCTGCATCTTCGCGCACGCGTGTGCGTGTTTCGTGTTGGACTTTTATTTGCAAAGTCAAATACCGTATCGAATCAGAGGCTCCCTTGATGGACTGGCTTGGCAGTTCCACGACGGGTATTTGAATCGTGCAGTGCGTGTTGTTTGCCGTGATGCGCGACGTTTCGCTCTACGTGCTTGGAGCTTCCTTCAGGATTTGTCAAACTTCAAATGAAACAACACATGGCACAACACCGAAAACACATTTGAGAATGATACAGGGCATCAACGGAAATAAACACGGGACTTTTGACAGCTTGTTGATTTTTAACTTGTTGCCGTATTTACAGAGCTACTTGAGTCGGACAAGCAGCAGAGGCTGAGAGCGCATGCCCTGCATGAGCTGGGGAATCTACACTACCACTCTGGCAACACCAGGTACCAAGTGCCTCCCAGGGTGCCCTTCAACACGTGACACGATCCCAGAGACACTGCCACCCCGCCACCGTCGATCGCATATAAGTAGGCCGCTCAGTCAGCCACAGATACGTCTCTCTACATGCACAACTCTTTCATCAGTCCACTGCTGGATGAGGGCCTCCCCACACTGTGTGTGGTTTGTCGGGGTTATTTGTTGTGCAAGTGCTCGCTAACGGCACTTGACCCTACAGTCTGTTAAGGCTATCCGGGGATTATGGTCCTCAAGATGTCGGTGATGCTGCTGATAATGGTGATGATCATGGTTATGTCGTTGATAATGAAGACAATGCTGGTGTTGATAATGATCGTTATGATAATAATCATGTTGATGGTTGCTCTTCAGAGCCGTTCTTTCAGGATAGCCGCGTCGAGCGAAAGAACAGCTCTGAAAAGCAACCGTCATGAATCAAGCCGTGAAAACCTACATCAATGCAATAATGATGTTGTTGATTCTGTACCAGGGCTGCGTTCACTTGCTGGTCCCAGGGTCTCGACGTGGTGCTGGGGATCGGCGACTGCCTCGGGAGCTGGAGCGACGTTGTGTCGCGAGCGGCCGGGAAGCAGAATGCGGTTGACGCCAGCTCCGCGTTTCTCCGTCTGGGCGGCGTACGCGGGTGTCTGCTGGCGGGAGTGCTCGCATCAAAGATCGCGCAGTACGACACTGACACGGCTCACACTTCACCGTTGTCCCTTACTGCCCCGTGACCTTCCGGCCTCTCTTCTGCTCGATTTTGTTTATTCCATGTTGGCCGTGCCATCTTAACGGCAAGGTTTAAAGCATAAACACATTAGCTCTGTCTGTGTGTCTTACTCTCTGTCTGTCACAGGGTGGGCATGATACTCCAGTTCCCTCCCGCTTTAGAAACACTTGTTATTTAAACAGGAATTGGCCAAACATCCCAATCCAGCAGTGTCCCAAAAACGACTCCTAAGACTCTGTGAGGCTTTCTTGGTTGTTGTTGTTGCCAGTTTAAACGGCTGCTATCCAGGTTGACCTCATTGGAACATGCATACCCCTCCACCACGATAAGGTTATGATCCATGAGGGGGATAATTCGTTAACATGCTTGTTATTTCCTCTCCTACAGGTTCATCTTAACAGCAGACTTTCACGTGAGGTTACAGTGCTGCGTACTGTCATCGATCCTGTTTAAGGTACAAGACCGAGACACGCGTTATGAACCAAACGATGATTACTTCACTTACAGTGAACGCTCACTGCTTGTGTACAGCGTTTTGAGATGCCGTTGCATTTAAATGCTATGTAAACCCCTATTGTGATGTACGGTTGGCTTGGCTTGCGATTAATACTTAGTATACTCAGAATAGCTTCCCAAAGCTGGTCTTTTAGGATAGCCGTGTCGAGTGCTCTCTCTCGCTAGCGACGTTTTGCCTCCCACGTTGGATGCATCGTCACGCGTTGATGCTGATGATGCTTCCAACGTGGGAAGCGAAACGTCACGGGAGAAAGGGAGATCGCTCGATACGGCTATCCCAACAGAACAGCTCTGAAGATCAACCATCGCGCATCGAGTCGTGAAAACCTACATCAGGACATATCGCATTATTGTCCTTATTTATATAGATGGGGTATCGACTTATTTATATAGATTGGGTATCCTTCGACTGGCCTGGGAACGCCTGGGAATCCCCCAGGAAGAGCTGGAATCTGTTGCTGAGGAGAGGGATGTCTGGTCCAATCTCCTTGGACTGCTGACACCGCGACCCTCACCAGGATAAGCGGTTTAGAAAATGGATGTATGGATGGGTATCGACTGCACAACCGCAGCAGGGCCTAGCAGAAGGAACCGGGCGATGGTGAGGCGTGCCGGCATTAACAACGTTCTCCCCGCTGACCTCTTGACCTCGCCGCGGCTCCTGCCCCCCCCCCAGGCCGTGTTCCGCGCGTCTCTCCCGCACCCGAAGGCAGACGTGGCCTACGCTCGCTACGAGGTCGACGGGGGTCAAGGTTCGCTGGTGCCCGGGGTCGATCCGCTGCCGCTGTCGCCCACGCCCGGCGGTGGAAGCGTCGACGTAGGGACCATCGTGAGCTGCCTGACGTTCCTGGCGCGGCACCTGCACCGTGCCGGCCTTCTGCTGCCCGTGAGCTCAACAACGCCGGCCCTGACCAATGCTGCGGCCGAAATAGACGTCGCTTTGCTTAGAATTGTGCAAGTTGCAGGCGACGCACTGACAAGAAGAGTAGTGAAGCACGGAGAGGCATACGCTTGGAATTGCTCTGAGAAACGGGTGAGGAGCACGGAAAGCCCGGAGAGATTCGGAGTAGAGTCGCTGCTCTTTCGGATTGAGAGGAGCCAGTTGAGGTGGTTCGGGCATCTGGTAAGGATGCTCACCAGGAGGCTTCCCCGGGAAGTCTGCCAGCCATGACCCACTGCGCGGAGACCTAGAGGCCGAGCCAGGACACGCTGGAGGGATTTTAGCGTTTGGCTGGCCTGGGAACGCCTGGGAAGCCCTCAGGAAGAGCTGGAATCTGTTGCTGAGGAAAGGGATGTCTGGTCCACCGTCCTTGAACTGCTGCTGCCGCGACCCTTATCAGGTCAAGCGGTTTAGAAAATGGTTGGATAGATGGATAGAAACAGAAAGAGAAAGACAGGAATTAAAGTGGAAGTTAGAGATGTCATATTGACTGTCAAGATTAAGCGGGCTTGTGCATGATACTTCACTCGAAGCTTGTGGTACCGTTTAACCGCAAATGTTCTCCCTCTGGCAATTAGATAGATAGATGTTTATTATCGCAGCAGAAAAATACCCAGTGAGCTTGCAAGTCCTTTATAGGATACCTGCGACACAACAATCACGCTCATGACCACCAATGGAGATGAGCACCCAGCCATCGTGCATTATGTGAGAGGAAGCAACCTTAATCGCAATCTACCGAGACACGTGTTCAATAATGTATTGTAAGGGCATTGTTAGTGAACAAGCGTTGCCTGTGTGGTGGTTTTTAAACCAGGTGCTTCCACTGCTGGCCTTGTATCAGCACCTCGCGGGCTCCGTGTGCCGGGACGTGCAACGCAGTGTGGAGGCCCGGCTCCTCAAGGTGAGACCAAGGGTGTAGAGTCGATGTCTAACTTTCTAACTGACAGCAGTGGGTTCTAACTACTGGTTGCCAAGCCCACTGATTTACAACAAAATTAGATTTCAGAGCCCGCTTCGATCCACTTGCTGGATTAAGGCCTCCGGATCCACACCGTGTCGGTTGTGGGGGTTGGTGAGGAGTGTTTGGCGGCAGGGAGTCCATCCAGTGGTAACATCTGCACCTCAAAGTCGATAGATAGATAGATGTTTATTATTACAGCAGAAAAATACCCACTGATCTTGCAAGCTCTTTACGGGACTCCTGCGATACAACAAACACGTGAATTGCTGACAATAATTAAAATCCTGCCTGAGGCGGTTCGATTCCCGCCTCAGACGCCTTTCTGTACGGAGTTTGTATGCTCTCCCCCTTGTTCTGCGTGGGTTTCCTCTGTGTTCTCTGGTTTCCTCCCACGACTGTAAAAGACTCATTAATTGGCTGATAAAATCAGATTATATAGGAAGCAGTGTCTGGCAGGTTGTTGCCAGTTGACCGCCTGGCTGACTCCCTCCTGTCTGCGGTTTCCTTGCACCGCCGTATCTCTGTTTCGTCCGTGACCAGGCGTGGAATTTGCCCACGTTATAAACTGTATCACTCTTATTCTTTATTCTTATTCTAGCCATGGATGGAAATCGAACCCGTGTGACCAGGTTCATAGTGCATAACGCCAACCGCCGTGCCACCGTTCCAACTAAGCGTATCATTACAGACCATTAAGTAGCATTGCATATCACGTACCTGGGAATCCCCCAGGAAGAGTTGGAATCTGTTGCTGAGAAAGGGGATTTCTGGTCCACCCTCCTTGGACTGCTGCCACCGCGACCCTCACCAGGACAAGCGGTTTAGAAAATTGGATGGATGAATGGATGCATATCACGTAAAGCAACTGTTGCATGTATTTCATGTATTGCAACTGGGGATCAAGGTAGAAGCGTTCACGTCGCGATCCCTGTCAAGTAATACTTGGCATTACCAGCAAATTATACCAAACACTTCGAAGCCGAGCTGAAAGACAACGATGTCCAAAAGCTCAACAGATGCCAGAAGCCCCTCAGTCTGGAGCAAGACGAGAGGCCAATGCCCGCCGCCTTTAAGGCCAGCACTGACTATTACATCTCTAAATGTTGAAGGGCTGTCTGCAAGTAAAGAAGAACTTGTTGCAATGGGAAACTGTCATTATAAACCATCACGCTTCGAAGATTCGAATCAAATTCGAATGTATTGCAACTGTTGGCAGAATCACGGTTCTGATCGTATGTGTGTGGCGTCGCCGCGAAGGTGAGCGTGCTGACGGACCTGGCGCTGTTTGGGGAGGCGTTCCTCGAGATGTTGACCGTGCTCCGGGCGGAGAAGCTGCCCCTCCTGGTTTTCCCTGGCGTCAGGGTCACCGACGGCAAGCCGGCGGTGAGTCCCCGGAGCTCTCTGAGACCCATTCGCAAACGCTGATCTTATTTATAAGAAATTAGCTTCTCTTCATATCAATCGGATTAAATGTTAAAGAGTTCCACTTTGTAGACAAGCACTGAGCATAACTGATCCGTATTGTGTCGTATATATCTGTCTGGGAAGTTATCTGTAAATATCACGCACATCTCTCGTTGAAAAAGTCAAAGCATATATTTGTTAATCCCAATTTTATGCCATTTCTGCTATCGGAATTCATCAATCAAAAATAATGTATTCTCGTTTAAATGAAATATAAATATATATGAAATTATTTTCACCAGTTTTATCACGTGCTCTCTGTGTCATGTCACAAGGAGCAGTGCAGTCGAGTGTCAGAGATCAACCCACAGCCGAAACATGATGGGACTGGCTGTGAAATCCATTGTTTATATTCACAATGGGGACCCCAGCTTCCTATACACACAGCCATAGAGAAATAATCGTTATACGGCAGATTAACCAATATTTTAACACTCAGAGCTGGAATTAACTCAAATTAAGTACACAATCACATTCGAATCGTGTTTGTGTGCAGTCGTCGGTGACCAGGCTAATAAAGTCATCATCTCACTGCAGTTGAAATCCCGGTTTAATCACGAGTTGCTGTAATCTGTATTCAGACACCAAGTATCGGTGGTATCGGCTCAGTGCGTTAACCGCTGAGTCACCTGGCCACATTAAATCACAGTGTGT
>JAZEWU010000050.1:3079459-3093801 GCA_036362915.1 Geotria australis | reverse complement strand
TTGGTGTTTAAACATCTTAACACTGTGTTCTTATTGCCTGTAGGGGTAAAAACTTGGTATTTTATACTTTATCTGAATAGTGTTAGCGTGGGTCATTATATGTCATATTGTGATCATGTATGATGTATCTGTGTTTAGGCAAACGTGCAGCTGGATACCTCGAAGGCAATCTTAACAGATGACAATATTCAGGTGTGTCCGGCACTCACGTTTATGTATTAATAATGGCCTTGAAAATATTTCAACTGTGAGATCACATCACATGCACGGACCGGAAGAGTGACATACGGCTTACTCTGCGTGTACCGGTACATTTTTTCCAAATCGCTCAGAACGTTACCGATGAACGTGTCGGTTCCCACAGGCGGTGGAGCTGCTGTTGTCTCAGCGCTTGTCGCCGGCGCTCGCGAGCAGTATCGGGCCCCGGCTGTGCCGCCACGTGGCCCTGACGAGGGCCCACCTGCTCGTCCGTCTTGCGGCCGCGCTGGGGGGGCTGCCCCCGCCTCGCGCTGCACTGTACGCCCTCTTCGCTCCGCCACAAGAGACAGGTGAAGTGCACATTGCGGGGAGCGGGCACGATAGCCGGCGAGGCGCCGGGGAAAGCCGCGGCAAGGTTGCTGCGGATGCGATGAAGATCGGTCATCGGGTGCGATGGCTACACATCAAAGTTCCAAAGCGTGACCATGTCGAGACAATGTTAACTCATTTGAATGATGACACAGACTAAGATTATTTACTCATGACCGCAGTCCACTGAACGAGACCGACTACACTAATTGGTTATATGTACTGTATATATATATATAAGGAGATTAACCTTGTTCCTTGATTGGCTGACCTGAAAATAGTAGCGGGAGGGTGGGATGGGAAATTGCACGACACGCATACACACATGTAAATAACTCAGAGTGGAATACATATTTGACTGCTTGAGCGAAACGGGCTGAACGATATCCACCAGCTAAGCAGATTACAATTCCACTAGTAGTCACCCACTAGACTAAGCCGATGCTGGTGCGTGTCATCTCAATAACAGACAGAAATCCTACTCTCGCGCAGGCAGCAAGAGTGACCTGTCCAGCGACTCCTCGTCACAACCGAGTGCCCGCATCCGGCCGTCGTCCAGAGGCACCGCCGTGGGAGAGAAGGAGCTCATGTGGCCGCTCGTCGCCCACAAGCATCAGCTGACCCCAGAGGTCATCAAGGTCAGAAGCGTCCTGTTCACGCTGTGTGGATCTCAAATACACGCAGTTCACACTCACGTTTCATCACAATCATCTTCATAAGTAACGGTTGATCGAACGAGTATTTGTGTGGCGCTCATCTCTATTGGCAGGCCTGAGCCAGTGGTAGAGATTAGGAGAGCGCTGGACAGCTTTGAAAAGCAACCATCAAAACGATGAATACGAAGCATTGGTGGAGTAAAGTTTCCCATCACACGCAAAGGCTTCTACCCATAATGCCCTAATGCGGTGCACAGGGCATCTTGCTGCTGGATGCTGAGGCGGCGCTGAGGTCGGTGGACCGGACCGTCGCCGCGGAGCACGGGGGCGGCGATATGAGCGTGCTGCGGCCCGCTCAGCTGGAGGACGCCGTGCTCGCCCGCATGGAGGTGGCACGCGTCACCCTGGAGCGACACTGGGCACCCGTCAGGTCTGAGTTGTAAACGTTTAATTTCAGCGTCATTATAATTACTGTGTTAATAAACATAAATAATAAACATCAACCCTCAATACCTCGTATCGCTACTCCGGTCAATCACCTCAACACAATCCCGCACTCTACGCAGCTCATCACAGCACCTACTTCACAACTTCACACACCGCGCTCACGCGCAACCTTCGCGTGGGTTTTCGCCGGGCACTCCGGTTTCCTCCCACAGTCTAAAAACATGCTGCTGCATAGGTTAATTGCCTGCAGACTAAATTGCCCCCGGTGCCCTGTGATGGACTGGCGTCCCATCCTGGTTATATCTTTGCCTTGACACCTGTGTCTGCCGGCATAGGCTCCGGCCCACTGCGACCCTGTACAGGATTAAGCGGTTTCTGATAACGGATGGATGGACATCTCCCTGGCTTTTAGAGTCTCGCTGATGCATAGTCACGTGCTTAACAACACAAACAACAAACTCCGGTGCACGCGTTTTTGTTTGCAGCGCGGCCACGGCCATCTCTGCCATGACGTTGCTCCGGGACGCGCGGGCGCTGGGGGCCGACACGGCGGTGGAGGTCGGAGGGTGGAGGCTGAGGGGTCAGCAGTGGGACGTGGAGGCTCGTGGGCGCCTGGATCTGCGGCTCTGGCTCGAGTGCCGGCTGATGGTGGCAACCGCGCTCGCACAGTGTCAGCCAGACCCAGCCGCAGGTGATTGCATCAATTCGCGTGTTTGTCGTGTCAATGCATGAATCCCTTAAAGAGCTTACAAGCTTACTGGGTATTTTTCTGCTGTAATAATCGCTCGACACGGCTATCTCGAAAGAACAGCTCTTCAGAGCAACCATCTTGAATGGAGCAGTGAAAACCTACATCAATATATTTTTCTGTTTTCCAATTGATCAAGTAATCTAACCGATAATCGGTAGAGTAATCAATCACCTAAACAATTGGACTAGCCTAGCCATGCTTGACGTTAGGAGCTCCGTTAGTGTCATATCTCCTTGTTTTGTTGCTCAGGTGTTTAACGGACGGTCTTCTTACGTTCCCCACGCAGGGCCCAGTGACGCCGACGCCCGGAGGTTTTGCGAGGAGGGTCTCGCTGACAGCGAGGCATGTGGAGACGTGGAGATGCAGGCCGAGTTTACGTCCCTCTCTTCCCTGCTCGATTTCAACGAGGGCCGTCCCGTCGCAGGCATCAAACGTACATTACAGGTGATATAACCGGAGGATGGGGATATTATTGTGAACTTGCTCATTAAAGGCAGACATACCCATGTGTCTGAATAAGAACGTTTTCCATCAGGACACTTTCATAGATGGAGCCTCATCGTGGATGAGGTTCCATCTAGGCCTTATATTTCGGCACCGCTGCCCGTAATTACGCTAATTACAATGATAGCTGTTCTTTCGAGATAACCGTTTAAAGTGTTCCTTTTCTCTCCTTCGTGACGTTTCGCCTCCCACGTTGGAGGCATCATCAAAAACATTTTACCTCCCACGTTGGAGGCATCATTGATAATGCATAACGATGCTTTCAACGTGGGAGGCGAAACGTCGTGAAAGAGAAAGAGGGAACACTCAACACGGCTGTCCCGAGAGAACAGCTATGGAGAGCAGTTCTCAGCTACGAATGCGGCCGATGATACTTAAGGCAGTTTGTCACGTTTGTATTGTTGTCTCCGAATGACCGCAGGGCATCCTGGAACTGCTGAGTCGACCGTCTGTAACGCTCTCCCAGAGGGCGCACCTGCTTCTGGCCGAGGTCACCGCACGTTTAGCCGACCTTACATGTGCGGTTGACGAGGGCCCTGACACGGAGCTCCACCAGGAAGACCTCGCCATGGGAAAGGACGAAAAAAAACACCCTAAGCCCAGCGCTCCTGACGGGGGGCGATTGGCATTCATCGCAGAGAGCCTGAGCCTCTGCCTCAAGGCTGAGCAGATTGTGTTAAGTCAGGTGAGTGAGTGGAGGTACCGCTAATGATGCTCATCATCATTGTCAGAAACCGCTTAATCTTGTGCAGGGTCGCGGTCAGCCGGAGCCTATCCCGGCAGACACAGGGTGCAAGGCAGGGCATTACCCAGTCACAGCGCACCAGGGGCAATTTATTTTCCGCAGGCCAATTAACCTATGCAGCAGCATGTCCTTGGACTGTGGGAGGAAAGTTGAGTGCCCGGCCAAACCCCACGCGGACACGGGGAGAACATGCAAACTCACCATTTTGGGCACCACACTCCACCAACTCAAACTTATGTTGCCAGATTCACAGTGCGACGTGTACAGCACTGCCCCGTAAATTTACAGTGTTAAAATGTAGGCCAATTATGTGTATCCTTGATGGGGGTGGTATGGTGATTAGCACTGTACACTATGACCTTAGCGACCTGCACTTTTTCCCAACCTAATTATGGGCTCGCTAAGGCTGAACAGGGAGATCTCCGTGTCTTATCAGCGTGCGTGTGTTTGCGTGTCTGCGTTGCAGGTGAGAGAACTAGGCTTTATTGGGGACATCAGTAACTCCTACCTACCCCACATCAATATGCTGGCCAAGATTCAGTTAAGGATAGGTAAGTTTTCTTGTCGAATTATTTAGAAGTTTTGGACATTCTTCCCTACGTTTGTGTGTGACTGATCAATGACAAGAGATATGGGATGTAGGTTATCATCGTCATTGTGAGCCGTGGTCTCTCCACTGTTGAATGAACGTTCCCGCCTATGCTTTCAACATCTCTTTGGTGCTGTAATGTTCTGAGGAAACCAGAAAGCCTGGAGTAAACCCACGCAGAACAGGGGGCGAACACACAAACTCCACACAGAAAGGCGCCCAAGGCGGGAAACGAACCTCCTCGGGCAAGACCATTCCCAGCAGCCTGTAAAAAGACTTTGCGCGGTGGGGATCTTTGTCGTTGTGCTCAGGTTGCCTCCAGGCCGTGGAATCGAGCCAGGCGCCCGCTCCGCATGGAGGAGATGGCTCCGAGTGGCTCCGCGTGCTCCACACGCTCACCTCGGCACTGCGTCTCTGCCACTCGGCCTCCGCGCAGGATCGCGACCTTGCCGCTGAGATCCTGCTGCAGAGAGGTGGCCCACCGACCCACGTGGTCGCACTGCTTAGTAATCATCGCGTTTAGTATTCTTGTCATTCTTACAGGCTGTCGCAGATGAAAGTGGTCTGCCAGTCGGGGGCAATGTTGCTACGTGTGGTTTTACCCAATTAAATAATTTTGGAACATTCATTCATTGATTGTCAGAAACCGCTTAATCCTGTACAGGGTTGCAGTGAGCCAGAGCCTATTCCGGCAGACACAGGGCGCAAGGCAGGGCTATACCCATGATTGGACGCCAGTCCTTCACAGGAAATGCGTAGGCACACATTGCCTACACATTTTTTTAATAACCTCAGAGGCTCTTTAACGTATGTATCAACATTAATATATGTACATCCTGTGGATAGGAATGCTTATCGGAGGTGAGCACTGCTCCGTCGCTCGATTGACTTGTACACACGGCGCCGCGTTCCATGGCTATGCTTCACTTACCTGGCCGTAACTTTAACTTATCGATCGTCGACCGACAGAAGCGGCTCGACAGTTGCGCGAGCTGTCCCTCGTGCCGCTGCGCCGATCCGCTCGTGGTGTTATCACGCGCGCGTGCGTGTGCCGCTGCCCGGCAGGCATTGTGGCGTGCAGGATCGCGCGGCGAGGTCACTGCGACCCGGGGAGCGCCGTGCGCACGCTGCTCAAGTCCGTGGGCGCCAACCAGGGCGCGTCGCGTCAGCTGTGGTAGGGGCGCCCTCGCCGCCGTGCCGACGCGTCGCAAATCTATCTCGTCGTACGCTGGCTGGGCTTTTGTCGGCCCGCCGCCGCGTGAGAGCCTCCCCCGCGGTGTGGAGTTCGTGAGGGTTAAATGGGGGTTAAAAGGAGCCGTACTGTGGATGCCGTTGGTCAGGAAGCCTTCGTGTTAAATTCACGGGGGTTGTTTGACCGTACGCCACCGTGCTGATCGGTGCGTGTTGATTAAAGCCGGCAGCATAGAATTATGGGACAATGATAGATGTCACTGCACTGCCGTTTGATACCAACGATATAGCACGCGGTGATTTCAGAGATTGTCACGATTCAATATCGCATTGGCCGTACGTTGAGTGGCTTCAGAGGTGACGTGAACCCATTATATGCAATATTTTAATCATTTATTGCTGCTGATAATAATGCTGTTGGTACTAGTCACGATTATAACGCTGATAACGTTACTTCTGATCATCGTCATGACGTTACTACTGATGTTGGTTTTCACGGCTCAATGTGAGAATTGCTGTCCGTAGCTGTTCTTTCGGTATAGCCGTGTCGAGTGTTCGTTCCCTCTCATTCGCGACGTTTCGCCTCCAACGTGATGGCTCCATCGCGGGAGACGAATTGTCGTGAAGGAGAGAGAAAGAGAATCGACATGGCTATCCCGAAACAACAGCTATGGAGAGCAATGCCCGTTACTTGTTGATGACAATCTTTGAAAATGTCGATAATGCAATGACTCATTCATCCCTCAGGGTCATGAGACAAGCCTACTTGGAAGCAGCGCTCCTCTTCTGCCATCTGAGCGAGAAGACTCGGGCGAGCGAGGCTCACGCGGAAGAGGATGCGGTGGCCGAGAGGGGGAGGATGGATCCTGGGAAGCAGCCAAACAAGTCCAAGGCAGGTCTCGCTCCGTGTGGCGGACGAGTGTCTCGTCAGGCCAAAATATAACCTCGCAAAACACGATCAAACGACGATTAAACGAGCGATAAACAATCACGATAAATACATGGTGTCCCATATAAATGGAACCATAGGGAAAACATAGGGCGCAACACAAAGAATAAAAAGGTTTGAAAATGTCCTTTATGCATGTAATTTGTTGGATATGTTCGCCATTATTATTCTTATACATTTGTTATTATGCCGAGAAAACTACTGTGAACCGTGTTTAAAATCTCAGGTGTTACTTCAGAACCAGGATCCCTATGGTTCCACTAATATGGGACACGCGTCTCTTGTTCCGTTGCCGTGACCTGTTAGGCTGTTGTGCGAGGCCGGGGTCAAGCGGCGGCGGACCGGGGCCTGTCGGTGTCGGAGCGCTACGGCCTGTTGGCGTGGATCGCCACTCGAGCAGCCACCCAGGTCAGAGGTCACTCCAGGCAGGGCAACACTCGGTATCACTTCCGTCACGTCATCCGTGCGACAGGTCACAAGAGCAAAGCATTTCCCGTTTACAATGTGTGAGAAGGTGGGCAGCGGCGTGATGACACTAAATAGAATATACACGGACACCTCTAATGCAAAGTTCTAAGTCTGTTTGATGGCTAGCTAATAGATAGATGTTTATTATTACAGCAGAAAAAATACCCAGTGAGCTTTCAAGCGCTTTACGGGATTCCTGTGACACAACAAACACGCGAATTGACACAAATCCATCCATCCATTTTCTAAACCGCTTGTCCTGGTGAGGGTCGCGGTGAATTGACACAAATAAAATAAAAAATAACAAGCTAACCAAACTTCTTTGCGATTCTTCGAAGCACGATGGTCAGCTTCTGGACATCGTTGTCTTTCAGCTCGGCCTCGAAGTGTTTGGTAGAATTTGCAGGCAATACCAAGTATTACCTGACAGGGATCGCGACGTGAACGCTTCTACCTTGACCCCCAGCTAACCAAACAAAAACAAACGACCAAACAAATAACCATTTACTCACAAGCATCGCACATAATTGACCAAATAAATTAATAAATAGAAATACAGTTAAACAATGCAAGGAGCTCATAAAGAGCTTGCAAGCTCACTGGGTATTTTTCTGCTGTAATAATACACATCTCTCTTGGCCGGCTTTATTCCCGTGTACTGCGCGGCGTTTACCTGCTCGGTAGGTGGGCGAGTGCAGCCTGGCGTGGGACAGGATGCTCTCTGATCCATCCGGGGACGTCCTGGGAAAAGAGGTGGCCCTTCATCTCCCAGAATTCATGCTTCTTGACCTGGTTCCTTCACACGGCCTTGCCGGGTCTGGTAAGAGAATGAATATCATTCATAATAATAATGCACGTGTAGATGTATAGCCTTTTTCCAATCAAAACGCTGCTGGATAAGGGCTTCTATGATATTAACATGATGGAAAATATTGGTCCAAATTGGGGATGATTCCAACGTGGGAGGCAAAATGTTGCAAGGGAGAAATGGAGATCGCTCGACACGGCTATCCTGAAAGAACATCTCTGAAGAGCAACCATCATGAATCGAGCCGTGAAAACCTACATCAGTACATTATCCATAGTGTAGCTTTTTTTTTACGAGTTTAGGTCACGTGAAAAGTTGTTGTGCACCCATCCATAGCTACACTATGGATAATAATTTAGCTATGGTGTGTCATGAAAGCCTTCGAATCAGTACATTAGTCCAAATTATGTTTAACACTGGCTCAAAGACCATAAGTCATACACAGCTCATCATTACTAACATAAGTGTTTGTTTTTTTCCGGTCAGACAGAACTTTCCGTACGGCCAAAATAACTCGGGCGGGTGCTGTGACAGATGGACGTATAACGTTTCTAAAATCGCCGATAACCTTTTCTCCAACCCTTGGTGCCCGTAACACCGGACGGGCAGGCACTGCGGAGGCAACGCTGGGATCCGGGGAGGAGGCCGTGTCCAGGTGCCGCTCCCGAGCCGCCGCTCTCACCTGGACTCAGGTGCTGCGCTACCTGGCAGCGATCGTCCGTCGCACGGACCTCGCCTCGCAGCTCGGTGAGCTCAGACGGGACGTCGTCGACAATACCCCACGTGCCTGTGTGTTCGCAGTTCCGCGTGACTTGAGGGTTATGGGGCTGCAGTTCAGTAGAGCCCTCAGATTTTGCTTTAAAATCTCAGCAAAGGTTCGATCACCATCATCATTATCACCAGCATTATAGTCACTATGGTCCACATTATTGTCATCATCGGAAGTGGCAACACTGGGGTTTCTGTTTGGCACGGTGGTCACCCATCCAAGCAGTACTGGCAACCTCTGGATTGCTAGCCCAGCGCAATAACAATCAACCTACCCCAGCGTCGCATATCACAGCGAATCCACGAGATTCAAAGCGGTACAACGCGCGAACGTGTGTCGCTGCACAGTACATCTCTCTTTACGAGTTAGGTCACGTAAAAACAAGTTTCGTAAACCCGCCTCCACCCGACACGGCCATTTAGCAAAGGAGTTGTCACGCGAACAAAACGTCCCAATCCGTTACTACTTCAGCTTCGCACCGGTATGTTGGTGAACGAAACCCACGACATCGCCGCTCATCGCCGCTCATCGCCGCAGATTCCTTCCCCGGTGGCCGGCGAGCCGTCGCGAGCGGCTGCCTCGTCAGATCGCCGCTAGACGCCGGGAGCTCCCGCCTGTTCCTGCGATCTGGGGCGGCTCACTGCTTCCTGGCGGAGCGGCTCCCGGCGGGAACGTGCTGCGCGGCTCCTGCGCCGCAGCAGCTCCTGCACACCCCCCCGTACACCCCCGACGCTGCACACCAGGTGACACGCGAGCGAGCGTGGGTGGCGTGCTGCCGCGTAGCTGTCGCTGCGTCCTTTCGGGCCTCCGCCCGTGTTTGTTGGCTGGAGACAACGGTTGTAAAAACGTATTGATGTAGGTTTTCTCACAGCTCGATTCATGACGGTTGCTCTTCGGAGCTGTTCTTTCGGGATAACCGTGTAGAGCGCTCTCCCTCTCTCCGTCGCGTCGTTTTGCCTTCCGCGTTGGAAGCATCGAAAGAACAGCTCTGAAGGTTGCAAAAACGTCATGTTTTGCGGCTTTTTGATATGCGCCACTATGTGTTATACAGCCAGTAGAGGTTTAACATTCGAGTTGCTTGGAGATGTTAAAGAATTGATCAGCACACCTGACAATAGGTGTGGCACTGCAACTCACCTTCATGATGGAATTGTCCCGGCAACGAACGCATTTGCGTCCATTTCAACAACACACAATCCTGGCCCATACACTTGAATCGTTCTTGAGTCGTCTGTATACTGTTGGCTGTCAGGCATTGACAGATGCGCTGGCTCAGGCTGACTCGCTGATGAGCGTCGAGACGACGATACAGTCACTTGCGCCACCGGCTGCCGGCCACGGAGGAGAGAGGGCTTCCGAGCAAGATCCAGCATTTGGGGCCAAGTGCAAGGAGCTTTGCCTGCAGTGGTATCAGCCTGCGCTGGAGCCCTTGGAACCTACCAAGGAGGTAAGTCACACATCTCCAGAACGGCGCTGTCGACTTCACCGACCGGTAGCGCGTTCGTAACTTAGGGTTCGAGGTCAGTGGTCGCCCTGGTTAATACTGCGGGTGCATTAAGCAAAGTGCAACAGTGTCTGCTGCTTTACGGTGGTAAACATTAAAGGTCTCGTGATGTTACGTGGTGCTCGCGTCACGCTTGAAATTTCCCCGAGCTCGTTCGCTTTCGCCGCAGGTGATTCTATTCGCCGCCGGCAACACGAAGCCGTTTCGCGTAATCGACGTGCGGACGTGTGGCTCGGCCGACGCCGCCTGTGCCCGCCGCCCCGTCCTGCTCTCCAGGTGAACCTTCCACTCCGGGCGTGTTTGCCGCGTGTTAGTTTTTCGATACCGAGCTGACATTTTCGTGGTTTGATGTTTGAGAATTGCTCTTGATAGCCGTTCGCTGTCGAATGTAACTTGTCCCTCTTCGTGACGTTTCACCTGCCATGTTGGAGAATGCCTGATGATGTTAAACAGCCACCATTGTCGTTCGTGCTCCGTGTTTTTCAGTCGTAACACGCATTGTTTTCCGCATAACGCCCGACGTGTCGCTGCAATTGCCGGGAGCCTTTTCTCAAATTCCTGAAGCTATACAGAATGACCGGAAAAAAACCTACGCAGCACAGTAGTACCGTAATTATCCATCGCCTCACGTCGCTCCGTTACCTTTGATATGCTTTAGTTACGTTTGATATGCTTTAGTTGTTTTCACTATCGCAATACGCAACCTTAATCTTACCTGGTTTTCTTCAAAAACGTCTGCAATGCTGTGTATTTTGCATTATTTTATTTGAAAAATGTGTGCAATGCTACGTGTAAATGTTTTTTTTTGGGTTGATTTAAATTTGGTTATATATGAATCTTGTATGTATTTTCATTATTGCCAGCAATTCGCGTGTTTATTGTGTCAATGCAGGAGTCCCGTAAAGAGCTTGCAATCTCACTGGCTATTTTTCTGCCAGAATAATAAACACCTGTTTATCTATCCGTGTCCCGCGCGTGACCCAGACTGAACGCGCTGGGCCCTCGCTTGGCGTCACTGCGCTCCCAGGTCTTCTTTCTGGCGACGGACGACCCGTCCGCTTCGCCGCACTCACTCGCCGTGCCGCCAGGCCACGGCCCGAACGTCGCGGAGAGACAGAAGCCGCCGCCAGCTGCGCGGGTGAAAGCGGCGTCCGGTGTCGACGGAGCGACCCGCGGCGCCGCCAAGTTGCAGGTACTGAGCGGCCGTGCGGGTTGAGTGGAGCGCGGGAGGCAAAGGCTGCTCAGTTTGATTCGAATTCGATTCGATTCTTGGAAGCGTGATGGTTGTATGACAGTTTCTCATTGCAACAAGTTCTTTAGTTGCAGACAGCCCTTCAACATTTAGAGATATAAATAGTCAGTGCTGGCCTCAAAGGCGGGCATTGGCCTCTCTTCTTGCTCCAGACTGAGGGGCTTCTGGCATTTGTTGAGATTCTGGACATCGTTGTCTTTCAGCTCGGCTACGAAGTGTTTGGTAGACTTTGCAGGTAATACCAAGTATTACTTGACAGGGATCGCGACGTGAACGCTTCTACCTTGATCCCCTGTTCTTTATAATGTTGCTCACTAATATGTGGATCTCAGTGTGATGTCCCATACAACCACAGGCACTTTGACATCAGATGCAAAGTGGGAGTTTTCAATGTAATGTCTCGTTCTCTCTTTGCGTGGCGTCTCGCTGGAGGACCTGGCCAGGGAATGTGCGGCGGAGATTAGAACCCTACTGCTGGGGTCGCAAGTGAATTCTGAACAACTTTCAGAGGTAACTATATTTATTTATTCATTCATTGTCAGAAACTGCTTAATCCTGTTCAGGGTTGTGACGAGCCCGGTACCTGCCTATCCCGACAGGCACAGGGCGCAAGGCAGAGCTATACCCCGGATGGTACGCCAGTCTATCACAGGGAAATTTAATCCGCAATCAGTTCATTTAAGATATATACGTATCTCGTAAATGGAGGGCCTGACAGTTTTTATGCGCTGCGTTCATTTGCTATATTACTGAAAGATGTTCATCCTTTATTTTCTATTCTCATTCCCCATCAGATGCCCTTCGACCTTTCCCAGCATGCCTTGCAGAGTTTGGAGGCGACATTCAGCCCAGTCAGCGGGTTCCGTGTGACGGAGGGGCGACTTCACGACTGGCTCAGCGTCCTCCTGAGCCAGGTGCCTACCGGCCAACGGCAATAATTACGACGCACATCAGTCCTTATAGAAAAAACCCTAAGATGTTTATTCTGCGGCGATCTTAGCACAAACATTATATACAGCCCTATGTGATGTAAAAGCATTGTAATGAGACAGGATGCTTTGTGGAATACTGAAAAATGCTCGACTGTATTTTAGTTCCGAAATAATCTAATTCCTTCATCTTTTAAAATGTGTTTTGTTCATGAATCTTCTCATTTCATAAACAAATTATACGTGTGAATATACATTACAAATATATACCTAAACCTACATTTCCTTTGGTGTGGCTGACCATCGTGCTTCGAAGAATCGCAAAGAAGAAGACATTCCCAACAGACAACCATTTCATCGTAATGACAGTGCTTGCGACAATGGAGTTCAAACCCCAGCATTACCATCTTACAACATTATATTGTTATTATTTTGTGATAATTACATCCTTAAAATAAAGAATTTTATTTGAACATTCACATACTGTTTCTGAAAACATATCAGAAACGACGATGATATAATAACCGGAACATCTGATACGTTTACCAAGCACTTGTGGTGTAATGGATGTTTGCGCCGACTGTGGAGTTGAGGACCAGGGTTCAAACCCCAGCATTACCATCTTACAACTTTATATTGTTATTATTTTTTGATAATTACATCCTTAAACCAAAGTCACGTGTAACAATTATTTTTCTTTTAAGAATTTTATTTAAACATTCACATACTCTTTCTGAAAATATATCATGAACGACGATGATATAATAACCGGAACATCTAGAACGTTCACCAAGCCCTCGTGGTGTAATGGATGTGTGAGCTGTCTTTGGGGTTGAGGACCCGGGTTCAAACCCCAGCATTAAATTTTACTAATTTACAAAATTAAATGACGTCATACACAGCCACAATTCCGCGATGACGTCATTGCGAAGTGATGTCATCGCGTGTTTACACAAGTACAATTCCACGATGACATCATCACACACACTATTATAGGGCCAAGTGTGTGGAGTGCAATCACTATAGCGCCCGGAGCCCATGTATTTTTGTGGAGCCACGGTGGTTCAAGTCGCTAAGCCAGAGGCTGGCAATGCCGAGGCTGTGGGTTCGAATCCCACCGACAGCGCGGAATAAATACACGTGGATGTGTAACAACCAACACAAGACGACGCTTCAAAGAAGGTGAGTGCTTTACAGGTAAGTGAATGTACTAACATGCGATGTTTGTGTCTCCTCTCCTGTGTAGAAATAACAACATGTCTCATGCAAGATAATGGAGCGGAGGAGACACCCAGGGTGCCCCCTGCTGGAGACACCTGGAGGAGACACCTGGAGGAGACACCTGGAGAAGACACCTGGAGACAGAGAGCAGAAAATTCGATTTTTTTTCCTTGAACACCGCTTTTGACCACTAGGGGGCGCTGTTCTACCACTAGGGGGCGCTGTCGCCGCTAGAGGGCGCTGTTCTATTGTATTTTGCCTTTAAAACGGTCATTTTGAAGCAAATATCTCGATTACCACTAGTTCTGTAACACTTTTAAGCCAAAAGCCATGTTTGTACACAATCACTATGAAACTGAGCATTGAGACACAACAAGCACTACAAAAACGCTAAATTAGTCACATTCTGCATTAAAAATGACACGTATAATGCCAATAACTCTTTAAACCCCTGAGTTGAGTAAAATAAAGGCCTCGCTGCTCAGTTTGATGGTGATCTTACACAAAACCATGGCAATACAGCTCAAACACGTTGGTAAATTAATTATACTTGCTTCAAAGTTATAATTTTAAAGGCAAAAAATGTATAAAACAGTGGCCCTCGTGGTAGTGCAGCATTTATAGGTTCAAAAACATGTTGTTTATGGTTAAACATTTATAAATATTGCATTTAAGCAATGAAAACATAAAACTTAAGCGTAGAATACATCTTTCAAGACACCGGTTGTGATTATAAACACTTTCTACTAATTTCAGAGCAATCCACAGAAAAATCACTATGAAACCCACGACTAAAAACACCAAACATAATATAGACCACTTTATTCTGCACCCTTACAATGAAGGAGGAACATCAACACCACACAACACCTCTCTAGATGAGCTACGCCTCTACTATGAGCGCAACCACCTACATGCCAACCCAGCGAAGACTCAAGTCTACTCTTTCCATCTCAGGAATCGTGAAGCCAACCGACCTCTTTACATCAAAT
>JAZEWU010000050.1:3035514-3048498 GCA_036362915.1 Geotria australis | reverse complement strand
CCCACCCCACCACCTCCTCCTCCACCGCCGCCGCCACCACCACCACCGCCGCAGCATTACGATCCCATGCAAATCTCACCTGCCGCATTCGGCGCACGCCCACGGCGCGGTGATTCACGCCGGCGATGGCAAGGTCACGGAAAATAAATATTGTGAAACGTTCCTGCTTTTTTTGTGTACGCCGACCGGCTCCGGAGCGCGCCAAATTTCACCGCGCAACACCGCGGGGTGGCGATCGGACCGTCCCGGTGTAATCGGATTTCACCGCGGTCGGTAACTGTAGTCCGCCAGGAGAGCTCGAGGTCGGGAACAGTGTCACAGTAAGTAGATCACAGTTCCGCCGTGTGGGAATACTGCGATACGCATTAAAGAACTTTCGGTAAAGTCGCGCTGCGAACTTTGCGTTCTACTGAACAGAAATGCTAACTGCACACAAGCCACGTGCATCGCTGTGTCCCCTGTTTTAGGTGGTATTCACCTCCGTCGGCATTCTCGGTCAGTGGTGGACATTCCACATTTCTAGGGCAGGGAACAGATTTACATTTATTCACAAAATAATTTGACAATGCTGCTGCATTGGCAGTGGCACAAACGCACAAATAAACCCCGTTGTGGCCATACAATATATGTATATTATAGGTGACGTTTAGGGCAACGATCCTTCAACATAGCACATGAATAGACTGCACCTTACACCGTGGGGCCCTGATGAGAGTCAACATTACGTTTCTCGCAGAACTTTAGGAACTAAAGCGGTGGACAGGATCATGTATTCATTGTCCCACCGTAAATTTCGCTGCTGCCAAAATAATTTTGGGTTTCAGTTTGGTTGGACTGCGATCGTATTGTCAGTTTAACGACGCCGGGCTATTTTGAGGAAAAAAGCTTTACGACCTCCGTAGGCATTTCATTTCACGGTGTGGTCTCGTAAAATGCGAGTCACCTGGATGTCTTGGCGCTGTGGCCCGCCACCACGCATGCCACTCGCCTACCGACCGCACTCACCGCCAGACTCTCCGCCAGAGTGTGTCGGGAAGCCCCAGTTATTTCTCTATCCGCGCGACATTTAGCAAAGTTTGCCGCTGAAGATTCAACACGGACCTCCGTCTTGTTTAAAACCGAGTGCGGAAACGCGAATAATTTTGCAAGCATCTACGAAATCGAACTACGCGATTGTACGCAATTCATCATTTAACACGTGATGCAATTCTAAACAAACTAACGCATTTTTAAAATACATTTACCCAACAATAATGTAAACAAAAACGCACAAACGGCACAACTATATTGCAAAGATGTATAAAGGCCTAGAAACTGTCCCGACAATGAATGAATAACATATCAGAAATGGAACGATAACCGCAAACTACAATCCAACAACACCGTATTCTTACCGTGCTGCGCGGCATCACCAACACAACACACAAAAGCGCAAGGCCCAAGCCTGACGGCACTCAATGCGAAAGCTTGCGCTGCCCTCGACACGTGCTCACCAAGGGGGAAGCGTGGCCATTTTTTTTTTACTATCGCCGTTAATGGCAGGAGACGAGCAAAGGTTTGGATTACGAAAATCACTTAAGAGAAAGCGCCGACTCAGCAGGCTTGGCGTCCCATCTGGTCAGCAGTACCCACCGACCAGACACGGAACAAAAGTGGCGATGGTCACCGCACCTGTGCCAGCGAACATGTGGCTCGTGTTATTTGCCCCCCGATTTAATCAATACCGCTCGCCCACCACGCACGCACACACGCAGGTTGTTATCGTGGGAAAGTTTTTCACCAAAAATAATCCTCGGAGAAGCGAGATGCAAGATGACGCGCGCTTGTGATTCGCTCGGCAATTGTAATTAAACCCCGCTTACTCAGCGGCTGTGTTTGGCATCGATGCCTGCAGCGGGAGTGAGATCCGAGCGCCGCTCTCAACAACGCACGCACCCCGGCCAACGGGAGGAGTTGATTGTTTCGTAAAGAAATATGCGACGGCGACGAAATTATAGTAACGTTAAAATCGTTATCACTCCCAGGTAACTCTCGCAAAAGGAGCGCACAGCCTCGATGGGCTCTTGACTGATTAATTAAGGGCAGGCAGGGAGAACGTTCATAGAATACTGGTGATTCAACGATGTTTCTGCAGGTTATTAAAATCATAACGATCGAACGCGCCGCATTGATAATACAAACGTGACGAATCTTTACCGTAATTGCGCGGACCGATAAAAACAAACGTTGTAACATTCAAGCAAACGAGCAATAAAAATACCCACAACCGCAACCACGATTACACCGTCAACAAATCACAAATCACCAGACGCACAGGACCGTTTGAATTTCTAACGCGCATCTCGGCACACGGTGAGAACGGCGACCCGGCTACACGGAGCCGTGGACTTGCGTCGAGCGCTAGTCCCAGGACGCTCGGAATCCAGGTGAGCGAGCGCGATCACCGCTCGACAGGCAGGCGGCACGACACGAGCGACGGGTTCGGTTGCGGCAAAGACAAAAGTTCCGCCGCATGCCAGCGAACTGACTGTTCGGGGGCAAGTGCCGTCAGCGAGCACTAATGAAAGCCGGCACGGCACGCGAGGGGGCGGTTGGCCGGCACCGCCGACGACCGTCTTTGTCTCCCCCAATTCTAATGTCAACACACCGCACGGAGTACTGCACTCGTTTAAGGCTAACATTGTGCGTGAGCTGGAATCGAATTCGGAGCGCCGGGTTTGTCACGCAGTGTGCTAATAATACTATAATAATACTTTATATATTTTTACGTCACAAGGTGCTGCACCACCGCTCCAAAGACCGCCCGTATAGCCTTAACAGACTGTAGGGTCAAGTGCTGCTAGCAAGCACCTTTAAAGGCCCGCACTGTGCACGAGCAGGTGGGTGGCCAGCACCACGCCCGGCCTCATTTGTCTCCCGAGTGGTGATGTTTATACACCTCGCCAGGTACTCATGTGGTGCGCTAACTGCTACACTACCACTCCCCACTACTCCTCACAGACATACAAAGACAAAGATCCCCCGGATAACCTTAGCGGACTGTAAGATCCAGTGCTGTCAGCGAGTAGCAAAGAAAAAGATCCCCCTTACAGCCTTAATGGACTGTAGGGGCAAGTGCCGTTAGCGAGCACCTATCACGGCCGACACTTGCACATGAGAGGGTGGTTGGCCAGCACCACTCCCGGCCGCCTTTGTCTTCCCTAGTGGCAATGTTTACAGGACCACACAGACATACACCCAAGCACGCATACACACACACACAGCAATATCAACGCCTCTGCATTCTCCACGAACGCAGGAGGAGACGGGAGACCGAGGCGACCCTTCGCGCCAATCGTGGATCATATGAGCGGCATCGGCCCGTGCGTGTGTGTGGCACTTGACCCTACAGTCTGTCAAGGCTACACGGGGGATCTTTGTCTTTGTGTGGGGAGCGGTAGCTCAGCGGTTAGCGCGCCGAGGCTACAAACTTGGCTATGACCAGAGTTCGAATCCCTCTCACGGTCAACACCAGTGACAATTTTCTGAACTGGTCACGAGCTTCCCCTAGGTCGACTCGGCCTCAAATTAGTACCTGGTGCGGTGCGTCGACCTTCACAGGTGCTCGCGAACGGCACTTGACCCTGCAGTCTGTTAAGGCTACACGGGTGATGTTTGTCCTTGTCTCGTGCGTGAATGTGCGTGCGTGCGAATGCGTGTAAATGTGTGCGTGGCGGCACGCGCCAATCAGCGAGCGAAACACTCAACGTATGGACGCCCCCGCGAAGACAACGGTGCGGAAGCCAAACGAGGGCGCGAGTCGCGCGGCGGAGGTGGCGACGCGCGGGCCTGGTCGTTGCAATCGACCGCCCGCTCCGCGGTTACACGGCGGGCCTACGCGCCGGCGACCTCCCGATGCCATAAGGCGGATTTACCAGACTCCGCGGAAAAGGCGTTATATTTTGTTGCCGGCCGCTTTCCCCTAACTCCCCGCGAAAGACTTCAAAGCAAGTCTCCGCACGGATCTCGGCGCGCGAATTAGAATCGTTTGACGCTCTCTTCGATAAGGCACGGGAGCCACCGCTTTCGCGAGGTTCAATCCGCTACCCCCTCTCTCCCGCCACCGCCGACGCGCCCACCTCGTTGAGAAACGTCTGAGTAACGTGTGGGGTAAACGTATAAACGGATCACCGTGTAACCGGGCAAGACGATTGCTCCGGGGACGTGAGACTCGCTCGCGGAAAGCGAGGTTAACGCAAAAAAGAGCACGGGGGGAAAAACATGGATCGTCGAGTTGACGAACACCAGGTAAACACATCGAGTGTTCACAGAGGACGGTTGAACGCCGCCATTTACAAAGAGTAGCTTAGCGCAATGTGGTTCTCACCTGAAATAAACCTACGGAAGTTTACGTGTGAGCGTATGTCTTGCGTATATATATATAAAACCGGTACTGCACATAGGCTCGAGCGTTAAGGATACCCGAGTGAAACTGAACACACTTGGAAACAAGACGTATCGAAGCTAAGCGCGTGACAATAAAACGATACGCGGTAAGCGAACAAATGGGGCGCCGCTCCGTGGCCTGTTTACCGCGTTTAACGGCTCGTTTGCGTCGATGCTACGTTTGCGTCGTGTTCCGCGCGACCGTGCCGAGCGCGCATCACGCCCGCACGCCACCACACGTACGCAAAGAGCGTCACACGCCGTAACGTCAAACAGCACGCCGTAACGCCAACAATTAAACGCAGGCGGATTGCGCCGCGCCTAAAGCGATATTCTACCTCCGCGGCAGCGGTGTTTGAAAAAGACCACGCAACGTCGCGCCAAAAGTATAAACGTTTAACTTTCGCGTGTCGGCGATGAAGTGACGACGACGTTTCGCCATGTACCGCCGATTATATCCAAGTCCAAATGTAATTACTAGCGGAGGTGTAAGTCAGTGGGGTTTGTCAAAGGCGGAACTCGCCTCCGACGTAGGAACGTGGAATTTCCGGCGCCGGCTCAGGGCTGCAGACGGGAGATGAGCACCGATGCCTGAACGCTCGCTCGAGCGGCGGGAAGACCATTGTCCGTCTTGCCGGCTGTCGTTACGCACAACGCAAACAACCACTCGACCGCCGCTACTTTTCAAATCACAGCGGAACCTCTTAACGCCGCCGGCAGCGCAATCGAGTTTTCACGGCAATGTCCTCACAACGGTGGGGTGCTAATCAATTTCTCTTCCAACACCAAGGTGTTTAATCATAAATTAACTGCACGTATTGTAACGCCGAAGCAGCCACGTGAAATGCAACTATTCTTTCCGGAATCGCCGTGTCGGTGCGGTGAGTATATAAACCGAAGCGCTTTCACTTTCACGCCGGTACATTTGGGCCATTTCCCGTCCCGGAACTGCGTCGGTGCGTCGCAGCCTGGCACGCGTCCAGAGTTTATTTGTTGCGAGAAACACGAACGGCCCCGCGGACGCTGGCGAGATTTCGAGGCGAATTTAAATCTGGGAGATGGCGGCGAGCAAACCGAACCGCGGCCAACGGCACGGACGCGATCGCGACGAGCCGAGCGGGGGATTGGACGAGCCAGCCCGGACGAAGCTGGAGACATCGAGTCTGTCGGTCTCTAACCCGCTCCCTCCGCAAGGCCATCAGTGGCCTGTCTGGCAACCTTCACACTTCAAGGTCATACCTCGCTACTCAAGACTTCCCTCACGCGTCGCACCTATTCCTTCAACCGTTCGTTTCCTGCCATGTCCTCTTCCGTCTGTATGTCTCACACGTTCTCTCCGACCAGCCCACCTCCTCCCCTTGCTCCTCCGCCATCTCGTTATCGCAGAGTTTGCCTGGCACCCCAATCATTTCCGTCACGTTGCTGATGTTGGAAAAACATCTCACCTCTGTAGCCATCTTATCGATGGCCCTCTTCCGACAAAAAACGTATTCTCTACTCTGGCCATCGTCTCCCCACGTCCTACCTCATTCGAACTCAACTTTGCCCCCAGCATCTCATTCCGACATCGGCCCGGGGATTTATTTGTTGACAAACCGTGCCGCCCCCCGTTTTCACGCTACGCGAAGGCCGGCCATACGCCGATTGTGAAACGCGGGGGAAGTTAGGTCGTCGTCGCCGGTTTGTTCGTTGCGGGAGCTCGCAAACATCGGAAAGATCGACGCGACTTCGACGAAAGATCGACGCGCCTTTGAGTGCTCGGCGGTGTCCGTACTCGCCGTGCGTGGATGGACAACGGACAACGGACGCGTCGGAAAATCCGCGTGCGAATCTCTCCGCGAGCGATATTCGCTGGAACATCCGAGGGACGCGCGGGGGGTTTGCGAGCGAGCGCCAAACGAACGGAATCGCGCGGCCGTCACGATCCCCTCGGCCACGCGTAGGTTCGTGCGATACACGTACGATACACGAACGATACCCGGTCGATCGTGTGCGGGAATTTGCGCGGCACAAGAGCAGACGATTATATACGAGCGCGCGCAAGTCGCCGTAATCGACGACCTTACGATACCGCGCCACGTTGCCGCCGCGCGCGGGCTGATCCACCTCTGCCGTAGTCGCTCTCTCGGACGCGTTCCCTCCCTCGGCTGGCGTTCCATCGTCGGGCTCGACCATAGTCTCTCACCCCTACCTGTCGACGCGTCCTGCCCAAGCCCACGCTCCGATCCACGTGCTCCACTGCCCGTCTCTCGCTAATCCCACGCGTGCATCTCAGCGCCGCCGCTCTGCCGCACTTCCCAGCTTTTGTTGCATTGTTTGCTTGGTGTCTACGTAACAATACGATTGTACAAATACACAGCGTGTGCTGTGTGTACGATCGCCTATAGATTCAACTTAGAATGACAATCACACACATACACACAAGTGCACATGCACGCATGCAGCCAAATAATAATAATTTTACATTTATAACGCGCACATATTCATTCAATGTCGAAGGTCTTCATCGACGAGAGAACGACTCAGAGGCGCGAGGAAAGCGCAGAGAGGCGGAGGAGACAGCTAGGTGGTTTGCCGGTGCCATATTACCACACACTGCTCCCTGTATATTATGATGTTATCGGCCAAATAATTAATGAGTGTTTTTTTTTACTTGTGGGAGGAAACCGGAGAACCCGGAGGAAACCCACGCAGAACAGGGGGAGAACACACAAACACCACACAGAAAGGCGCCCGAGCCGAGATTCGAACCCGGGCCTTCTTGCTGTGAGGCGCAGATGTTACCACTGCGCCACCCTGCCGCCCAAATATGCACGGGTGCATAGCCGTCTAAACGTGAGGACGTGCAAATACATTAATGCGTATATGTGTAGAGATGGGACGGTCAGAACGATTCTGACGAGAGTGCATCACTGACCTTGCGTGCGATTTACTTCGAATCCAATGTTTGGGTAGTCATCAATCGGCAGTGAAAATCTGGCCGTTGCGAGTCTAATATTCAAATAAACTGGGCCGGTGGAGTCCGCGTCAACTCACCATCAGGAATCCCACAGGGAGCTCGCAAGCTCACTGGGTATTTTTCTGCTGTAATAATAAACATCTATCATCTCTCACCGTCCCAACCCCCGGGGCAGACCCGTCACGCGTCTCCCGCGCATTAACCCTCGGCGCGTGACAAATACTTTAACGAGGCGACACCGTGGTGGGCAACGGGGCCTTCGCTGAGATGAAACCTCGGCTAGTGTTTACCGTTCAGTTACAATGCGGGGGCTCGGTGGTGACGGCGGGAAAAGTATTCTCCTGCCGAGCGCCTGCGCCGCCGATGCGGCGACGCGATTTGATTGAAGTGCAGCGTCTCGCTCGCGTACAGACGCACACGCGCGTGCACACAAAGACAAAGATCTCCTGTATAGTCTTAACAGACAGTCGGGTTAACTGCCGTTAGCGAGCACCTATGAGGGTCGAAACAGCACACGAGCAGGTGGGTGACCAACACCACGCCCGTCCGCCTTTGTCTCCCTAGGGGCAATATTTACACACTGCACTCGGTACTCATCTGAGGCCGAGTCGACCGAGGGGAGGCCCAGGATCGGTTCAGAAAATCGTCACTGGTGTCGGCCGTGAGCGGGATTCGAACTCGGGTCATAGCCAGGTTTGTAGCCCGGCGAGCTAACCACCGAGCCACCGCTCCCCGCACGCACACAAACGCACGCGTGTGCACACTCGCGCTTACTCGGCGCGGCGTGTACGCGCGGCGGAGCCGTCCCGCGTAAAACACACGGCGCGAACCGCCTTGCGTACAAGCGCCTGGCACCGTCCCAACACGGGGCGGCGAGAGAGGGAGCGACAAAGACGGCGCGCGCGCCCGCGGTTCCCGAGCGCTCTGCCCGCCGCCGCCCTCGCCAACGGGACGAACCGGGCGCCATTTTACGTCTCGGCTCCTTGGCACACAATGGCAAAGGCGCCGATCGCCGCCGCAATCGCCCAAAAGTTCCCGCGACCCCGAACGCCGCGGACGAGGTCCTCTGGGTGGTTGCGCGCGGGGGAACCGGCCGAGCAAAGGCGGCCGCGCGACGTGGGCACACAGCGGGCGGCGATCGGGCGACCCGACGGCGCTAGCGCCCGGTGACACGCCGAGCGTCGCGCTTCAAATCGCCATTTTCGGCCGACGGCAGGAACCGTCGCCCGCCCGGCCGCCCGCTCGCCAAGAAACGGCCAAATTCCTCCGCATCCCCGACCGGCAAAGGACGCCGCCGCCATGCTGGGCGGCGAGAGGGCAACGGGTGCCACGAACACAGCGGCTAATTTTTTTTTCTACGTTAAAACTTCTCGAGAGCTGCCACCCCCGCCCGCCGACGCGGGGCACTCGCCGTGCCAAGGGGACGCGGGAGGGGGCGAGCGTGCCAAGTTGCGTCGAAGGAGACGAACGTTCGAACGTTACCTTCGCCTCTTGCCAAAAGCGTTCGCGGGCTCCGGTTTTGTATCCTAGGCCACAGGCTCTCGCGCAACTTTGCGGCCCGACGCGGCGGAACGCGTACGGCGTCAAAGGCTCGGCAGCCAAAAATAAACGGCGAGCGTGGAAGAAGTGGAAAAAAAATAATAAGCGCAGAGGAGGGAGTGTTTGATTGCGCGGTCTCGCTTGCACTTACAGTTACAGTGCGGCTGGCTCTGAGGCCCGCGGGTGAACATGGCGCCTCGAAGGTTTTCTCTGCCAAAACGTTTCCTCCCAGCGCAGCGCGTAGGGAGTTAGCGGGCGAACGAGCGAACGGGCGAGCGAGAGAGAGAGAGGAGGCCAGACGGCGACGGAGGCCGATATATGACGCCCGCGCTTCGGCACGTGCGGCAATATCGAAAAACTACAAACTTTTAACTGGAGTTTCCCCGCGAGCACGGTTTCCGCCACCACCCCCCCCCAGAATTCGCGAGCCTTGCACGGCAGCAAACATTGCATCACTGGGGGCCGCTAACGTCCACAAACGTGTGGCCAAAATTCAAAATTTCAAATCGCGCGGACCGTGCCAAACACAGCATCGCCGTACACGGTCACTGCCTCTCAACCAGCGGGTACTCTCCCCCCCCACAGGTGCATGGCACCGCGGCGCCTTCGTTCGGAAAAATCGAACGGCATCGATTCGCGAGCAGAAAAATAATTAACGGTGCACAAATTCGTTTAGCGTCCACTTACTGCGTGCGTGTTTTTGGCGCGCGGTGATGTAAGGCGTCGTTAAGTATGACACGAATAAGTGGCCGCACATTTCGCCGGTGAAACCGCTGCGCCCCCGCGGAATGCCTACACAATTATCGGCTCACGTGCGCGAGCGCGCGCGCGCGCGTGCGCGCGTGCGGCGCGCGTGTTGAACGCGAGGGAGCGAGGAAAGCCACATGGCGCGCTGAGAGCTGAGAGCTGGAGGCTCGATTCAGCTTCCAGGCACGGCCCGGATGGGAAGCACCACCCGATCGCCCCACCGCCATCACACTACCCCCCCGTCTCTCTCTCTCGCGCGCTCCCTCGCGCTTGCGCCCTCTCGCTCTCTCTCCCGCCTCGCTCGCTCTCTCCCCGCCGGCGAGACGACCGTAGGCCCGCGAGCCCACGTCGCTCGCCCGCGCTCGGCGTCCGCCATGTTTGCTCGGGAGCGAGCCGAAACGGGTGGCACGGGGGGGGGGCGCGTGAGTCGATTCCGAGCTCCCCTTCGCCTTCGCCGCTGTTTAGCCGCGAACGGCGCGGGCCGCTAGCCTGGCGCTGTGCAAGGCCGGCCGCCCCCCTTCCCGACACCCCCCCCCCGTACACTTCTGTGTCATCAACTGGGCGCTGGCACACGCGTGTGCATGTGTGTGTTCGCGTGTGTGCAGGCGTCCGGCCAAAAAAATAATAATCTATGCACGCAAGCCCGCGCGCCACCCACTTCCCGCTCGCGGCGGGCACACACGCGCGCACGCACTCACTCTCGCGCGCGCACGCGGGGACGCTCGCGTACCCACGCCTGCGCGCGTGCACACGCATAGGGACAGGCAGGCACGCGCACGCGCGGTCGCCGAACGCGCGCGCTCACATCCCCCGCGCTCGCTCGCACACGCTCATACTCGCGCATAAAGACGAGCGATCGCACGCACACGCGAACACACGCGCGCACACTCACTCACCGAGCGTGCGCCAGCGGACACACGCGCGCGGACACACTCCGCCACCGCACAACCGCGCGCACAACAGGCCGGCGAAAAATCCGAAACCCTACCCTGCCCGGCGCTCCATCCTCCCTCCATCCCACCAGCATTACTGTGCACACTGTACCGTGCCTGCACTGAACTTGGCTCAAGGCCAAGTCTGCACGCAGAGGGAGGGCGGGCGGGCGGGCGGGCGAGCAGGGGGAGGGCTGGGAGAGGCTGAGCAGGGAGCGGGGTCGCGGCGTTGGGGGGGGGATGGGCGAGATGACGGGCAGCCGGGAGGGCGAGGCATGCGTCCCGGCTGGGAGTTGCGGAAAATGGGGGGGGGGGCGATGAGGAGGAGGAGGTGGGGGTGAGAGCTACGCACCAATGACGGCGCGGCGGAGAAGGGGAGAGAGCGCGCAAGGGTCGCGGGGAAATCGGATCGAGCGACAGGGCTGGCCGTGGTCCGTGGCGATCGAGGCGGAGGACGCAGCGGCGGGCGGGCGGCGGGCAGCGCGAGCGAGCTCTCCCGGCGACGAAACCCGCGCCGGTGAAGGCGGGTTAAATTGAGCGAAGCCGGAGGTACAGCCGACGCGGGGAATTAAGGGCGAACGCTCAGATGTCAAACGACAAGCGCACACGTAAGCCACGCAGACGGAACAGGGCCACCGGACGCTGTCTGTAGGACAGGTGAAACCCCTCACCGTTTGACACACTGGTAAGAAATCCCACCGACGGGAGGAGTTCCAACGAACCTGAGCGCGTTATTTTAACAACTCGACCTGCCCTCACTATATCCCACGGCCAACTACATGGGATGAATCCCACCATATCCCATAACCCAACCCGTTTGTGACCCACCTGTGAACTAACACAACACCCCCCGCCGCCGCCTTTGTCTCCCCTTCCCCTTGCTAAGCTTGTTATACGTTTTCTTACGTAGTGTGTTTTAAATATCGTATATGTTGGCTATGTTTGCTTTGTCCTGAGAACGTGTGCCTTTTGGCAGAAACTGGCTAAACACAGACTAGGCTACATGGTTTTGCCACAAGCATATGTGGCTGCCTGCAAACTGGAGCCTTTGCAAAAAGGTGTCCACCTAGTGTTTCAAGACCTTAACACTGTTTTCTCATTGCCGGAAAGGGTAAAACCTCGTATTTTCTAAATTATTTGTACAACGGCAAAAAGGTCCAATGGTCTCTATGTTGGCTAGTTCGCACGTTTGTTGTATCGCTGGAATCCTGCTTCCAGAGCTTGCAAGCTCACTGGGTATTTTCTGCTGTAATAATACACATCTGTCTATCTGTGTAGAGAGTATCCTGTTCCACTGCAATATAACCGCAACTTTGTTATTTCGCCGTTTGTTAGTATTCCTCATGCAGGGAGAAGAGTTCTTAAGAACTGTTGTCTTGGGACAGCCGCGTCGGGTGTTGCCGAATCATCGTTTCTCCAACGCGGGAGGCGAAAGGTCGAGAAGCCGAGAGATTCAACACTCGACAAGGCTATCCCGAAACGACAGCTGCGGCGAGCTATTCTCATACGTCGAGCCGTGAAAACCTACATCGTTACGTTCCTACCGCCAACTAACACTGATCACCGCCAAACAGAGGTCCCCATTGCTGCTACGCATGTCACTACACTCGTTGTCTTTGCATATGCTATCGGTACTTGTCATCATATCATAGTATTCTTTACTTTTTTATTTTTAATGCTTAAGCGTATTTGTTATTGCTTTGCAGAGTTCAGAGCGAGAACGCCCAAAAATAATCTCACCGCCATGTATCTTTCGTGCACGTGATCAAAAAACTTGACTTAATAGCGGAAAAGAAGGTAAAAAATCCAGCGACCTGGGAGCTTCGGCAAGCGTCGGTGTCAAGGACCGGAGCCGATTACAATCGCCGCGATGTGATTTGGGAAACACGACTGTAAACGACCCCCAGACTCTGCGGTCAGAGCGTGTGTGTGGGTTGCCGTCACGGAGTCGCCTGAGGTGAAGTCCTCCTCGGGAGCTGACTCAGCCACTCACTTTGCACTGAAAGCTGGAAGGGACCGTTGAGCTACGTAGCTCTTTTTAAGAGTTGTCCAGCGGAGAGGGGTAAGAATGTTACAGCATCTCAGGCAAGGGGGGGGGGGCGATTTAGTCAGGATAATTAACCGAGGCGGCGTGTCTTTTGAGCGTGGGAGGAAACCGGAGTACCCGGCGAAAACCCACGCGGAGACGGGGAGAACACGCGTACTCAGAAAGGCACCTGTACCGGGAATCGAACCAGGGAGTTCTAGCTGTGAGGCGGCAGCGATACTCACTGCGCCACCGCGACTCGGCATGAGCGTGCGGCGGTAGCATTCGTGTCTCACAGCAACAAGGCCTGGGTTCGATTTCCTGACCAGGCTGCCTTTCTGTGCTGCGTTTGTATA
>JAZEWU010000050.1:3008024-3029557 GCA_036362915.1 Geotria australis | reverse complement strand
ACTCATTCGACGAGAGAACGACTCAGAGGCGCGAGGAAAGCGCAGAGGGGCGGAGGAGGCAACCAGGCAGTTTGCCTGGTTGCTTCCTATATATGATGTTATCGGCCAAATAATTAATTAGTGTTTTTTTTTTAAGTTGTGGGAGGAAACCAGAGAACCCGGAGGAAACCCACGCCGAACAGGGGGAGAACACACAAACTCCACACAGAAAGGCGCCCGAGCCGAGATTCGAACCCGGGACCTTCTTGCTGTGAGGCGCAGATGTTACCACTGCAATTAATAATAATAATAATTTTACATTTATAAGGCGTTTAATATATGACGACCTTCTCTTTCCCGGCCCGAAATAAGGCAAGTCGGCCAAAACTCAATAAACCGTTTTATTTCATCGCCGTGACAACAAAATAGCCGCCCGTTACAGTTCTGAATTTACCTGCTATTCAGTAAAAAAAAACCTGACTGCTGCTCAGCCCGACTCCGCTTTAATTGGTGGCTGTAATGCGACGGTAATGAATCATTATAATTTGTCCCCGGGGAGAGGTGACACGCAAAAAGTCTCCAGCAGAAGCCGCCGCCATGCTCCGCGGTGGCTTGAGTAATGAAACACGGGAGCTCGTTTGTAAATTACGTTAGTGCTGCTTCAGCAAGATTTATAAACAAAAGTCTTTTCGTTTTTTTTGCTGTTTAAAGCAACACGGTTGTACGTTTTCGCGACGCCGGGGAGTTTAAGACGATGCATCGGACGACAAAAGTCAGGGTGTCTTCAGGAGCCAAAGCCGCCAATGCCGGCACCAACACCTCAAAGATCTGCCCTGACACCATCCCACCACCTGGACTTTGGTATTCTCTTCACCTCCGTCGCCGCACTTAGAGAAGACCCTAATTTTCTGTTTCAGCAATTTGGTGTCCCCAACCCTGCATACGCCAGGACAACCGTTTCTGCAAGAACCAAACCAAAAACAATTTCCGGCCACGTTCCCTTCCAGACATGTGCATTGCTTATTTCCTGCCTTGCCAGGTAAATTATTGGCATCCTTCTCAGACGCCTGTGCTCAAATGCCAACGACTTGTTACTCTCGAGCTGCTAAGTTACGATCCGGCTCACCGACCCAGCCTATAGACATCCAACAGGCAAGATGTGTAGCCGAGAGTATGGAAATGGTTCATGACCCAACCGCACAGCGGGGAGACACAGAATATGACAAGGATTTGCATTCATAGGGCACTTGCTTTGATGTCTTAACATCACACAGCGCCTTACATCTAAACTCATCCATTCCGCTGTCCTGCGGCAGTCTGCCTAGGGGAACCCCCAGAGGTAACCATCCCTGCGCAAGGCAATGTGTATGCGGCACCGGCCTCCGAATGCGTGGAGACTGCCAGTAGGGGGGATGTGATGGTGCATTGCGATGCATATTACAATGCACACGTATTACACCCCGCATTGCATATCACAGTAGACATCAAACCACACACCACACAACATATACAAACAGCGAAACGCTAAAGCTCCCCCGTGTAGCCTCACACAGACTGTAGGGTCAAGTGCTGCTAGCGAGCACCTACGAAGGTCGACACGGCACAGGAGGAGGTGAGTAACCAACACCACGCCCAGCCGCCTTTGTCTCCCTAGTGGCAACGGTTTACACACCGCACCAAGTACTCGTTTGAGGCCGAGTCGACCTAGGGGAGACCCGGCACCGGTTCGGAAAATCGTCGCCGGTGTTGGCCGCGAGCGGGATTCGAACTCGGGTCACAGCCAGGTTTGCAACCCGGCGTGCTAACCACCGAGCCGCCGCTCCCTACAACAGAATACAGCAACGCACGCAAACCTCGTCACCGCCACCGCCGCCACGCCACGCCGGGGTTAACGGCAGATTCCGCGACGTTTTAAAGGCGTTTTTAATTCGCGCGCGGGAAATTAATTAAGTTGTAAAAGTCGTCGGCGTCGGCCGTCGGCCGCCGGTAACGGAGCGGCGCGCGGCCCGCGTTAGCGGAGCGCAGGCCTCGCGCCGGTCATCATCAATTACGCGTAATTAGCCGAGCGGTGCCGCCGCCGCCGAGCGAATGAATGAGCTCTTCAGACGGCGCTGACAGGCGATGGGGTGCTTCCCGCGCACGCTCGCGTTCCGCTAATCCGCGGCAACAAACGCGCGGCCGCCGCGTTGGCGGGCTTAACGCGATTGAGGCGGCGCGTAATTAGGACGCGTTTATTTTGACGCGCGCGGCGAGGTGGGGGGGTTCCGTCGGCGAAGCGGCGTCGCCGTCAATTTAGCGTCGCGGCCGATCGCAGCTGTCGCCGACGTTAACTCGATGATGAAAACGCCTCTTGTCCGAGGGCCGCGCTTGCCCGGCCCGACGCGGCTTTCTCTCGGCCGGCCGCGGTTTGTGGGAGGCCGAACGCGGCTTTACGACGACGGGCATTACCTCCGCGGGGTCGGTAGACACGCGCGTTGCCGCTCGGGCGCGACGGTTATCGCCGCTGGACTTGCGATCCGGAAGTCGCCGGTTCGACTCGATCTCCCGGAGCGGCGGTTAAATCGATGCCGGGCGTTTGTTAAATCCGCCGCCGCAACCTCCGTCAACCTGGCGGCGTAATTCGTGAACGTCGGGGCTAGTCGATCGGCAAGTCACGCGCGGTGGGGGAAAACGTGGGTACATCTCCCACCTCTTTCAATACGTCTGGCTAGCATAGGCCAAGGCTCTCACGACCGACCAACCCCCCACCGCCTGCCCGCCCGCCCCATTTGAATTTCCTGCATCTCATTTGCATCGCCTGTCCCGTACGCGTCTCGTTTTTTTTTGTGTGTCGCACCGTCCGCCCTCGTTCATTCCACGAGTCTGAATGCGAATTAGCATATCGCCGGCGCCGCATCTGGAACCGTCGATTCTCACGGTCGCGCGCGGCTCCGCGGAGGCGTCGCGAGCGCGGGAACCGAGCGACGACCGACGAATCGATGCGTCGGCGCTCACTCGCTGCGCTGTCCGGTCCGCCCTGGTCCTCCCCGCCCGTGTCCGCACGTGTGCCCGCTCCGCGGCGGCCCGCTGCGGGCCGTGACCGCCGAGCCGGGGCGCCGCGTTGCCCCGGTCTGCCCCCGGGCTGGCGCCGTGCCAGCACGCACCGGGCCGGAGCGACGGTTTGGTCCTGCACGCGGGAAGCGGCGGCGGTGGCGACAACGCGCGCCCTCTCCCTGCGACGCGACGCACGGCGGATCTCCCGATAAGAATGCACGCCGCCGCGGCATCGGCAGCATCAGAAGCAAGGGAAATGTGGTATCTAACAGCTACATTTGGCTGTGAGACTGGTTTCACTTACCGTTGAGCTGAGACCCCAGAAAATTATTAGCGCGCCGGATGCTTGTAAACGTGGCAATTTCGTTTGTTTGGTTTCGTCGGATGGTGGATGGCCCTACGACAAAAAAAATTCCAGATCAGATTTCGTGGCCCAAACCAAAAGCCTCTTTTGAATCACAGCCCGAGAGTTTATATGGCTTACCTGCCACCGGGTGGTGGGCCCTGCAGAATTGTTGAGGAAATTGGATCATCCTCCCACAGTCGAACGCAGCGCAGCGGTAGGGATAAACGGCCCCCGAAAACCTGCAGAAACGACAAACACACTCGTACGTTAAAACCATCTCCGGCAGGAGTCCCGTAAAGAGCTTGCAAGCTCACTGGGTATTTTTATTCTGTAAGAATAACCATCTATACTATTTTTTTTATTTAAACCATTCGGAAGCTGTGCATGGGGCGGCACGTTTTTTAGGGCGGCCATTGGACACCAGACCCAAGTGGGCATTGAGGTGCAAAAGATTGAAAACGGCTGGTCTATGGGAGACTTTAACATTGAAGTCTATGCGAGGATTTAACATTGACGTCTATGGGAGGATTTAAGATTGAAATCTAGGGGAGGATTTAACATTGAAGTCTATGGGAGGATTTAAAATTTAAATATAGGGGAGAATTTAAACATTGAAGGCTATGGGAGGATTTAACATTGACGTCTATGGGAGGATTTTAACATTGAAGTTTATGATCGCCATTCTCAACCGGTGGGTCGCGACCCATCAGTGGACCGTGAGCGCCACGACCAGACCCAAGTGTGTCGTAACTAGAAAAACATCCACATTTGACCTACAACCATAATTTCTACCTGCCACAGCAACAATACTGTGTAGGAATGCTTGAATAATTGTGATAGTTTAATCCACTTATTGTAAGATATGTTATGGTTAATCTGCACCACAGGGCAGCTCATTCCGATCCTAGTCCTCCCCTAGGTCGACTCAGACTTAAATAAGTCACCCAGTGCGGTGTGTTAAGCACTCCTACACCCAATGGCCAATTATTTGAACCGATCCTAGTCCTCCCCTAGATCGACTCAGACTTAAAATTGATATTATTATTAAATAAGTCACCCAGTGCGGTGTGTTAATACTTCATGGCTGGGGAGACAAAGGCGGCCAGGCGTGGGTGGATAGCACCCACGTGGCCGGCCTTCATAGGCTCTCGATAACAGCACTTGCCCCAACAAGACAAACGTAACATGCTTGTTTTTATTACTTTGTTTTGCAAGTACAGTACGGAGATGATAATAATTAATGCGATTAATGATAATGATTAACCCTCACTAGGACAAGCGGTTTAGAAAAATGGATGGATTAGAATTGTAAATTAGTTATTGTTTATCACGGTTGCCGAGCACAGGCCCAACAAAGGTCCAAAACGACTTACGTTCATAAACACAGCACTACTAAAAGTTCTAAACAGGTAGATAGATACGCGTGGTAACAAGTTTCCCTTGAGTTTGAACACGATTGTATCGAGCAAGGCTGTTGTTATGTTAAAAACATGGCGGCGAAAGAGAGGAATGGATAATGAAAAAGTGTCTCGTGCGAAGGAGAAGCAGCCAGCCAAGCAGTTTGTACCTGCAGCGTGCTAGTTGAACACCGTGTACGGGCGAATCGGAAACCATCTGAAGTAATCAATAATAATATTACTATTTTTATAACTGGCACATATTCTTTCAATGTCGGAGGTATTCGAAGAGCGAACGACTCGGAGGCGCAAGGAGGCAGCTACGTGGTCTGCTGGCGAGAACATATTGCCACACACGGCGTCCTATATAAAGTATTATGTTTTCGGCCAACTAATCTTCTTTGCGATTCTTCGAAGCGCGATGGTCAGCTAATTAACGAGTGTTTTTTTTTTACTTGTGGCAGGAAAACCGGAGAACACGGAGGAAACCCACGCACAATAGGGAGAGAACAGACAAACTCCACACAGAAATGGCGCCCGAGACGGGAATCGAACCGCCTCGGGCAAGACATTCTTTATGTGAAGCACAAACGTTCACTCGGATAGCCATCTCAGGTCACCTGGGTCTGTCCCGTAACCTCCTGTCGTCGAGCCTTCGACACTTCGCGTGATGGCCTCGAGGCGCGCCTGGCACAAGTGCCGTGGAGACGACACCACGCCGGTTGTTGTTGGCTATACTTTACCATAGCTGGCCGCATTCACCCACAGCGTGATTCAAGCGGCTTACAGCGCCACCTGCTGCTAACACTGGCTGTACCATCTAACAGAAACACAGACAACCAAACCCTGTCGCGTTGATATGAAAACTCAAGTCTCTATATCTCGCAAACGAAAGGGGCATGTGGGCGGCAAGGTGGCGCGGTGAGTAGCGCTGCCGCCTCACAGCAAGAAGCCCCCAGGTTCGCATCCCGGCTCGGGTGCCTTTTTCTGTGTGGATTGTGCATGTTCTCCCGGTGTCCCCGTGGGTTTTCGCCGGGCACTCTGGTTTCCTCCCACAGTCCAAAGACACACTGCTGCATAGGTTAATTAGCCTGCTGACTACATTGCCCCCGGTGCCCTGTGATGGACTGGCGTCCCATCCTGGGGTAAATAGCCCTGAATTGCGCACTGTGTCTGCCAGGATAGGTTCCGGCTCACCGCAGCCCTGTACAGGATTAAACGGTTTCTGACAATGGATGGATGTATCAATACTGCAGATACAGCTCCCAGCCACGAGGTGACGCTCTGACACAACAAAAACCTTCATAGACCGTGTTTCGCCACCACTCATTCATTCATTCATTTTCAGAAACCGCTTAATCCTATACAGGGTCGCGGTTCCACCACTCATACACATGTGTTAATTCCAATCAGTACATTTATCCCCGGGAGAATTCACTAGCACTTATGATGACCGGCACTGCACAGGAGTGGGTGGGTGGCGAGCACCACGGCCGGCTGCCTTTGTCTCCCTAGTGTGGCGATGTGTACACACAGCGCACTAGGTACTCATTTGAGGCTGAGTCGACCTAGGGGAGGCCCAGGAACGGTTTAGAAAATCGTCACTGGTGTTGGCCGTGAGCGGGATTCAAACTCGGATCCTGATGAAGCTGATTGCGACTATCAGCGAACAGTCGTACCTTCATTGTGAATGTTGTGGGTTCGCTCTCCAACATACCGGTATGCTGAGGTAGTAACGAATCGGCACGTTTTGTTGGCGTGACAACCCTTTACCGATTGGCTGTGTCGGGTGGAGGCGGGTTTGCAACACTTACTTTTTACGTGACCTAACTCATAAAAAGATGGATAACATTGGTCACGAAAGCTTTCGTGTTGTATTTCCTGCATGTCTCTGACTTCCGAGATGTAAAATGACCATCCACATCTAAGACCCGTAATCCACCCATCGTCAGAAACCGCTTAATCCTGTACAGGGTTGCGGTGAGCGGGAGCCAATCCCGGCAGACACAGGGCGCAAGGCAGGTTTATACCCAAGATGGGACGCCAGTCCATCACAGGGCACCGGGGGCAATTTAGTCCGCAGGCCAATTAACCTATGCAGCAACATGTCTTCGGACTGTGGGAGCAAACCGGAGTTCCTGGCGAAACCCCACGCGGACACGGGGATTAATAATAATTGTAGCATTTATAGAGCACCTTTCACCCGAGGGTCACAGACCATGAAAGCCTAATACGTTCCCCATGGGATTTCCATTCTAGGAACGGCGTTCACTTCGCGTTCCCGCCCAATTCCACCCTTGATTTAAATAGATGTTATTGATTTTTGTCAGGAAGGGGCCCCATAAACTACTCGGCTCTATGGGCGCATCCTGGGACAGTACAGATGTTACACGGTCCAGATCTTAGTGACACAAGCACGGTCACTACACAGGTCGTGATAAAATAATATTGGTTGCTCTTGAGATATTCTTTCGGTATAGCCGTGTCGAGCGATCTCCCGCTCTCCCTCGCTCCGAAGAGCAACCATCATGAATCGAGCCGTGAACACCTGCATCAGTGCAATATAATAATAATCTTGAAAATATATTTTATAACGCGCACATATGCCCCGAGTGATCAGGCCCGTGTAGATTCGGATAATAATTAATAATAATAATAATAATTTTACATTTATAACGCGCACATATTCAATGTCGAAGGTACTCATCGACGAGAGAACGACTCAGAGGCGCGAGGAAAGCGCAGAGGCGGAGGAGGCAGCCAGGCGGTTTGCCGGCGCCATATTGCCACACACTGCTTCCTATATATCGCGATCCCTGTCAGGTAATACTTGGTATTGCCTGCAAATTCTACCAAACACTTCGAGGCCGAGCTGAAAGACAACGATATCCAGAGGCTGACCATCGTGCTTCGAAGAATCGCAAAGAAGAAGAAGATCGACCAAATTATTAATGAGTGTTTTTTTTTACTTGTGGGACGAAACCGGAGAACCCGGAGGAAACCCACACAGAACAGGGGGCGAACACACAAACTCCCCACAGAAAGGCGCCCGAGCCGAGATTCGAACCCGGGGCCTTCTTGCTGTGAGGCGCAGACGTTACCACTGCGCCACCCTGTCGTACTCTACGGCAAGTAGCGATCATTTCCACCCCACGCCATACTTGACCATACTTCACCAGCCTGGACAAGCGCGGCTTGGTCAGTGCGGAGGAGGGAGCTCATGCATATGTAGAGTACAACAGTTCATTTTTGTCCCGCTTTGTAATTCTGCTGCCAAATAGTGTGGCCACACAGCCTAAAACACCTGTTCCGCTTGGTGGTGGCCCGTCCGCGTTCTCCCTCTACCCAGGCTTAACCCTGGCTTGCTTCGAAGGTCAGATAAGATCTGGCGCATTCCGGGTGGTTTGGCCATTAGGCAACTAGTGGGGTGCCTTTCTGTGTGGAGTTTGCATGTTCTCTCCCCGTGTCTGCGTGGGTTTTCTCCGGGAAATCCGGTTTCCTCCCACAGTCCAAAGACACGCGGCTGCATAGGTTTATTGGCCTGCGGACTAAATTGCCCCCCGGTGCCCTGTAATGGACTGGCGTTCCATCCTGGGTATAGCCCGGCCTTGCGCCCTGTGTCTGCCCGGGATAGGCTCCGGCTCACCGGAACCCTATACAGGATTAAACGGTTTCTGACAATGGATGGATGTATGGATGAGACTGCAACAGTCCTTATGGGCGAATCTGAGCCAGCGGTGGATATTCCACATTCGCATGGCGGGGCCCAATGAGTTCGCGTGGTAACAACTGCTGACGTCCCACGAAAGTTATGCTAGTGTTATTGGCTCAAGGGAAAAATCTGCTGAGCCGCGTATTCGCCCTTACGCAGAGACATCAGATTAGTTGCGTTGGCCCCAATTCAATGCGTTAGCGCCAATTCTCCGTGCCACTACATTATTATGATTATACACGTAACCCAGCAAAGCGTCACTGAGTCTCAAAGACTCGTTTTCATGAAATCAGCAGCGGTAACCGGATCCCAACCATCATCAACATTGGTCATCATCGACACCATTCGACAACCATCGTAATGCTAACTCGTAGGCTTTCATGACCTTTGTTATTCATAGTAAAGCTCTGTTTATGAGTTTAGGTCATGTGAAGAAAGGTGTGAAAGTGAAGTGCACCCGTCGATATGTTGGAGCAAACGAGCGAGCACATGCATCACTTACCTTAAAAGATGGTACCGGCGTTTCGCTGAGGTTTACACTCAGCATCATCAGGGGACTTGGAAAGGAATGCGTTTGTTGCCGCAGATGATTATGATGATGGCCTATGGGCACCTTTTTTTGCAAGTGTAGAAATCCTGTAAAATATATAAGGCTTTACCTTTTCTGGCAATGAGAGACGTGTTAAGATCTTAAAACACCAAATGGACACCTTTTTGCAAAGGTTCCAGTTTGCAAGCAGCCACACATGCTTCTGGCAAAAACATGCAAACGAATGCTATAATAAATGCATTGTCCTTCAAACTGATTGGCCCAACACTAGAGACAGCTTTCGTCGGAACCTAATCTCAGTGTTTAGCCAAGTGTTGCCAAAAGGCAAGCAGTTTGAAGGACAATGCATTTATCTTAGCATTCGTTTGCATGTTTTTGCCACAAGCATGTGTGGCTGCTTGCAAACTGGAAGCTTTTAAGATCTTAACACGTCTTTCTTTGCCAGAAAAGGTAAAGCCTTATATATTTTACAGATTATGATGATGCTGATGATAATGATGCAGCTGCTGATGTGGCCGATAGTTGTGGCAAAGCTGCGGTTCGAACGACTACAGTGATGACCTCCATCGTGGGAGGCCCAACGTCGCGAAAGACAGGGTGCAGGAACACTCCCACACGGCTGCCCCGAAACAACAGCCATGGAGAGCAATTCGCACACATCGAGCCGTGACAAACCTACATCAGTTACATAATAATTTTACATATTCACTGTCGAAGGTACGCATACGACGAGAGAACCACTCAGAGGCGTAGCGAGGAAAGCACAGAGAGGCGGAGGAGACAGCCAGGCGGTTTTGCCGGTGCCATATTGCCACACACTGCTTCCTATGTATTATGATGTTATCGGCCAAATAATTAATTAGTTGGTTTTTTTTAAATGATGACCATTACAATTACGGTCGACTTCGATGTTTTAATCACAATGTAGCTGCTGCTGATGATAACGACGGTGATGCTGGTTGCTGATGATGATCCTGGCTCTCTGAAGGGACAAAGATCCCCCCCATATAGCCTTGACGTACTGTTATAGGGAGTACCTATGAAGGCCAGCACGGCACACAAGGCGGTGGGTGGAAAAGTACCACGTAATGTTGACACACCGCACTAGTTTACTCTTTCGAGCCTGAGTCGACCTCCGGGAGTCCCAGGACCGGATCTACAAAAATCGTCCCTGGCGTTGGCCGCGAGCCGGACTCGAACTTGAGCGGCAAGGTTCGTAGCGCAGCGCTACAACCGCTGCACCACCGCTCCCAATAAAGGACAAAGACAAAGACCCCCCCCCCGTATAGCCTTAACAGAGTGTAGGGGCAAGTGCCGTTTTAGCGAGCACCTATGAAGGTCGGCACGGCACACGAGGGGGTGGGTGGCCAGCACCACGCCCGGTCGCATTTGTCTTCTTAGTGGCAATGTTTACACACTGCACTAGGTACTAATTTGAGGCTGAGTCGACCTAGCGGAGGAGGCCCAGGACCGGTTCAGAAAATCGTCACTGGTGTCAGCGACCGTGAGCGGGATTCGAACTCGGGCGGCGGCCAGATTTGCAGCCCGGCGCATTAACCCCTGGGCCACCGCTCCCCATAAGGAACATACACACACACACGCATCCTGTGGCTGTGGGGAGAACACGTCTCTGGGTCACTGGCTGATATATTAAACCCGCTCTCGTCTCACGTCCGCCAGCTCCGCCACACCAGCGTTGCCACGAACGCCGCATATACGAAGCGAGGGGGTGGGCGGGTGGCTGTCGGTCCAATGCATACGATGGTGGGGTTAGTGGGGGTGGGTGTGGAATTGTGGGGTGGGTGGGGTGTATAACTTAAACAATTATATACGTTAAAAGTCACTGAGTCACTTATAAACGAGGAGGCCGAGAGCTGGCCGTGAAACCCCCGCATCAGTATGCATGCCTGACCGAGAGCAGCTTCACTCCAAAGTTACAAAAACCCCGGAGCCTCAATTCCTCAATTCCACCCCCCCTGCCCATCACCACGCCGTCCCCCTCTCGCTCAAATGAACGATTATTCCTCTAAAGAAACGAGGGGGCGCCGTGGTGGGGGGCAATAGGAGCAGATAGACACAAGAGAAAGGAATGAAAAGCGGCGCATTAGAACGCAGCGGCGTGACTTTGGCTTTGAGAGAGATTTTCGTTGAAAAGGTGCGACAGGCCTCCGAGGCACGAGAGTGATGAGTGGGACGGCGGTTGGGCGGTTGTGCGACTGTCAGCGGCGGTGTGGTGCTGGCCCATTGTCGAGGCCCCTAAGACGGAATGATTGTTTTTTTTGGATCGATCGATAAACTCCTAGTCAGATGCCCCAACAAGAGATATGGAGACCAAGAGAGAGAGAGATGTAGCGAGGTGATACTTAGACTTAGGCGAGAGATTCGTTACATTGTAAATGTTTGTTTAAGTTTTCAATTCACTGGGGGGAGACCTAGAGACCGACCCAGGACACGCTGGAGGGATTATATCATTCGGCTGGCCTGGGAACGCCTGGGAATCCCCCAGGAAGAGCTGGAGTCTGTTGCTGAGGAAAGGGATGTCTGGTCCACTCTCCTTGGACTGCTGCCACCGCGACCCTCACCAGGACAAGCGGTTTAGAAAATGGATGGATGGACGGTTTTCAATTCAAGCTGTCATTTAGTTCAACGTTATTGCACATAATTTCGGGGCTCCTCAGGCTCCTTGGGGCCCTACGCTTTAGTTGAATTTCCAATTGCCCCCCGGTGCACTGTGATGCAGTGGCGTCCCATCCTTGGAATAGCCCTGCCTTGCGCCCTGTGTCTGTCGGGATAGGCTCCGGCTAACCGCGACCCTGTACAGGATTATGCGGTTCCTGACAATGGATGGATGGATGTGCCTAGCGCCAGCATTGAGTGTCACGCAAGAAATGTGGGGACGCGTCATGTAAACGTTTACAATTCTAAATGTTGAAGGGCTGTCTGCAACTAAAGAAGAACTTGTTGCAATGGGAAACTGTCATATAACCATCACGCTTCGAAGAATCGAATCGAATTATAATAGTGATTATGCATGTATTCTCATTTGTTTACCAAGGGATACTCACTGCATCTCAAGGGCCCCTTTTCAACAGTGCCGTGCTGAACTCGGATGTTTGGCCCAAGTCCATTAAGGAGTTGTTTGGCTTCATGTGGGGAGAAATAAAAATAACGAAAACCAGGGGAAACTCCACCACGAGTCGTTCTCTCGTCGAGTGAATGCCTTCGACGGTGAATGAATATGTGCGCGTTATAAATGTAAAATTATTATTATTTAGTCGGGTAACACCAAACTCCGCACAGACAGATTCAAGAATGCAATCGGAAGCTGTACTACCATTCCCTGGCCACCTCGCGTCTGTAACCAAGAAGACACCTGATGGCTCTTGGCAGTCTCCCCACCCGAGTACTAACCAGGTTCAACCCTAAAACCCGGATAATCTGACGAGCTCGGCCACACCGAGGGGCCGCTTCGTCAGCAACAGCAACACCCACTAAACGAGGACTATTTTAACGACGGCGGGAGGCTGGCCTACTTGCAGACAAGGTTATCGCTGGGATGAGCCGAACGATTTCGCGTGTTGGATATTTGCAAATTACCCCCAGCTGCCCTGCGATTGACTGGCGTCCAATCCTGGCTATACTGGCTATACCCCCCCGACCTTGCGCCATGCGCCTGCCGGGATAGACTCCGGCTCACCGCGATCCTGCACAGCGTTTTCAGACGACGGACGGACGGATGTATCCGTGCATTGTTTTTAGTTGTTAGTCCAGCGCTCGCACAGCCAGCCGCGGAGAGGCACCTCGTCACAAACCCCATCCGTGCGCCCAGCGCACACGCCGTTCGCCGCATGAATACTGATAGGGGAGGAGGAGCGGGACTCCGGGAGGGGAGGTAGGGACGTAGGGAGGGAGGGAGGTAGGTGGGTGGGTTGAGTGGGAGAGCGAGAGAGAGAGGGAGGGAGGGTGTGTGTGTGTCGAGAGAGAGTGAGTGAGAACGGCGGGGGAGAAACAGAGCGAACGCGCGAGAGAGAGTAGTGTGTGGGGGAGACACAGACACCAAACTCCCCGGTGCAAGTCAAAGCGGACCATTTTTTTTTGTTTTTGCCTCAATGCGCCGAGACTCGGAGTCCCGTCAGCTCGAGGGACGCGGCCATCCCATGCTGTCCCGGTCGAGCATCGCGAACCCGGGAGAAGCCTACCTGGCAGAGGAGCTGCCCTCTCATCCCGCGCCCGTTGGCTTCGCCGCGTTCACTCTGCGCCGGCGTCACGACGGAAGAAGTCGCTGCGGCCGCTGAGCTTCACTCGAACGCTTAAAAAAAAAAACGGGGTGTTGGGGGGGGGGGAATTATTCAACGTTATAATTTAATTTAATTAAGAGCATAAGAAGAAGAAGAAAAAAAACCACAACCACACGCATTTTCATCTTATTCCAAGAACTTGTCACGTGCGTTTGCGCGCAGTGGTCATAGGACCCGCGGGGTGAGGCACTCGCCCCGTAGTGAAAAAAAAAACAAACCTCTCTGGGCGTTTGAACTTTTCGCCGGTCGAGTCGCGTCCAGGCGGCTGGGACCGGTGGTCGGGGGGGCTTACGCTGCTCGCGTCTCAACCCGAGTGGTTTCGGGGGTCCCGCGCGATGAGCCGGGACCTCCAGCGTTGGCTCCCGCAGGTGTTGCTGTGTCTCGGCCTCCTCTACCTGCGCATCGGGTAAGAATTCGGCGGCGTTGCACACACACGAACGCACGCCACGCTATGCTCGGAGCTGTCTCGCTCCGTCCGTCGCTCCCGTCCGCACGATTCATCCGTGTCTCCCCCACTCATCCCGCCGCGACCCGGCTCCACTTACATCTCCGCAACTCATCCGTACGCCATCTACTCGCTCCTTCGATATCGCTCCACTTATCCATCCGTCTATCCGATCCCGCGATATCTCCCCCACTCATCCGTCCATCTACTCGCTGCTCCGATATCTTTCTACTCCTCCCTCCGTCTCAATGATCGACCCACATCTCCCCACTCAACCCTCCGTCTATCCGATCCACAGTTCTCTCTCCACGTCATCGCGACGTCTCCCCCCATCCAGCAATGTCTCTGTCACACTCGGTGCCGTCCGTCTCCCTGTTAACAAAAAAAACACGTAAGCAGACGATTTATCGCTTTCATATATCTGTCCTGTCACACCTTTTAACAAAAACAAGTATTTTCGGCTCGATCCATGGGACCCACGGCCCTGTGGGAGTGAATAATTCCCGCTCGGTCGCTGTAGTCAGCACGTGGAGACTCGGGTTCCACGTTCCGCGTCTCATCAGCAGCGTCGAAGCTTGCTCGAAGCAGTCAATGCTGGTGAACCGGCCAATGTAACAGGCAAGGGGACTCTCTATTCACGAAACGGGTTCCAGTTCGACGCAGACTTATTTAATGCGTAAGCCTCCGTGAGACAGCTCGCCGACAGTACACCAGTGGGGCACGGTGCAGTTGTACCGCCTGCGCTAGTCGATAGCTGCCACGGCTTTACCACATGCGCACGTTACCATCGTAAATAACCCGGCTGAGTCTCGAGACTAACACAGTACCTGATGGTTGGCTGTTCAGAGTTGTTCTTTCGGGATAGCCGTGTCGAGCGATCTCCCTCTTCTCCCTGGAAGCATCGTCACGCCTGATGATGCTTCCAACGTGGGAGGCGAAACGTCGCGATGGAGAGAGGGAGATCGCTCGACACGGCTATCCCGAAATAACAGCTCTGAAGAGCAACCATCATGAATCCAGCCGCGAAAACCTACAGCGGTAGTTGTCAGGAGCGTCCTGCTGCATTTGAAGCGTTGGTTGATTTAATGAATGAGTTTATCAGCGTCATGCGGGACGAGACCAGAATGCTCGGAGAAAACCCACAATACAGTGTATCGATGTAGGTTTTCACGGATCGACGTGTCAGGATTGCTCTCAAGAGCTGCTCTTTCGGGACAGCCGTGTCGAGAGCAGGAACGCGCGACACGGCTATCCCGATGCAGCATCTCCATCCATCCATCCATTGTCAGAAACAGATTAATCCTGTACAGGCTCGCGGTGAGCCGGAGCCTATCCCGGCAGACACAGGGCGCAAGGCAGGGCTATACCCAGGATGGGTCGACGCAGCATCTCTTAAGAGAAATTCTCAAACGACAAACACGCGGAGTAACAACTCGGAGCTCCGCACAGAGCGATGCACGAATCCCCATCGCTATTCTGCCACCGCGATGACCCAGCTTGTACCACGTGGTATCATTCAATTAACTTTCAAATGTATTGTCAGTTCTGCCATATGTACAGGACATATAGGGGATCGAAATGCTGTTTCTCTCAGACCCCGGTTCTGGCATCTACATGGACTGGAACACAACAACACGGGATTAAAAATACTAGGATAAAAACGCAAAATACCAACACTTAATATTTATAAGTTAAGCTAAGCTGGGGGTCGGGGGGGGGGGACAATAACAAGGCACAGATCTGGAACAAAAACTATAATTATTACGAGCCACTAACCAGGCTCTGCCCCGCTTAGCTTGTGGCGCATGCCGGGCTGGCTGGATCGTGAGCGTGTGAACCTGTTTACTCGTTGAGCGAGTTCACTGAAGCGGCGCGGGAACTTAGGGGATAATCTCTGCAGAGACGTGAGCTCTCCCACCGTCACCACTTCGTACTGGCCCAGCGTGGGGAAGTATGGTCAAAGTAACCCCTACATAATGCGCGACGCGTGCGGGGGATGACTCTTCATCCAGCGGTGGATTAGCAGAGGGCTGTACACGGTGCCTGTGTGCTGCTGAGCGGGTTGAACGGAGAGTTCGCATTGAATGTTCCATCCATCCATCCATCGTCAGGAACCGCCTAATCCTGTACCCTGTACAGGGTCGCGGTGAGCCGGAGCCTATCCTGGCAGACACAGGGCGCAAGGACAGCATGGTGCTGCTGTGTAGTTACAGTCTTTCTCACACGTGACCACAAAGATAAAGGTAGAATCAAGAGCTCCTCAATCTAGAGCTTGCCGTGTTAGAGATATGAGTCAGTGTTCGAGATAGGAGCCACAGTGTTAGAGATAGCGGTCAGTGTTAGAGATAGGAGTCAGTATTCGAAATGGGAGTCAGTGATACAGATAGGAGCAAGCGATAGAGATACGAATCACAGTGTTAGAAATAGGAGCCAGTGTTATAGATAGGAGCCAGTGTTGTATAGCAGAAATCCCGAATGTAGAGCTTGCAAGCTCACTGAGTATTTTCTGCAGTAATAATACACATTCATTCATTCATTGTCAGAAACCGCTGAATCGAAGGAAACCAGAGTGAGAGGCAAAAACCTATTTACAGAAATATCGGAATATAGTATATAATAATTATTAATTATCACAGGCCCCGTGATGGACTGGCGTCCTATCCTGGGTATATCCCTGCCTTGCGCCCTGTGTCTGCCGGGATAGGCTCCGGCTCACCGGGACCCTGCACAGGATCAAGCGGTTTCTGACAATGAATGGATGGATGGATTATTATTACAGCAGAAAAATTACCCAGTGAGCAGGCGCGTCGCGACACCCGCACTTTCACAGAATCATGATATTATCCCCCCCACTTTTTCTTCTTTACGGGACTCCTGCGACACAACAAACATGCGAATTGCTGATAATAATCCATCCGTTGTCAGAGTGCTTGGAAAAAACCTATCTACAGAAATATCGGAATATAGTATATTATAATTATTACTAATTATTATTACAGCAGAAAAAAACCCAGTGAGCTTGCCAAGCTCACTCGGGGCCACACCACCGCACAGGCAGTGGCGTGTAGAGGTTTAGTGATGCCCCGGGGGCCAACTCCGACTCCTTGATTGTATGCCCCTAAGACTCAAGTATATAGGGCCTAGTACTGAGAAATGTGAGAAAGGAAGACATCTTAAATATGTAAAAAGCAGATTAGATAAACTTTTTATTCAAATTAAATATGACGTGTCGACGGTCGTCGACAGGGCACCGAAAGAGTTAATCGGCATTCGAATTCGATTCGATCCTTCGAAGCGTGATGGTTATATGGCAGTTTCCCATTGCAACAAGTTCTTTAGTTGCAGACAGCCCTTCAACATATAGATATATAATAGTCAGTGCTGGCCTTAAAGGCGGGCATTGGCCTCTCTTTTTGCTCCAGACTGAGGGGGGCTTCTGGCATCTGTTGAGCTTCTGGACATCGTTGTCTTTCAGCTCCTCGGCTTCGAAGTGTTTGGTAGAATTTGCAGGTAATACCGAGTATTACTTGACGGCGATCGCGACGTGAACGCTTCTACCTTGATCGTCACCACGCACAGTGTTCACACGTAACAGGTTCTCTACTCTGGTCTCGCTTATCAAAACACGGATTCACATTCACACCACCTTGCTGGACTGTTTAATTTCACTCTTTGATTGGATGCCCCCCCCCTGAAACGGATGACGGCCCACTCTCTCTGCACCGCCACTGCCCCGTACAGGGCCCTGTCGTCGGTGGTAGCGCTGGGAGCTAACGTGATCTGCAACAAGATCCCGGGCCTGGCGCCGAGGCAGCGCGCCATCTGCCAGAGCCGGCCCGACGCCATTATCGTGATCGGAGAGGGCGCCCAGCTCGGCCTCGCCGAGTGCCACTTCCAGTTCCGCCACGGACGCTGGAACTGCTCGGCGCTCGGCGACACCACGGTGTTCGGACAGGAGCTGCGAGTCGGTGAGCGCAGCCGGCGAGATGGGTGGCCCCGCTCGCGTGTGCCGTGTGTCGACCTTCATAGGTGCTACTCTTAGGGGACGCTGGCAGATTTTTGCCGCCGGGGAGCGGTAGCCCAGTGGTTAGCGCGCTGGGCTACGAATCTGGCGACCCGAGTTCGAATCCCGCTCACGGCCAACACCAGTGACGATTTTCTGAACAAGCCCTGGGCCTCCCCTAGGCCGACTCAGCATAAATTAGTACCTAGTGGGGTGTGTAAACATCGCCACTAGGGAGACAAAGGCGGCCGGGCGTGGTGCTGGTAACCCACCCCCTCGTGTGCCGTGTCGACATTCATAGGTGCTCGCTAACGGCACTTGCCCCTACAGTCTGTTAAGGCTATACGGCGGATCTTTGTCTTTGTAGCGGTGAGTGTGTTGCGCTGTGAACCCGTTGACCCGAGTTCGATTCTCACTCACGGCCAACACCAGTGACCATCCATCCATTGTCAGAAACCGCTTAATTCTGTGCAGGGTTGCGGTAAGCCGGAGCCTATCCCGGCAGACACAGGGCGCAAGGCAGGGCTATACCCAGGACGGGACGCCAGTCCATCCCAGGCCACAGGGGGGCAATTTAGTCCGCAGGCCTATTAACCTATGCAGCAGGATGTCTTTGGACTGTTGGAGGAAACCGGAGTGCCCGGCGAAAACCCACGCGAGACACAGGTGCCTCACCGAGGTGAAGTTCGGCGTCTGTGTCGGGGGCTCGTTTAAGGCGTTACTAGACAGGTGCCGCAGCTTCCCTCCATAAACGAAAGCACCTGGCGAAGCTCGTAACATTTAGTGGGGGGGGGGCTCAGATTCACGCCCAGGTATGTTTGTGGCGCACGTGCAAAACCACCTCGGTCTGTTCCCACCTGGGTCTCCGTCCCAGGACCTCACGTTTGTGAGCCCTTGCCACTTTGCGTTCCCTCGAAGCGCACCTAGCCTGGCACGCGCACCTGCGGTTACGTCACTGCCACGTATGTGTGAACGGCAGCTGGCGGTGTTGTTAGCGAGTTACAGTAAGTTGTGTATGTCAGTGGTTCTCTGTCCCAGTAGTGTAGGTGCACTCTATTGATGCCTCCCTATTGGCAAGCCTTGTCATGATTGCTGATAGCTTCTGCTAAGAAGGAGTTGGAGACTTTATAAGGCATATGTTTCCAGTCTGTTCGAATCCCGGCTCGGGGGCCTTTCTGTGTGGAGTTTGCATGTTCTCTCCCCGTTTCCGCGTGGGTTTTCGCCGGGCACTCCGGTTTTCTCCCATAGCCCAAAGACATGCTGCTACTGCATAGGTTAATTGGCCTGCTGACTAAATTGCCCCCCGGTGCCCTGTGATGGACTGGCGTCCCGTCCTGGGTATAGCCCTGTATTGCGCCCTGTGTCTACCGGGATAGGTTCCGGCTCACCGCAAAGCCGTACAGGATTAAGCGGTTTCTGACAATGAATGCATGAACGTTCCAGTCATGTGCTGTGCGTGTTTGGGCACGCGTGTACATCGTTGTTGTTGTTGTACATTCTAGCGGTGTGCGCGCGTGTGCGTGTGTGTTCCACGAGCTTTCGACACTTCACGTGGCCTCAAGGTGCATATGGCCTGTCACAGGCGACGTGGTGACGTCACCGCCACTTAGTGGCGAATGGCGGTTGTTGTTGTGTTCCACTAGGGTGTGTGCAGAAGTGAATTCGCATTCTAGTCCAGGGTGTATCGTGTGTGCGGGTGTACACTATGTTCCAGTACCCTGTTTGTTTTTTGTGTGTAGCCGTGTGTGCGTGTAGTTGCGTGGGGAGAGGTCAGTGCGTTGTGGTACAAATGTGGCGACCCGAGTTCGAGTCCCGATCATGGCCAGGACCAGTGACGATTAACTGACCCCCTGTCCTGGGCCTCCACTAAGTCGACTCAGCCTCAAACGAGTACTCGGTGCGATGCGTAAACGTCGCCACTGGGGAGACAAAGGCGGTCGGGCGTGGTGCTGGCCACCCATCTCTTTGCGTGCCTTGCTGGCCTTTGCGTATAGGTGCTGCTCGCTAACAGCACCTGACCCCGGTTAATTGTTCAGACTAAATTGCCCCCGGTGTCACTTAGACGTTTGTAACCTGTTTAAACCTCCCCGTGGGACAACTGTAAAAAAGAGCCACGTAACTCGACGGTTCGTTCCAGCTTAAGCGAAAACTGACCGACTTACTTGACGGTAGCGCATCTGGCAATCATAATTATAATAATTAACAATCTACTTTTGTAACGCGCGCATTTTCTCCGGGCGCGTTGCACCCGTTGATTCGGAGGCGCGGAGCCCTGCTCAGTCGGTCAGCCCACGGGCACGCGGTTCCATCCCGTGGCCTCCAATCAGCGGCGAGCCTTCGCCACGTCACGCGACCTCGAGGCGCCCGCTAGCCAGTCACGAGCGACGCGCTCCCGCCACCCGCCAATCAGCGGCCGACGGTGGTTGTCGTCGGCGGTGACGGCGCTTGTCGTCGGCGGTGACGATAATAATAATAATAGCATTTTATAGAGCGCCTTTCACCCGAGGGTCACAAAGCGCTGCACACGGGACGCGGACTGAACGGACATGTGAACGACGACAAAAACAACTGATAAAAACCAACGGCAACAAAGAATAAACGATTAAGGCTGCTTCGAATACGCCGACAGGTCGTGAAACGATGTTGCCGAGACGACGACCCCGATCCAGACTTGATTTAACTGACGCTGGCGCATCCGTCGGTCAGTCATCCGGCTCGGTCACACAGCAACGCAACTGCGCTTGTTGTCGCCGCTTCCCCGCCAGGTAGCCGCGAGGCCGCCTTCACCTACTCGGTGCTGGCCGCCGGCGTGGCGCACGCCATCACGTCGGCGTGCAGCCGCGGCAACCTGAGCGAGTGCGGCTGCGACCGCCACAAGCAGGGCTTCAGCGAGGGCCCGAGCCTGGCGGGAGAGCGAGACGACGGCTGGAAATGGGGCGGCTGCTCGGCCGACATCCGCTACGGCCTGGACTTCTCGCGCGTGTTCGTGGACGCGCGCGAGATCAAGCAGAACGCGCGCACGCTCATGAACCTTCACAACAACGAAGTCGGTAGGAAGGTGAGCGCGACACGGGGGAGGTTGTCGTCTGTGCGCGCGTCTCTGTGGGCCACCTCCGGCGACCCGAGCCCTCTTGACCTCCCTCAAATGGGGCTGCTCAGTGGACGGGAAATGCGGATTCCGACTGACTCGATTTGATCCCTCGCCCTGCCCTCGCATGCAGTCTGTGTGGCACAGCACCTCTCACCGCCTCACCTGACCTCTCCTGCTGTCTCTACCCACCTAACTCTACCTCACCGGCTGCCTTTCCCTACCAACAACAACCGCCGTTCGCCGCAAGTGGCGGTGACGCCAACACGGCGCCTGTGCCAGGCCACGTGCACCCCGAGGCCACTTGAAGTGTCGAAGGCTCGCCGACAGAGAGGGGGGGTTTTGAGAGAGTGACGGAGAGAGAATGAGCGAGCGACGCTGACTTGATCGAGTTCAAGTCAGCGCGGACAGACGGAAGAGAGAGTGCTCGATAGTATTTCTTAAAGGGACAAAGAGTTACTAAAATCGGGAATCAATGATATTTTAATATAAAAAAAATGTGTTCCTTTGTTTTTTTTTCATTGTTGACATGCCGTTCTCTTCGCGGCCCTTGTGCAGCGCTTTGTGACTCTCGGGTGAAAGTCGCTATCTAAAACGCTATTATTATTATTTTGCAAAGCGGACAGTGCAGTGCGATGATCGCGGATCGTAGCCGTGCGACGGATTGTAACATCGCGACGTC
>JAZEWU010000050.1:2976775-2988769 GCA_036362915.1 Geotria australis | reverse complement strand
AGATGGCGGCGGTGGCACGCGGTCCCGGCCATTTTTACTGCTAATAACTTTAACGACAACGTGCAACAACACAAGTGAGGTTAAAATAAATAGAATAAACGAACGAAAATAGCGACTTTCTGCCCCCACCGTCGCGGTAAACCGTTTCCCCCAACGTAGGCGAAGGTTTTTTGTGTTATCATCACGGTTGCTTGAGCGACCCGCGCCGCCCACTATCGCCGAAATCCCGTAAAGATCTTACAAGCTCACTGGGTATTTTTATGCCGTAGTAATAAACATCTATCTATCTATCCTAATCCGATAGTCGCATCCTAACCTCGTGAGGACATGCAAATCTTCGCGCCGCGGATTCACAAACACCGTCGGTCGGCCGCTCAAACAAATTGTGTTAAACGAGCCGACGCTAAAACGTAAACAAACAGCGCTGGTGACGCGAGGCTCCGTCTCCGCTAAGTGGTTTCGAGCCGTTAATATTTTTGCTCGTTTTTTTTTATTGGATCGGGCCAATGAGCTGACATCAAACAATCGCCCCCACAGCTCTAGCGGCGGCGTTCATAAACTTTAATAGCGTTCATGCCCCCCCTCTCCCAGAAATACACTCCCGCATCCCCCACCGCACGACTTTTACGAGCTTTCAACTTCCACAAGACTTCCCTCGGCGAGTGCGACTCCTCAAACCAGGAGCTCGCAGGGTTCCCCGAGCGACGAACCAGCGCCGGTCTCGCAGCCCACGCCGCCGCCGCCTTTGAATCGGTGACCGGTGCCAAAAAAAAAAACGCCGTCGATAGCGTAACAGGATAACGCGTGCCGCAAAACCCGGGCGTTCCGAACGACCCGCAACCGCGTGCGACGAGTACACTCGGCCTCGCAAGCACGACGCCAAACACCGGCAATTCGCGGACACGTGCATTGTGATCCCCTCGTCTGAGGACTTAGGGGGTCACCGTCAAGATCGCGATGAAGAAAAGTGACCGACAAGCCGCGGTTTGCCGGAGATAGACAACACGAGGCCGGTTTAAGACTATGGGCACACCTTTTTGCCGGCATACAGATAATGTAAACAATACACAAGGTTTTACCTTTTCTGGCAATGAGACAAGTGTTAAGATCTTTAAAAGGTATCCAAACTGGACCCTTTGCCAAAAGATGTCCATTTGGTGTTTTTTTTAAAGATCTTAACACTTGTCTCATTGCCAGAAAAGGTAAAACCTTGTGTATTGTTTACATTACTAGGCCGGTTTCATCCTTATTACGACCCATCAGCGCTGTATAGCCACTCTGCCAAGCGATGCGGAATCCACCCCCCCTTCCACACGACAGGGCCCAATAGCCTGGCCAATGCCAACAACAATCACCACCCTGCTAAGCTCAAATTAAGCAGCTGGCACGACGGGGGGGGGACGGGAAAACCACACACACCTTCCATGTCACCACCTCAAAGGGAAGACTCAACCCAGAAAACAAACAGCTCTTATCTAGTAAACGGCACTTGGCGTCACACGAACTGTGCCATGATGAAAGCGGCGATTGGGAGATGTTGCCAGACCTCAGAAACAACGCAGGGCTCCGAATAAAACCCGTGTCCCGGTCACGCTCCGGCGTCGCGGTGCCATCGCAGTGCCATCGGTGTGCGGCCTCCTCCTCCGCACTCGAGTGTTTCACGAGCCTCAATTTACACACGACGCCGAGCGATCGCGAGAGCGGTTGAGGCAACGACGGGGAAAGTGACGCGATCAAAGGATGCGCCTCCGAGGGCTTCATCGCCAACATAAACGTCTGGCACCAGACTTCGACCCGAGCGACCGATCGAGACACGACGAGCAGAACTGGTGTCATCCGAGCGTCTGTGCGGCTCGCGGCATCGGGGTCGACGCTTCGGGGGTGGGGGGGGTTACGAGCCGCCGACAGAGTTCGTTCGCCGCCTCCGCTCTCGTCAAGTCGCGCGGCGGGGAGACGCGGCGGCGGCGGCTAAAGGGAACGACGCGAGCGTCGCACGCAGCGCGCCCGTCACTCAGGCCCCCGCGTCGCCTTCTCCTCCGAGAGACGAGCCCCCCCCCAGGCGCGCGCCCCCCTCCGAAACGGGGGGGGGGAGAAGACGGCTTTAGCTGGCATGCTGCGGTGGCGCGCGGTGTTTTTCTCACCTGACTAAACTGCCCGCGGCCACGGCGCGCAAATCCCAGCTGCTGCCGCAGTGGCAAGGTGCGGCACGAATCGCGAGGAGGGGGGGCCGCGGGGGGCAGGGGGGGGCAGGTGAGAATCTGAGCGAGCGACACGGAGAGACAGTGTAGGACAAGACGGTCGCTCCTCGGAGCTGTTCTTTCAAGATAGCTATGTCGAGCGCTCTTCCCAGCGACGTTTCGGCCTCCTACGATGATGCTTCCAACGTGCGAGGCGAAAACCCCGCGAGGGAGCGATGGATAGCTCTCGGTGACGCGGCTATCCCGTGATATACCGGCCTGAGTGGAAAACCACAGTGAGCGATCATCGGTTGCCGAGCTGAGAGGCCATCAATTCGCTACTCTCAAAGACCCAGGTCAATCAAGGGCGCCTGGCTGCGTTCGAACTCAAGATCTCAACTGCGCCGGCTAAGTCCTCCGACGCAGCATGAGCCACCAGAGCCACCCAACTACCTCCACCGGGTCGATAAAATCAGTACCACTTGGTGGCAAAACGACACTCACAAACATATTGGGAGCATCATCAGGCCTGATGATGCTTTCAACGTGAGAGGCGAAACGTCGCGAGGATCGCTCAGTGACACGGCTATCCCGAAAGAACAGCTCTGAAGGGCAACCGTGTACGAAACGGGCCATTAAACCCTAAATCAGTACAGTGTAAACAGGCTCCTAATATTCTTCATGAAGAAGGAAGAAACAAAACGATAATAAATGTATTGCGCAGTCGGACGGCGAGGAGATGCAGCCCATGCAGGACAAGTTCTCAACATCGAGGTGTGCAACAGCATCGAGATTAAAAGCCCGAAAGTTCATGACTCGGCAGAGAGGGTGTTACGGATAGGCCGTGTGTTAAGGATAGGGATAAGGCTGGGGTTAGGCCCTGGAGATAGGGTCAGGGTAGAGTTACAGTAAGGGATAGGCCCAATGTTAAGGATAGGGATCAGAATCGGGTTAGGGTTGGAGATAGGGGGTTGGTAAGGTTACAGAAAGGGATAGAGGCAAGGCTATGTTTAAGGATGGCTTTAAGGTTAGCGTTATGGTAATGAATAGGGCTACACCCAAAGCTATAAATGGGCATACGGATTGGTTCAGTGTTAGAGAGGTTCGGCATGGGGTAATGGTTAGCGATAGGTGATAAGATATGGAGAATAGGACGCGAACTATGGTAATGGGCAACAATGCGGGCAACGATAGTGTTAGGATGAGAGACACTCCTGGGGTTGAGAATGGGATCAGTGTTGGAGGTGCACTGGGTGGCTAGGAGGTCAGAGGGCGTGAGATGGCACCACTTAGACCCACGGTTCCACTCGGAGCGGCCACCCATGATTAACGAAGGTCTCAGGTCTCACAAGGAGATGGTCTTAGCCAAGTCACCAATGACTGTACGATAATATATATACACGTTACTCAATTCCGTTAAATTTCAGCTTTGAGAAAAATGTTTTATATTTGTTTGCTCCCGTTGTAAAAGTTTGGCGTTAAAGTGCCTCCTCACCTGGTTAAACAGATAAACTTCAAGTCAGCTCAGCCCTCTGACGAAATAACTCGTTAAATGCCGCTCGGCATTACAGACGGCACCGCAGCCGGGAAGCTTCTGCACTCTGTCTTAAGTTAAAAGTGTCGCAAAGTAGAAAGACACTGAAGTCTAGAGGCTGGGTATACAAGTACAGGGCAGTGCACCCACAACCGCCCCCGGTGCCCTGAGATGTTGTAACTTGCTGGACAACTGTTAAAAAGAGCCACATGGCTCAACGGTTTCTTCCAACTCACATAAAAAAACTAATCTGGAACAGTCTCCCCCTGCACCTTCGACAAACAACCACAACCTGAAAGGCGCTATATAAATTGAAATTATTATTATTATTACTCAAACAACACCTATTTCATCCCATCAGGCGAAACCCACATTGAGCTGGGCTCCGGGTCTCACCCGCGACCAGGTGTGGCAATTGCGCGCGTTACAAAATTGTGTCGTTAATTCATCATTAAGTTCGATCCCTCGGCGTGTTACGCAGGACCGCCTCGTTCTCCGTTTCCCTCGGTTACCGCTCCCCCACGAACCTGACATCTTACAAAAAGAACACTCTGTCTCTTCTATAATAATAATTACAATGTATAACGCGTGGCACATATTAATTCAATGTCCAAGTTATTCATTCAAAGAGAGAACAACGCAGAGGCGTAGCGAGGAAACCGCAGAGAGGCGGAGGAGGCAGCCGGGCGGTTTGCCGGTGCCAACATATTGCCACACACTGCGTCCTATATATTATGATGTTATCAGCCAATTAGTTAATTAGTTTTTTTAAGTTGTGGGAGGCAACCGGAGAACCCCCGAGAAAACCCACGCAAAACAACGGGAGAGAATAACACACAAACTCCTCACAGAAAGGCGCCCAAGACGGGAATCGAACCGCCTCGGGCAAGACCGTTCTTTCTGTGAGGCGCAGATGTTACCACTGCGCCACCCTGTCGCCCCTAAACTGGTGCCATGGGCAGCTCGTCACAAGCCACGGAGTCTACCGAGCTCCCCGGCGCAGCAACGCCAGCCTCCGCGTCGGAGAACGGCCCGCAGAAGCGGATACCGTAGAGCTACATCCGAGATCCCCGTCGAGTGACCTCGGGTTCCACCAAGCTGGAGGCGGGCGCTTGCTCGCCCAGCCTGCTAGACAGTAACGCTCATCGCACGACAGTCAAACCCGATAGACTTAATTCCGAGAGCTGGAATCCGGCCAAATGACTTGCAAATCCAAATTTAATACGGGGGCATTTTCGTGCAGTCATCGGCGTCTGGGCCGCCAACTCGCTACGCCTTCGGAAGCTGGCTCAGGCACAGGCGGCCGAAGCCGGGTTTCGAACCCGGGATTCGAACCCAGGTTCCCGGCGCTGTCGGCTCGCTCCGTGCCCCTGCCCGCGAGGCGGCAGTTGGCACGGACGAGCGAAGCGGGCGCGACCCACCGCGATCCGCGATCTGCAAGGAGGCCGCGGCTTGCCGCCTGCCCTGCTCCCCCTTTCACGTCGCAACGTAAACAGTGAAATCAAGTCCGGCAACTTCTTAGGTGGTGATGAAACCGAGCACACGCACGAGGCGGCGGCAATGGGTGGTTATTACGTGCGTGTGTCCGTGTGTGTGTGGCACTTGTCCCTACAGTCTGTCAAGGCTATAACGGGGATGTTTGTCTTTGTCAGTGTGTGCGTCCGTGGATTTGTGCCTGTCTGTGCGTGTACGTACTGTAGATCTTCACGCGCGCGCGCGTGTGTGTGTGTAGATACGCTGCACGTTGTCGGTGAATATGTGGTGTATTAGAGCTAGGAAGCTACCGACCCGAGTTCAATTCCCGCTCACGGCCAAGCAAGTGATTAATATCTCAAGCAGGCCTGGGCCTCCCCTAGGTCGACCCAACCTCAGATGAGGACCCGGTGCTGTGTGTAAACACCAGCAATGGTTCTGAGAACACCACGCCCTCGAGTGCCACGATGGCCTTCATAGGCACTCACTAACAGCACTTGGCCCAACAGTCTACGTAAGCTATACAGGGGAGCAGGGGGGGGCTTTGTCTTTGTGTATACATCACATCCGGGGGAGCGGTGGCTCAGTGGTCAGTGCGCTGGGCTACAAACCTGGCTTTGACCCGAGTTCGAATACCGCTCATGGCCACAGCAGTGACGATTTTATAAACCGGTCCTGGGCCTCCCCTAGGTCGACTCAGCCTCAAATGAGTACCCAGTGCAATGTGTAAACATTGCCATTAATAATAATAATAATAATTCAATTTATTAGGGAGACAAAGGCGGCCGGGCATGGAGCTGGTCACCCACCCCGTTGTGTGCCGTGTGGACCTTCATAGGTGCTACTCGCTAACAGCACTTGACCCTACAGTCTGTTAAGTCTATACCGGGGGACCTTTTTGTCTTTGTCACACACGGTGCCCGTGCAGACATCAGCAACCATCACCGAATCGTAAAGGCACAGCGCGAACCGAACTAACGCGGTCGAGCGTCGGACGCTACGCAAAACCTCCGGCGCGTTTTTCCAGCGAAAACTAAAAATCTCGAGCACGAGCGATTGGAAACGATCGCTTGCCTCGGGGACGCCGTCAAGACACCCGGGTGGGGACAACGGAGGGCGGCGGCGGCGGGCGGGTGTCCGCCCGGCGCCCCACACTCTGCCAGACGCGTGGAGGTTTAGCGGGATGAGACCCGCGCGGCGATAATATCTTGACGCTACCAAGCGCGAGTGTGCCTGTGCGTGCGTGTGTGTTATAGTTTCGTTAATGGGGCTCTTTGCGGTGACCAACCCTTACGTCTAATCGTATAAGGCGTTAATACGTTAATGCGCAACCCGGACGAACTAGAGAGACCCAATACCACTGGTCAACGACACCGCAGCTTTCAAAGAAATACTACACACGTAATCGGTGACGTTTTGGGCAATGGTCCTTTTGCATAACGCCATCACGGAGGTCGGAGAGATGGGGTTAATACGAGTTGGGGACGGCACTCAATCCAGCGGGGTCCGATAGGTATTACGTTTTTAATAGTTTCTTAAAAAACGTATTTCTAAACGGGGCACATAAACCAGGAGTATTGTAACAAACCTGGCATATGCTGCTTGTTGTGTGTGTAATGTATATCGCCTGGGTCTGTACGAAAAAAACAAAGACAAAAAGCAGAGAATGCACACACCCTGCAATTAGCTCCGTTTGAAGTCAACCACGCGGCGGGTGACATCATGTGCTTACTGCCAACCCCACAAACCCCTCTCAGCCACCACCACAACGCGCCTCAGCCACAGCAATGCCTCTTAGCCACACAGACACTACTCAGCCACCCTTGCCTCTAAGCCAGCCAACCCGACAATCCTCAGCTGCCGTATCGCCCGAATGCAGGAAAAGCAATGGCATTAATTCAATAACAAATCTGGAACAACAGCCCTAGAAATGTGTGTTTGCATAGAGAGGCAACATCCCATCGAGGAACCCACGCGCTTGTTTACATATTTATTTATTTCGTACACTCCGTTTGCGGCTTACAGTCAATCCCAAAATCGCCTGGCTCGGTCCATATTTTGAAACTGGTCCAAAGTGTCAAAACAAATTCCTCCGCTGTCCGTGATCGCGCAGTGAGAAAATCCGCCCACCATCCAGTGGGGGCTCTCCCCCTCTCTCCCGCGCGTCCCACCTACAACCGCCACCTCGAACCGCCCCGCTTCACTCCCCCAGCTCCCCTCCCCGAAAATCTCCCCCAGTGCTGCCACTCACCACCCAAATAATAATCCACTCCGTCGCGCCCCCCTTCACCCTACCAGCCAGCCCCCCCCAATCCTAGCGATGTGGCATAGCCCGGGGGCAATGTGGGAGGACGCGGGCTAAACGCGTTTATTTGTTAATTTACAACGTGTACAACTGTGTTAATGCGAGTCGCCCTGGATAAGGCCGTCTGATAAAAATCCATCCGTCCGTTCGGTTTTCAAAAACCGCTCGTCCTGGTGAGCGTCCCGGCGGCAGCTCTTTAAGGAGGCTGGACCCAGACACATCCCTTTCTCTCAGCAACAGATTCCATAAATAGGAAAACGATAATAATAGTAATAAAAAGAGTAGGAACAGGAGGACAAGGAGGAGGAAAAGGAGGGTGTCGTGCGGTAGAGAGACATATTATGATGGCCGATAACATCATAATATATAGCAAGCAGTGTGTGGCAATATGGCGCCGGCAAAAACCGCCTGGCTGCCTCCTCCGCCTCTCTGCGCTTTCCTCGCTACACCTCTGAGTCGTTCTCTCATCGCCCTCGCCTTCCCCTCCGCGACCTCACGGCATCCACGCTCCCTGCCTCCCTAGGAGAGAGCTTTGGAGATCCCGCCTAGATGGTATTTGGCCTACTCTTCCACGCTGACCAAAGCGTCTGAGAAGAGATGGCATTACCCACACTATACCCCCACCACACGCGACCTGCCGATCGGCTGGGAGTAAACCCATTTATGCTGCTGGGTTGGAGTGATGTGGGGACGGGAGGGGAGTTGGGTGGGTGGTGGGGGCTGGGGGGGGATTTAAGGAACTTGCCCCAATGTTTCAATCGCCACGCTAGGAGATTGAACCAACAACATCCATCCATCCATCTATCATCAGAAACTGCTTAATCCTATACGCGGACACGGGGAGAACGCGCAAACTCCGCACAGAAAGGCACCCGAGCCGGCGTACGGCATCAAACGAGCGCAGCTGGCTACTACTGTGCAAACGTCTCAGTGGAGACTGGAGACCCGGGTCACCGAGATCGGGACAGCTTCGGGCGTCACCGACTTCCGAGACCCGCCGAGCGAGCGAGCGCCCACCCCCCCACCACCGCCCCCCCCACAAACGCCACCGCACTTCTGCATCTCCACTCACAACTCGTTAAGGGATCCGTCCATTAATCCGCTTAATCTGGGAGGCCCTCTTCGCTGATCTTGGGTGGCCGAACGCGCGGCGATTTAAACAGCGGCGGAGTCGAAAAAAAGAGACGGGGATGTTAGACGTTCGAAGAGGCATTCCTGAACGTGGCGAGCTCCAATAAATTCCGCCGCATCAAAAAAATAACATCTGAGAAATGCGCGAGACAGGAATTCTGTGAAAGGGAGGAATTGCAAACAGCGAAAGGTGAACGACGGCATTTCGTTTTTTTGTATATATTTTTTTTCACTGACTTCTCGGCCAAAATTTAACGCGTGCTCAGTTGCCGCCAGTGGAAAAATAGGGGAGACACCGGCTTCAGAGGCGTTCCGTCGACTCCGCAGGGCGAAAGAGGCGCCGCAGTTGATAGGACAACAATCTATGAACTTCCCTAGAAAGTAATACTCGTTTTACCCACCGCAAATAAATAGTCAAACCCAAACCAGGATTTGAACACTGGCTACACTACCTTCCGATTGTGAACCACTCACTCTACCACGAAGCCACCTGGGCTGCTATAAAACAACCACGCTTCATGCCTCCGACGTGGGAGGTGAAACACTTCGAAGGAAGGAGAAAAAACACGCAACATGGCTATTCCGAAAGAACAGATATGGAGAGCAATTCCCAAACGTCGAGGCTTAAAAACCTACATCGGTCTATCCCCCCTTAGTTGACAACCACTTGTCCATTCGGACGTCCACCGAGAGTCCGCGGACACGACAACCCCTACAGCGGCATCAACATTGAGTTGCCCTCACCCGACGTCCATGCACATGGACTGCAGCTCGAAGCGTACCATTTAAAAAGCGGGGGGGTGGGGGAAGAGATCCGCCGTGGAGCGTACCACCCGCGCGGGGATTCAGACCGGCGGGGCTCCCTCTCCCGCCGTGCTCCGCCACCCGGCCGCGCATTGTTTTGATTGCTGCGGAAGAAACCGCAGGTGGCTTTGGCTGGCAGGGCCGACCAGGTGAGCGGCACGCGGGCACGCCGACGTAAACAGGTTTTTCACTCCCGGCGCGCCGACGTAGGTGGGCCAATAATGAGGCGCTTGTTCCGTGAACGCGGGGCGTTCGTGTCTCGCTCATCAACGACAACGTTCTCCGCGGTTTTTGTCTCCCTTCTGGTTTTCCGTGACGGACACTGATTGAGGCCAATTATCAATGGGTGGGAGGGAGAGATGAGAAAAACAAATCCGCCGTTTTTTTATTTTTCGACTGCGGTCGTCGAGGCCACGGGAGTCGCGCGGCACGCGCGCGCGTATTTACCCAGAATTCCCCAAGGGAGACACCCATCCGGCCCGTAAGGAGCGACGCGGGGCCTTAGCGGGCCGTGGATCGCAGCGTAGCGACCTTGCAGAGTTCAATAAAAATGCTTCGAAGAATTGAAAATAATAAGACCACGCGTTGGGGAAACGTGTCTCGTCTCCCGTCGCAGGCCACTGCATACGTCGCATTATCATAGCCGGAACGGTCCTGTTGATGTTTATTACTATTACAGTGGAAAAATACCCAGTGAGCTTGCAAGCTCTTTACGGGATTCCTGCATTGACACAACAAATCTGCTGGTCCGTCTCTATCTATGTTCAGCATCATCATTATCAGGGTCAGGGAGAGTCGGAGACTATCTTGGCAGACAGGGTAGGGTGTAAGGCGGGGCTATACACATGACAGGATGCCAGTCCATCACAGGTCATAGGGGGCAATTTAGTCAACAGGCCAATTAACTTGGACTCTGCGAGAAAACCAGAGTGCCATGCAGAAAACCTATTTTTAGAAATATCGGAATATAGTATGTAATAATAATCTTAATCTTCTTTGCGATTCTTCGAAGCACGATGGCTAGCTTCTGGACATCGTCGTCTTTCAGCTTGGCTGCTGGTCCTAGGTAATTAATCATCATTGTAAGAAAAAATTACGTGACACAAATCTGTCACGAATAATTAACTACCGTAGTGTATTGTTTTTACTGAAACGAATGCTGGAAAACAATCGCGTGGTGTCCGCTGCTCAGCTGGCGGTTTTGTTGGCAGTTTGGCGGCTAGATTCTGAGCGGGTTTTATTTTGGGATTTGATTATTTGTATTTCTGTCACGATCGGTTTTATCACGATTTCCTGGTTTCCAGCTCACGCTTTAGAACAATATTTTCGTTAGGGTCTTTTTAATCTGCATCACGTTATAACTCTTGTCGTGAAGAATTCTAAGACGCGGCTGCATTTAGATACCGTGCAAACCGCGGCATCGCACTGCGTTACACTTGTAAGATTAACCACACAAAACCCCCAAAGAGCTAAACACGCGAAAGCCGTACACAAAACACAACGCCACCTCGCCCACTCGCTCGCTCGGGCTCACAAGACCCCCCTCCGCCTTCCCCCCCCAGCAATCCCACTTCACCGGCTGTATGAGAACTCCTCTGGCGGAGGTTACGGGATCACCATAATTGGTGTTTTGTGAACTTAATTGTCCCCTTCTTGTAGGAAGCTGCGGATGAAACTGGCCCCCCCACTCGGCGGTCATCGTTAGCCGGGCCCGCTCCCCCCCCTCATTAGCCCAGAGTCGCGGAGTGGCATCCCGCCCGCGTCGCCCGCGGCCTCCTCTCGCCGGCTATCCCAGCGGGCGCGCCGGGCCGCAGCCAAAACACCATTGTCGGGGCCGCCCCGGTATTTTGACACAGGCCCCCCCCCTCCAACCGATTGAGTGGCCAAGAGGCGGTGAATAAGACGCTTTTTGGCGGAGATTTAAAAAAAAAAAATCGGACGGCGCGGGAGGAGAATTAAGAAAGAGAGTTGGGGAGCGGGGGTTGGGGAGCGGGTGAGCGGGTGAGCTGGCGAGCGGGCGGGTGGGTGAGCGGGGACGCGGGGATACACGTAGCCGCAGCGTCGAACGGGAGGCGGGGGGCAAGAAATGAAAGGGCTGCCAGGCGGGCATTGAACGGAGCCGGAGGAAACTTGGGGAGGTGGCTCAAACGGGGCGCGCGACCGGTGGGAACGGCGCGGGGGAATTCCTCCTCTCCCGAGTTTTTCATAGAAAAATCTCGATTCAAAGAACGGTGTTTGAGGAAGGTGGGCGGTGAGGAAATAAAAAAACTGGAATTTTTTTTTTTATCCGATCCAACCGATGATTCCAATTCGAGTATTTTTTTTTTTCCCCCGAACAAAAAAACTCACGGCGCTTACCGACTGCATCTTTCTCGTCGCGTCCCGCGGCATCGCTCTGGCGGTGCCGGCAATTTACCGCATCGCCGTTCTCTGTCGTTGTTGACATGCTGTTCTCTCCGCAGCCCTGTGCAGCGCTTTCTGACCCTCGGGTGACAGGCGCTCTAAAAATGCTATTATTATTATTACTACCTGCATCTCACCACCATCGCCAGTGGGGGGGTCGGGGGTCG
>JAZEWU010000050.1:2959537-2969860 GCA_036362915.1 Geotria australis | reverse complement strand
GGGGGGGCGGGCTCGATCACACGTGTCACACGCGTCACATCAAGGCCCGGGCCGGGATTAATAGCGCAATTAATCCCGACGCGAGCTCAAACTCGGCTTTGCCCAGGTGCGGTTTCATCCGACGCAAGTAAATAAATAACTATATAAATAACGCGCATATTTCCACGCCAGCCCGCTCTTCGCGCGAGCGGGGTGGTTTGGTTCGGTTCGGGGTTTTTTTTTGTTTTGTTCCGTCGTTCTAATCCACGAGAATTTACCGGCGCGTCCCCTCTGGGCCTGAGGCTCCTTGGCCTTGCGGGAAGGGGGGGTGGTCGGGGTGCGGGGGGGTGGCTCCCCTCGCGCTCGCGAGATTAGCGCCGCTAAGACTCGCGTCGAATCCCATAATGGGACCGGCCGCAGGGAGGGTGCAACGGCCGGAGCAGGGATTGCCCTCTAGGGGTCACCGAGACCGTAATCGACGAGCCCCCCCGGGAGCGTTCGCGGGGGACGAGAGACTCACTCTTGTCGGCAACAAGACACGACGATAATAATAATCTAGCACTTAAAACGTGCCACTCAGTGTCCGTTCGCTGTCGAACGGAGAGGAGGCGCGAGGGACCGGGAACAAAAAATACCACCGCCGTGTATCGCGTGTGTATGCCACGCGGTAGCCGGCACCAACATTTGCCATGCACCGCGTCCTCCTTATATTAAGATGTTGTCGGCCAAATAGTGAGGGTTTATTTTATCTATGGGAGGAAACTGGAGTACCCGGGGAAAATGCATGTGGACAAGGACATCGTCATCATTGTCCGAAACCGCTTAATCCTGTACAGGGTCGCGGTGAGCCGGAGCCTATACTGGCAGACATAGGGTGCAAGGCAGGGCTATACCCAGGATGGCTCGCCAGTCCAACACAGTGCACCGGGCGCAATTTATTAATTTATTCCGCAGGCCAATTAAGCTATGCAGCAGCATGTCTTTGGACCGTGGGATCGAACCAGTGTCCGGCAAAAACCCACGCGGACAGAAAGGCACCCGTGCTGGGAATCGAACCGGGAATTGAACCGAGGAGGTTTTTGCCGTGAGGCGCGAGTGTCACCACCGCGTCGCCCGTCGGAAGAATTTTCGCTGACAGCGGCGGTGACAGCCGGGCGTGCGAGGGGAGCGGAGGGACGGGCGCCGCGCGCTCGCCGAGCCTCGTTAATCTCACTCGGCCCGTCGCTGTCACCGGGAGCAACCGGCTCCGCCGCCACCTGCGTTGACCCCTACCGTGACCCCCGACCCCCCCCGTGACCTGCGCCACCGCCCGACCCCGCGACTCGCAGTCAATGAAACTGGACGGGCGAGACGCGTTAAATGCGGCCGCTTGGAAAGTGAACGTACGACAAGGACATTTCAACGGCAGGAACTTTCTCGAGTATAGCTCTTTTTACGAGTTAGGTCACGTAAAAGCAAGTGTCGTAAACCCGCCTCCATCCGACACGGCCAATTAGTAAGGGGTTGTCACGTGAACAAAACGTGGCAATTTCTTTACTACTTCAGCACACCGCTGTGTCGGAGAGTGAACCCACAACATTTGTAATAAAGATACGACGTTTTGCTGATGGTTGCAATCAGTTTGACCGGGAACTTTCCCTGTTGCAAAACGCAGCCTGGGTTTTGTGTGGAGCTGGTGCCAGGTGTACAACCCTCGTTTGAACACGGACTGGGCCAAACGTCTCGATGCGACGAACTCCAAGAAAAGTCTTGCAGACCCAGTCACGGGTCATTATTATGATTAGTATCCCAGCGGACATCCGTCGCGGAGACGGAGCGACGAAGTGAGCTCGCGTGCGGGTGCTAGATGGATTGCGGCGTTACGGCACCGCGAGAGATGGTACTTCTAGCAGCGGATCGGTCATAAATAGATAGACAGATGTTTATTATTACGGCAGAAAAATACCCAGAAAAATACTCGTGGCTAACGATAATGTCGTGTTACTCATTGACAAACGATTACCGCCGGTCACTACGCAATTCTGGAAACGGCCAAACGGTTGGGTGAGTAAGTCATAAAAAGAGCTATGCTATGGAGTGAGTGATTGTCTAGGCGAGCGGTCGGCTAGCGAAGCAGTCGGGGATGTGACAGACACGGGCAGCTGAACGTTCACACGGGTGAGTCAGCCACGCAGCTCGCGAGCCGCGTTCGCTCGCACGAGGCAGCTTACGCCGCAGCGAGACGAGAGCGAGCGTGACGTGCGGCCGGCGGCGACTCCCGCCAGCTCGCCGCGCGTCACCGGCAGTCACCTGGTCCTGGTTGCCGCGGTGAGCGAAGCACATGTTGCCGACGAGGCGCACGAGGTCGCGCTTGAGGCCGTGTGCCGGGTGGGCCGAGGGGCCGAAGCCGCCCGCGCCCTGCGCCAGGCTGAACGCGTTGCTCCCCTCGCGGCCCACGCGCTGGCACTCGGCGAGCAGGCCTGCTCGCGACACGCACGCGCAAAGTCAACGGCGGCGGCCCACGCTCACCGCCGAACAGAGCGTGCCAGGCCGCGTGCGCTTCGTGGACGCGTGATGTGTCGGAGGCTCGCTGGCGGGATGTCACGGAACAGAAGCAGGTGCCGTGGGGCTGACTGAGCGAGATGACAACCACAACAAAAACAATTGTCGTTCGCCAACTAAGTGGCGGTGACGTCACCGCGGCGCCTGTGCCAGGCCAGGTGCACCTTGAGGCTAGTACGCAGAGTGTGGAAGGCTTGCTGACAGGAGGTCATGGGACAGACCCAGGTGCTATTGGCTCCCTGACTGAGATGACTGGCTGGGGCACCGCCTGTGCTCCCCACCGTGACATGCACACACAACAACAACAACCGCCTTTCGCCACTAAGTGGCGGTGACGTCACCACGTCGCCTGTGCCAGGCCATATGCACCTTGAGGCCACGCAGTAACACACGAACATGTCAGCAAAGCTCTTTTCTTAGGAGGATCCTGCTGCGTTGAGACATTTGTCCGATTCCTTTTATTTTTGGGCAATTTTTCTTCTTCTCACAACTCTGTCTGAATTGCACAACCAGCGTCACGTCGCGAGACGAGGGATCCGACCGGATCTCTCGCACGCTAGCGCGACCAGGGTTGCCACCCGTCCTGTTCTGGGAAATCTGTACGTTTTCATGGAACATGTCATTACTCAAAGTGCGGGTTTTTCCAGTTACACGAAAAAGTTTATCCCCACGATATGTTCCGATTTTTGACCCGTCCGATGTTGCAACTGGGTCAAAACTGAAACCAATAAATTGGGCGGAGTACGTTGCAACGTGGTCGCCCGCTGCCGTGTCAACCAGAGGTCAGCGGAACGGATCTCAGAAGTATCTGTGACATCCGCTTCGGCGGGCCCGTCTGTAACAGCAACGGGTTTCTCTTTTCCGAAACAGCGAACGCAATGTGCGTCCCGTGACAAGACGCTGACAAGATCGACCACGATTAAATCAGGGCGGGGGGAATTCCGGATTTTTTTTTAAACCAGCGTCTCCGGGAAGGAACCGCGCGTCCGAGCGGGGCTCTCGGCACCCGGCCGAGCGTGCGGCCCGAGTCGGCGGCGCGCGGCGCTGTTTTGGCCCGCATGGGACGCGGGCGCGCTCGCTCGCACAAACACTCATCGCGCGTCGCTGGGCCTCGTCTCTCCGCCAGCCGCCCTCCCCCCCGCGTGCTCTCCGAGGACGGCGTTGATCGCCGACAAAAAGGAGGTATTCCCGAACGCGGCCGCCCTCTGACCTGCCGCGCCTGCGTCGCCCACGACAAGAGATCGTAGGTCGCGGCAAAGGAGCAGCCGCCGGGGAGGATTGGCCGACGGGAGACGAGACGTCATGGAGGCGGCGCGCGAATGTGAGCGCGCGGCGGCACGCGGCGGTTTGAGCGCCCGGCTCGCAACCCTTACATTCGTCAGTTCGAATCCTGGTGAAATTCCAGCGTTTGGCACGAGTGTACGAGCACAGCGCCTGATGTCACTCCGCCGTGGGTCGTGCGGGTTATTTGAGCGCGCTTCGCCGTGCTGGTACCAGTGCGGGTTGGTGAAGACAGGCAGCGTAAGTACACGTGTAACGAACCCGGTGACCCGAGTTCGAACCGCGCTCGCGCTCACCGACAACATTGATGATTATCTGAACCGGTCCTGGGCCTTTTCGAGATCGACTCAGCCTTACATTAGCACCAGGTGCAGTGTGTAAATATTTCCGCTAGGGAGACAAAGGCGGTCGGACGTGGTGCTGCCCACTCACCCCCTCGTAAACAGTACCAGCGTTTACAGCTGTCCGCTAACAGCAAGTGCCTCAACAGCCCATTACGGCTCTACGGGAACTCGTAGAGCCGTAATGGGCTGTTGAGGCACTTGTTGTGTGCGCGTGCGCGTACCTGCTAACTTGCAAGACAAGTTAGCAGGTACGCGCACGCACACACACACACACAATCAGGTGGGGCACTGTAGCCAAACGCCAAACTCCAAATACAATTTAGATTTATCGAGCATCTAAACACGATGCTTTGCTCAGCGGAGCCCTGCTTTGATGTGAGGGAGAAACGCGAGAGGCTTGAAAATGCGAGCAGCGATGCTGGATAGGGGCACCCTCACCAATCAGACAGTCGGCGCGAGGGACAGACAAAATATCGTCCCGAGCTCGCACCGACCGGCACGGTGAAGTATGGTAAAACAACCCCCATGAGCAGCACGCCTAAAGCGCGCCCCCCCTGCCCCCCTCCAGAATCCCAAGCAGGTTTGGATGATTGCCAACGGGGCAAGAGAGTGGTGACGCAACGGCGGCACGAAGGTGAGGATATGCCGCCTGGCGGTGGAGGTGGAGAGCCAGGGGCAGCGAGAGGGACTCTGGCAGTGTGGCGCAGTGGTAACATCCGCGCCTCACTGAAAGAATGGTCTTGCCTGAGGCGGTTCGATCCCCGCCTTGGGCGCCTTTCTGTGTGGAGTTGGTGTGTTCTCTGGTTTCCTCCCACAACTTAAAAAAAACACTCGTTAATTATTTGCCGATAACATCATAATATACACGAAGCAGTGTGTGGCAATATGGCGTCGTCAAACCGCCTGGCTGCCTCCTCCGCCTCTCTGCGCTTTCCTCGCTACGCTTCCGAGTCGTTCTCTCGTCGAACGAATACCTTTGACATTGAATGATTATGTGCCACGCGTTATAAATGTTAAATTATGCTTATTATCGCCTGTGAGCGGCGGCGACGGCCGCGAGAGCCGCTTGCGGAATAAAATAAACACGGCATGCCGTGGTGAGCAGGCGTTGGGGAAAACACGGTGGGCGTCCCATCCGGTGCGGGGAACCCGCTCGGCGCCCGGGTGCCGTCGCTAGGCGCACGGCGAGCGACACTCACCGACGGCGGTGGCGAGCAGGGTGGGATGGTCGCGCAGGCACGAGTGGCCCCGGGGTTCGGAGGTCGCCTCGCACAGCACGGACAGTGTCCTGGCCGCGAGCGCCGCCTCCTGGCGGGGAGACGATGACGTAAAAGCAATAAGCGTCGCAGACCCGCCGACACCAGACATGGCCGATTAGTAAACGGTTGTCACGTGAGCAAAACGTGCCAATTCGTTACTACTTCAGCATCGCACCGGTATGTTGGAGAGTAAACCTACAACATTTATAATTTTAGGAACGACGTTTCGCTGTTAGTTGCAATCAGCTTCATCAGGAACAAAGGATCTGGCGAGACCGCCAGGTCGACTTTCCCGAGTTACGGCTCGTCGACCTACGGCGCTTCAGACTTACGCACATTTTGAATCGCCACCATTTACCCGAAGTTGCTTGCTTCAGAGTTACGGCTCTTTAGCAGCGTTAGAACGCTTACCATATTTTTGCAAAATAAGGCCTACGGTGTTAATTTTTGGTTACAAATGCGTCATTCACGTCAGTAATTTTTATTTCGCGCCTCTGAGTCCTTCTCTCGTCGAATGAATATCTCCGACATTGAATGAATTTGCGCGAGTTATAAATGTTAAATTATTATTAGTTATGTAGGTATATGACGATCGCGGTGCAGTAAACGCATCAATAACTGATCAGTGCTTCGACTCGCAGACATTTTCGCGTTATGGCATCGGTCTTGTTGACCTACGGTGACGTAAATCCGGGGGTACTCCTGTATAGGAACGCTTCACGAATCTGCGTGTCATCCCTGCGCAGTCGGCATGCCAATATTCTCCGTATCGTTCCGATTTTAGTACGTGAACTGCCGGAGGGGGAGGGGTACGAGCCGACCACCCCCCGCCCGACTTGCCTCGTCGCCGGCGGCCTCGGCGGAGAACGACGCCAGCCTCAGCACGGCCGGCCCCGTGGCACGCAGCTCGTCGGCGAGACGCAGGAGGAACGGCTCGGCGCGGGCCGGCGCCGGCGCGCGATCCGGATCGGCCGAGACGGGCGCCGGCTCCTCGGCCAAACTCGCCAGGAGGAGGTCGAGCAGCGTCAGCCTACGGGACGCACGATCGCGCGACGGCAAAGGTCACGCGCGCGGCTGCTCCACTCGGCTGATAATAATAATTTGACATTTATAACGCGTGGCACATATTCATTCAATGTCAAAGAGTATTCATTCGACGAGAGAAGGACTCGGAGGCGTAGCGAGGAAAGTGCAGAGAGGCGGAGGAGGCAGCCAGGTGGTTTGCCAGCGCCATATTGCCACACACTGCCTCCTGTATATTATGATGTTATCGGCCAACTAATTAATGGGAGGAGAACCCGGAGGAAACCCACGCAGAACTGGGGGAGAACACACAAACTCCACGCAGAAAGGCGACAGAGGCGGGAATTGAACAGCCTCGGGCTAGGCCATTCTTTCTGGAGGTGCAGATGTTACCACTGCGCCACCCTGATCCGGGCGAGAACTCGCGAGACGGTGTTGTTTGAGCGTGTCTTCGCTCCTCAGACTGAGGCCTGTGCCCATTCGACCGACAGGCTTCACCTGAGCTTCGAATCCAGGTGTTCGTAGAGCTGAGCCAGGACAGTGGAGGACTTGAGGAAATGCTCCGTCACCATCAGAAGCCTGCAAACGCCAGAGCAACCACAAAGACAAAGATAAAACAAAGATCCCCCGTATAGCCTTAACAGACTGTAGGGGCAAGTGCCGTTAGCGAGCACCTACGAAGGTCGACACGGCACACGAGGGGGGGGGGGTGACCAGCACCACACCCGGCCGCCTTTGTCTCCCTAGTGGCATTGTTTATACACCGGACCAGGTACTCATTTGAGGACGAGTCGACCTAGGGGAGGCCCAGGACCGGTTCAGATAATCATCACCGGTTGTCGGTGGCCGTGAGCGTGACACTTCACGTGGCCTCAAGGTGCATACGGCCTGGCACAGGCGCCCTCCAGCACCGCCACTTAGTGGCGAATGGCGGTTGTTGTTGTTGCGTGCGAGCGAGCGAGCGAGCGCTCGGGTCACTCACGGCCACTCGAGGTGCAGCCGGGAGCAGAGGCCGAGCAGCGCGCGGGCGATGAGCACCCCCTGGGGCTCGGTGGCCAGCAGCGCCGCCCGCGACGGGCCCGCGCTCGTGTGCAGCGCCACGCAGCTGTAGTCCAGCGTCTTGGCGTCGTCGCACCGCAGGAACTTCCTGCGGTGACGGCGACACGGGGGCGTGGTATATCCGTTTTTACGGGTAAGATCACGTCGAAAATAAGTGGAGTAAACCCGCCTCCAGCCGACACTGCCAATTAGTAAGGGGTTGTTGTCACGTGAACAAAACGTGCAAACTCTTTATTACTTCAGCACACCGGTATGTAGATCACGTCGCGATCCCTGTCAGGTAATACATGGTATTCCCTGCGAATTCTACCAAACACTTCGAGGCCGAGCTGAAAGACAACGATGTCCAGAGGCTGACCATCGTGCTTTGAAGAATCGCAAAGAAGAAGACCGGTATGTTGGATAGCTGACCCACATTTACAATGAAGGTTCAAGGTCACACGTGTGGCCTTGTAATCGCACGCTCGTGCCGCTAAAACGCGCGTGAAAATCGTTTAAACGTTTTGCGGTTACCTGACCGAACATTCTACGCTCGCTCTGCGTAACGAGAATTCTTATTCTATTGCGAGCCTGTAGGTCCGGGGCGGCACGACGTATTTTATCACGAACAACCGGTTAACGATCGGCTGGGTCACGGTTCAGTAACCGTTGACGAGGCCCGAGACGCCGCTCAGCACGACATACGACGCGGCTCCCGGTCAGTTTGACCGCTACAGCCGACGTGCTTTTCTGTGTGCTGTGTCCTGGGCCAGTTAACGAGCTATGATGAGCACCCCCCCCCCCCGCTACCCGCGTCTTCCGAATCAAACAGCGTCGACGCGGAAGGCCGAGGGTGACAACGATGCGCGTTCGCCGGACGGTGATCCCGAGCGGGGGCGACGGTGCGACGTACAGGTAGAGCTCGGGGTAGGTGGCGGCCCACACCGCCTCCCGCGTGTCCGCGTTTCCCGCCGCCGCATTGCCGAGCGCCTGGAGGCCGCAGCGCGCCGCTGGCGACGCGGCGCGCGACGGGGAGAGGAGACGACACAAAACCGTGAGCGGCCGCTCTCGCGCGCGCGATTTCGGCGGACGACGAAATCGTTCCGATGGAAAAATCACGTTCTCCGACGGCACCGTGGCAAGGCGAAAGGCCGCGCGCCCGCCCGCTCGCTCGCTCGCTCACCGGTGAAATACGGCTCGTCAGGGCCGGACGGAGGCGGAGGAAGCGCGAGCAGCAGCTGCGCCACGGCCACGATCAGCCCGGCCTCCCTGCGCAACGCGGGACGGGACGGTGAGCGTAAGCCGGCATGCGCGCGCACGCGCGCCCGCTCGCCCGCACGGACGCAAAGACAAAAGACAAAGATCCCCCGTATAGCCTTAACAGCCTGTAGGGTCAAGTGCCGTTAGCAAACACCTATGTAGGTCGACAAGGCATACGATGGGGTGGGTGACCAGCACCACGCCCGGCCGCCTTTGTCTCCGTAGTGGCAATGTTTACTCACCGCGCTAGGTACTCATTTGAGGCCAAGTCGACCTAGGGGAGGCCCAGGACCGGTTCAGAAAATCGTCACAGACGCGCACACAACAACAACAACCACAACTGGCATTCGCCATTAAGTGATGGCGCCCGTGCCAGGCCATATGCACCTTGAGGCCACGTGAAGTGTCGAAGGCTCGCCGACAGGAGGTCACAGGGCAGACCCAGGTGTCATGGGCTGCCTGACCCTGACACTAACCCATGCAGGCCCTCATCTGCGCAGACGCACCCTCGCGCACGCGCACTCGCGGGGGACGCAACACGCGCCGTCGCAGACGACGGGTGGCACGACGCGGCGGCGCGGGGCACGGCGACACCGGCCGGACGCGGGCTCACCAGGCACGGCGCTGGTTGGCGGGGCACTGCGCGCACGCGTTGCGGAGGCAGCGGAAGCATTCGGCGGCCACCTCCAGTGCGGGCTGGTCGGGCGCCGGCTGGTCGGGCACCACCTGGTCGGGCGCCGCACCGCAGCTCGCCGCGGCGGGCGCCGCCACGGCCCCCAGCAGCCGCGCCAAGCAGTCGAACAGCGCGGGATCGGCCGCCTCCCTTCGCCCGACGCACGCCAGCGGAGACAGGGCCGCGAGGGGTCAACGAGCAAGGAGAGACGGGCTGGCGGCGCGGGTACGGGCCGGGCGTGCCGCCGCCACACTCCGGCGCCGCGCCGCGCCGCCAACACGCGGCGCGCCAACGTTAAGAGTACGCTCGGCGGTACAACGCGAGTTTGACGAGCGGTTGGTGCGGTCGGTGGGCGGACGGTGGAATCGCGCTGTTGAGTGTGTGGGTGTGTGGGTACTCCCGCAACTTTCTGCTTCCAAAAATTCTGACCGGCGTGGAAGAGCAGACCCTCAAAAACCCTCGATAGAGGCTATCTATAGCTCCCTCTCACGGAGCGAAGTTCACCAGCACTGGCGCGCGTGCGAGTAATTACACGTTTGCACCCTCGCCCCGTCGTGTCCGAGCGTCAACTCGGACGCCGACTTTGCAACAGCTCGGCAATTTAACACGAAGGCTTTCGTGACCAATGTCATCCATAGTCTAGCTCTTTTTATGAGTTAGCTCACGTAAAGAAATATACGTGTCGCAAAACCGCCTCCACCCGACACAGCCGATCAGTAAACGGTTGCAACCTGAACAGAAACGTGCCAATTCGTTACTACTTCAGCACACCGGTATGTTGGAGAGCGAGCCCACAAGGCAAGGCAGCGACGGCTGGGATGACCTCTTGACCTTGACATTCGCGTCTATTCACACGGGGACCTTGTCCCTTCGCGTCCCCATCCCCCACACCCCCCCTATCCCATCCCCCAAAGCCCCCCATCCC
>JAZEWU010000050.1:2949462-2959517 GCA_036362915.1 Geotria australis | reverse complement strand
GGCTTCCGACTGACAGAAGCGCCAGTGATCTGAAGAAGGGCGCGGCGGCGGTGGCGGCGGAGGCAGACGCGGGCACGCGGAGGGATCGCCGCTCGGCGGAACAGCGCCCGACGCGGCTCGATGCGCGTCCCTTCACCCGTGTCCCCCCTCCCCCGGCTGTCTGCCCCGCCGCCCGCCGTTCCACCGCGGCGGTGGCGGAGGCGGCCGCGGCCACGACGGTTCGCTTGAGCCGTAACCCCCGCTCTCGTGTTGCCGCGACGCCGCCCCGGGGTCCTGTCCGCGCGCCTCTGCTTTGTCGATCGCGCGCGCGCGCGCGTGTTGTTATTTCCGAGTAGATTTTTACGCGATCGTACGGTATTTATTTTTTTTCGCTTCATTTGCAAGAGCGACCTGGGGCACTGGTCTTCTCGTAAGTGGCTATGATCGTTGCGTGCAGCGTGTCCCATATAATTGGAGCCATAGGGAATATATTGGGTAAAATCGGGTGTCATCAGAAGTATTTATTGCCGATGGTACACGTTGGTTTTCACCGGGCACTCCGGCCCTCTCTGTTGACCAGCACTTGGCCCCGTAGCCCCATCACGACCTCTGTTTGTGGAGGTCAGTCGCAGATCCAAGCGTGCATTCCAGGTGATTTTCCTACAAGCGGCAATTCCTATTTTGTCCAGAGTATAGAAAAAACATGGGAAAATAGTTTTTGCCATAAATCTCTTCTTGACGAACAAAAAAAACATTGACTTTTACATTTAATCGCTCCTCTATTCCTTCGCAGTCGACTTTTATTGAGCAATTATATTCGTTTGGTTACTACTAATGCACGTTCTTTTCAAGTGTAGTCTGTACAGTATGCCCGAGCTAGAATCTGTACTCGTGGAAATGAAGTCCAATGTTAAACTTTACAGTGCCGTGTCGTTTATTGTTGAACGTGCTGAAGGATGAATATTGTTCGTTGCGAATGTCGTTTACACGCATAGTGTAACGTTACGAGGCAGGTCTCTCTTCACATTGGGCTACACCTGGCTTTAATAAAGATCTGATGACGATGATGATGAATCCATCTTATATTCGAGGAAAACCACCCCGGTGTTTAACTAGAGTGGTGAAGTGCATTCCTTCATTCGGCAAATGCCAATGTGAGACTGTGGCATCTCCAATGAAACACATCCAATGTCTACCCGGTCTTGTGATGAACGTCTTGTGTTTTTAACGCTATCACCTCTATGCTCCCTGCCTTCACCAACCTGCACCGACCGGCGTGAAATATGATCGAATAAAATTAATAGGTCTCACAACCAGCATGCCTTGCGTGGTGACCAAGAGCCGGCAGTTGAGCAAGTAAGTTCCTAAACCTGTATCATATCACCGAGTCCACTGGTTTCCCACCACTCACAAAACATGCACAGTGTTGTTCATCTCGTGTACATTATTTTTCGCCGAACGCTCACATTTCCTCGCGCATGCAAATCACCGCTTTACGCAGAATCGCCCAAACATCGCAACTCACCGATTCGCCTCCCCAAACGAAACCTTGAGACCCGGCGAGGTTTTTCTCGATAAATTACTACCGATCAAGAACGCCTGAACGTGAAAATGTGCTCGTGTTGAGAAAAACAAAAGGTTAAAGGGTTAAACGTGGACACGGCGAAGGCTTGTTTTGAATTCCTCGTCAGGAAAGCAAGCAGCCCGTCTCCTCGTGAAACGCTAGACCGCAGCATAGCCAGGGCGCGGGGGGTGCATGTCGCCCTCACCTCCGGAACGTTAACTGGCCGCAGCTGAAAGACTAAAAGGTGCCTAATGACCAATGGGCAAGAGGAAGCGCCCATCGTTTAAGCCGCGAGGGCCACTCAAGCCACATTCCAAAACAGCCGCGGTACCGATGTAGGAACGGGAGCGCGCGAGGTGCTGAAACCAAACGGAATAAATCCCCGACCGGTGAGTGTACACCGGCCGATACCGTGGCCTTTTAGCCGGGAGTTTTCTGGCGTCCGAATGACTTTTTAACGGCGGGATTGAATGTCAAACGTGCATCGCTCTCAAGCCAGACAGGTTTTGCTTTCAAGACGGCTTACACCTGATCGCGATAAATTACACTTCGCCTTGCTTCTGTCGTTACGTCGCCAGCAGAAGCGCCTTGCCATGCTATATAAATTGAAATTATTATTATTGTGATGTCACCTGGAACAAGCGTCTAGAGATGACGCTGCACTTACATGCTGCATGCATTTGACTAAAAACATGCCTTCGACCAAATCAGCCGAACGAGCCGGATCTCGTCACATCTCGGGGGATAAGCCGGGATGACCCTGGACAGTCCTTGGGTGGGCGACCACCGTGCATATAGGTGATGTAGCTTGCTGTGAGGCCATGTGGCAGGGTGGCGCAGTGGTAACATCCGCGGCTGACAGAAATAAAATCTTGCCAGAGGCGGTTCGATTCCCGCCTGGGGTGCCTTTCTCTGTGGAGTTTGTGTGTCCTCCCCCCTGTTCTGCGTGGGTTTCCTCCCGGTTCCCCGGTTTCCTCCCACAACTAAAAAAAACCCTCAAAAATTGACCAATAACATCATAGCAGTGTCTGGCGGGTTGGCACCGGCTGACCGCCTGCCTGGCTCCCCCCCACCTCTCTGCTGTGTCCTCGCACCTCCATAAATGTGTCTCGTCCTTGACCAGCTGTGGAATTTGCGCCTAAATATAAATTGTACTGTTATCGTTGTCAGCAGTGGGTAGTACAGCCTTCACCAAACCCCAATGACCAGCGTGTTGACAATTATTTTATATTGGATACACAACGTGGAATAACCACCTTCAGGTTAATTATTCTAGCAGAGCATCAACTTGGTTTCTACAGTACAGTGTGGCACAACAGGTGCAATCTCAGCCCACTTTTTTATTATTTCGTACGGCGCGATGGAGAGATAAGCACCTGACTTTTGGAACTGCAATAAACGTTATAAATCAATGCCGGGGTTACTTTTCCGTTCAACAACACGGCCTGTAGTAACCCTTTGAACAACTTGCTTTGGTGGCACCGTGCAACCTTGCTGATGGGGAGTCAGCAAGCTAGCTGGCTTTTGTTGCATTGTTCCGCTCCGCTGTCAACACGTGGAGCAATCGCCACTGCAAGTTGACGGACTTACAGCGCCACCACATGGGCGTTTAATGCGCCTACATAACCGGCGCAATAACAAAAAAACTCCGCATCAATTTCATGCTACTGCATAGGTTAATTGGCCTGCGGACTAAATTGCCCCGCGGTGCCCCGCGTTGGACTGGCGTCTCATCCTGGGTATAGCCCTGCGCCTTGCGCCCTGTGGTCTGCCGGGCTAGGCTCCGGCTCACCGCGACCCTGTTACAGGATTAAGCGGTTTCTGATAATGGATGAATGGATGGGTTAACGGAATGAATGCATGCTTGTCTTAACCCATACACAGCAGGGGGCAGGACTGGAGACGCTACGGGGACTCTATGTTAGACAAACCGGGGGGCACTCTCTGCTAGGGAGAGACCGCGCTAGTCAAGGCAGGGTAGGCGAGGGGTGGTACGCGTGTAAGCAAACCAGGCCGCTGTGCAATCCGGCCCGTCTCGCACCTGTCTCCCGGGCGAACGAAAGCGGCTGTGAGGGAGCGGAGAGCGTCCAGCAGCGGCCTCCAAGCGGCGGGGTTCGGGTCTCCCGCGGCGGCCGCGGCGGGGCCGGCGGCTGCGAGCAGCGAGGCGGCCTCGCGGCGCAAAACGGCGGAGAGAGTCGACACATCCATGCCATCAGTGGAGGCCGCCATGCTGGCCCGGCCGCCGTAGCCACGTGACTCGCCGGACGGGATCACGTGACTCGGTGTGAGAGGGGTGGCGGGGTACAGAATAAAACATACCCAGTGAGCTTGCAAGCTCTTTACGGGATTGCTGCATTGACACAACGCACAAAAATAATTAAAAGTAAATACAAAAATAATAATGTTTTGCTGATTTTCCGTTCTCTGTTGTTGTTGGCGTGCCCTTCTCTCTGCAGCCATGTGCAGCGCTTTGTGACCGCCGGGTGAAAGGCGCTCTATAAATGCTATTATTATTATTAAATTAACCAAATACGCTAACCGAGCCAGGGGAGACTCCTGCTGTGATTGACTGGCGTCCCACCCTGGGTATATCCCTGCCTTGCGCCCTGTGTCTGCAGGGATAGGCTCCGGCTCACCGCAACCCTGTACAGGATCAAGCGGTTTCTGACAATGGATGGATTAACCAAACACACAGCACCACCGTGCCGCCCCAACCCCAAAGTGTGGACTCATCTCATTGTCAGAAACCGCTTAATCCTGTACAGGGTTGCGGTGAGCCGGAGCCTATCCCCGGCAGACACAGGGCACAAGGCAGGGCTATACCCAGGGTGGGACGCCAGTCCACCGCTGGGCATCGGGGGAATTTTAGTCATTAGGCCAATTAACAGCTGAGCCTAAGCAAACGAACGATGCAGAATTGTGAATGATTAATTTTATTGTGAAGTAGGGATTCCACTTGTACCACGTTACACATATACCATAGTAACATTGCGATTTAATACACGAGAAATTATAGTTGTGTTTAACCAATAATATGCGACGTCAAATACTGGACAATGTATATCAACGATAATATATTCTCTATTCAGATATTTAGCAGCACGTTTTAAGCTTTAGAAAGAATATACTGTATTGTAATAGCAGCGATGCCTAAGATACAACCTTGCATTTCATGGATAATTGTGCTGTGAAAGTTAATATAATAACAAGATACGCAATGATAGTGCTTTAATCAATATGTATATTCCACTTTTCCCTTATCCAATTGTCCACAGATATAAACCGTTTCTATATAAGTGCGTTATTTGTAAATACGGTGCTTTATACGATGAAGCAGTGCTTATTTTCCTGCCAAAATATATTGGTACGTTCTCTTAGATGCAATTATTTTAATAGTATGTCATGTTTATAGCAGTCCGTTATTTTATCCAGGAAAGCCTTAACGAGTCGCAAGATTCCCTTTCAAGAGGGTCCTGCTCATATTGGGCGGCACATGGGCGACATGGTAAGGAGGTTCCTGGGTTTGATTCCTGACTCGGGCGCCTTTCTGTATGGAGTGTGTTCATTTATTCATCCATTTTCGGAAAACGCTTAATCCTGTACAGGGTCGCGGTGAGCCGGAGCCTATCCTGGCAGACAGTGTGCACAAGGCAGGGCTATACCCCGGATGGGGTGCCAGTCCATCATAGGGCACCGGGGGCAATTTAGTCAGCAGGCCAATTAACCTATGCAGCAGCATGTCTTTGAACTGTGGGAGGAAACCGGAGTGCCCTGCGAAAACCCACACGGACACGAGGAGAACATGCAAACTCCACACAGAAAGGCACCCAAGCTGTGATTCGAACCCGGGACTTTCTTGCTGTCAGGCGACACCGCCACACATCGCAATGCTAAAGAACTGTCTGCGGATGATTCAGCTGGAATTACAGCAGCAAAATCACCTCTTGTTGATAAACCTGGACACTTGAAATATATTTGCGATTCAGTGAGGCTTTCCTGGGCAAAGCAAGCGTAACAAACGTTTGAAGCAACACTTCCTTCTATAAGCCAGGTAGTAAAAGCAATGCTTACAAACGGCACACTAAGTTGTTGCATAATTTCCGTTGCTTACGTTTTCTTATCAACACTACATTCACGATTGTCTTGAGTTTTGCCAAAAAATGGAGAGCTTTTCGCAATCTTATCAGCGGATTCTGCAAGCAGTACAGTACTGGCCAAGGAGCCCAACTGAGCGCAATGTTGGCACCGTTGCCCAACATCGTTGCCCAAAATCCGTGGCGTACCTTTCTGGTGTGCAGGCAGTGCAACTGCACCCGAGCTACGGGCTAAGGCTAAGCGGTCCAGGCGCAATTAATTGGATAAGGGGCCACATTTGATCGCTTACACCAGGGCCCATTCTAACCGTGCGACAACAGCAGCCGTTCGCCGCTAAGCGGCGGAGACATCAACCGCAGAACTTGTGCCAGGCTAGGTGCACCCAGAGGCCGCGTGAAGTGTCGAAGGCTCACTGGCGGGAGGTGGTTTGCGACACAGACCCAGGTGTTACGGATTGACTGAGGTACACCACTGCCCAACAACACACAAGTGCTTGGGAAAACATCGCCCCTGGTGAAAAAAAATGAGCCGTGGGCCCCTAAACGAACAGCACTGGTCTGGTGCACCCCCATTCAGACACAGCTGGGGCGGCATTCACGTTGAACTTATAGAGATCAGCGTTGGGGAAAAAAAAACATCAACCGGAATGCACATTCATTGCTAGTTGATGGTTTGTCCCTCCGTCAGACACTACGGTGGTTGTGCTGATGAGACCCGACGTTTCATCTCCTATGTCCTCATCCCTCGCGGTGGGGATCAAGGTAGGAGCGTTCACGTCGCGATCCCTGTCAAGTAATACTTGGTATTACCTGCAACTTCTACCAAACACTTCGAAGCCGAGCTGAATGAGAACGATGTCCAGAAGCTCAACAGATGCCAGAAGCCCCTCAGTCTGGAGCAAGAAGAGAGGCCAATGCCCGCATTTAAGGCCAGCACTGACTATTATATCTCTAAATGTCGAAGGACTGTCTGCGACTAAAGAAGAACTTGTTGGAATGGGAAACTGTCACATAACCATCACGCTTCGAAGAATCGAATCCGAATCGCTCGCGGTGTTGTGTGCACGTGGGTGCCCCCCATGACCCCTGCACTCCACCTGCCTCGTGGTGCCGACCTGGAGTGGAACTTCGACTGAACACGGTCGCATGTTGCCCGCGGCCGGACCGCGAAATCCTACCGCGTCGCTCGATCGCTCGCGCACGGAACGACGACCCTGTCCGCACAGCAGCTACGATGGTTAATAACTCATCGTACACGTTATATATTCGTTTTCGATTGCAGTTTAAAAGTTACGCGGATTACAGTTTTATATATATATATCGCCTCACTATCGCTCTTCTACAGTTACTTCGTATCGAGGAAGCCGGTCTATCGGAACGTTTCATCTCATCCGCCACTTTCTTCCTCCCGTTGTTATTCTTCCCGAGTTTCTGTTGCTCTCAAGAAACACGCTAGCTACCCCGCCTGGTACGGAGGAGGTCGTGGGTTCGATCCCGACACCGGCGATGCCTGATGTGTATTTGCAGTTCGCGTGTTCTCTCCGCGGTCGTGTGGATATTTCTCCGGTGTTTGCCTCCCTCCACATTTGGCGACAGGTGTTTAGTTTATTCAGCTGCGACTAGAGATTCACACGTGTGATGATATCAGCCACTTCAATGAGTTCATAATGTGTGGCCAGGTCGCCTCTGAAAAAATAACCTATTACTCAGCGGGCTTTACCTGGTAATATAAAATGGTTTAGTTTAATACTGCTGTCTGCTGTTTGTTGTCTCGCAGGAATCCCGCAAAGAGCTTGCACGCTCACTGGGTATGTTTCAGCTGTAATAATACACATCTATCTATCTATGCTGCTGGCTGAGTGGTGTTTGGGACCTTTGGGCCTGTGCTCAGCAACTGTGATCGTTCTTATCAGAAAAAAAGAGACGCTCGTGTGTACACGCTCCGTACCCTTAACGCACGGCGGATTTCGGAATTCGGCGAAGTTTACGCGTCGGGTCGTATTTTGAAATCCGCCGTCGTCTCGCCTGAGCCGCGCTGTCATAACAAGGTCGTCACTTAACGATCACGACGTTCGCAAGTGGGCCTCCGAGTGGCAGGAAACAAATATTCCCATAACTCGTCTCTCCTTCCTTCCCGTTATATTTTGGCGGATAAAAAACACAAAACAAGCGCCCCGTCGCATGTCATCACGCCCGGCAGCCTACGCTGTCATCGCCGACGACTAAGCGGCGGAAATCGTCACGGCCGAGCCTCGGTGGTAACAGTTCACACCCCATCCCAGTCTGGTTGGCAGCGGAGGTGGGTTGAGGTGGGGGGCTATCGGTAAAAAGTTAAGAAAAATGTGCGGTTTGGCGAATTCATACTTGGAATAGAACGTCGAGTGAATGAACGGTCAACTATGTTCACGTTTTTGTCAGTGTACAGATCATGTAAACAATATACGAGATTTTACCTTTACTGACAATGAGACAAGTGTCCATTTCGTGTTTCTAAGATCTTAACACTTGTCTCGTCGCCAGAAAAGGTAAAACCTTGCATATTGAACCGTCGACTGTTCACTCATTCCCCGAGACTCATTCTCAGAAATTCACTCCCGCGTCTTCCGAAGCTCTCACCGGGGCGTAACAAACGGCGCGATTCGCCGTGAGCTCACGGCCGCTGCGATCGTTCGCTGTGATCTGCATCCAACAGCTGGATTCCCAACTCGGACTCGGACAACGATTTATAGCCAATACAGTGGTCCCTCGCTTTACGATAGCCTCACGGTATGATGAAATCACTTTACGATAGACGATATATAAGAACATTAGTATCACACTTCGAGGCCGAGCTGAAAGACAACGATGTCCAGAGGCTGACCATCGTGCTTCGAAGAATTGCAAAGAAGAAGTATCACATTACGATCAAATGTTACTTTAAGATGCGTGTTACGATATGGCTGCGCGTGAGCGAGGGTGGCGTGGCAGCCAATCAGCGACGCAAAAGCATGACGCTTGGGTAGCTTCTCAGCCAATAGCAGCGCTTTTTAGTGTTTACATCTCAGTTCCTACTTCACCTTTGTTTGAAACACGTGTGTGCTGCTTTTACTGTACTAAAGTATCATTGGTCTAACTTTACGACGGTTTCACATTACACTACGTGTTCTGGATCGGATTAATATCGTAAATCGAGGGACCACTCTACTCCATTTCCATCCATACGTAAGAGAGACAAAGACAGCGAGAAAGATTCACTAGACAGAAAAACTTAACATCATCATTCCGTCAAAAATCTCACTACCATCCCTTACGCACAGCAATCCCCTTATACGATCCAAGCGTCCGTCATCGGCGCCACAGTGACGGGGATGGGGGCGACCGTGGCCGCCCGCCTCTGGGCCGGCCGGAGGGCTTCAGAACCAGTACGGGGAGAGGTAGACGTGAGCGTAGACCACGTTGCGGTGGGACAGCGCTCGCCCGCGGAGGTAGTCCATCTCCAGCCGCAGCACGGTGGACACGGGCCCCGTTGCCGAGCGCAGCAGACGGACCTTCCCTGCGGGTCGGAAAGTAAACCACGGACGGGGGTCGTGTCGCGTCTCACAGAAATAAAATCCTCCCCGAGGTGGTTCGATTCCCGCCTCGAGTGACCCTGCTGTGTGTGGGGTTGTGTGTTCTCTCCCCGCCTGTTCTGCGCGGGTTTCCAACCGGGTTCTCCGGTTTCCTCCCACAAATACACTCAATAATTAATTGGCCGATAACATTATAATAAAATAAGACGCGGCGTGTGGCAATATGTTGGCGACGGCAAACCGCCTGGCTGCCTCGCGACACACTGTGCCAACATGTCTACGGACTTTGGCACAGTGTGCTGCGTAATAATAATAATAATAATAAATAAATAACATTTATAACGCGCGCATATTCATTCGATTTCGAAGGTATTCATTCGAAGAGAGAACGACTCGGAGGCGCGAGGAAACCGCAGAGAGGCGGAGGAAGCAGCCAGGCGGTTTGCCGGCGCCAACGTTTTGCCACACACTGCGTCCTATATATTACGATGTTATCCGCCAACTAATTAATGAGTGGGGTTTTTTTTAAGTTGTCGGAGGAAACCGGAAAACCCAGAGGAAACACATGCAGAACAGCGGGGGAGAACGCACAAACTCCACACAGAGAGGCGCCCGAGGCGGGAATCGAACCTCCTCGGGCAAGACCATTCTTTCCGCGAGGCGCGGACGTTACCACTGCACAGACACGGGGGGCCGCGGGGGTCAGGGTGGGGTCGCTCACCGGTAGAGACGCCGTTCTCCTCCGACTTGATGACGTCAAACAGGCCCAGCTCGTTGCCCTCCGTGATGCGGAATGACACGTCGAGGCCCGTAGCCGTCGGGATGGCGGGTGATGCCACCCGCAGGTAGATCACACCTGGTGGCGGCACG
>JAZEWU010000050.1:2921749-2934825 GCA_036362915.1 Geotria australis | reverse complement strand
GGTGAAAGGCGCTTTATAAATGCTGTTATTATTATTATTAAACGTTAATTGGCCGGGAACATCGTAATATATTGGACGCAGTGTCTGGAAAATGTTGGCGCCGGCTAACCGCGTGGCTGTCATTATACCTCCTCTCTCAAGGGTTCTCGCCACTCTGAGTGGTTCTCTCTTCGAATACCTTCGATATTAAATAATAATGTGTGCATGATACATTATAAATTCATGTATTGATGTAGGTTTTCACGGCTCGATTCATGATGGATGCTCTTCTTTCGGGTATAGCCGTGTCGAGCGATCTCCATTATCACACTCGCGACGTTTGCCTCCCACGTTGGAAGCATCATCAGACGAAACGTGGGAGACGGAACGTCGCGACGGAGAGATAGAGATCCCTCGACACGAAAGAACAGCTCTCAAGCGCAACCATTATAAATGTATCTTTTATTTTTCTTGCCTAACTCCCAGCTTGTTCCCTCTACCCTGGGCTGCTGGCATGACTTCCTTCCTTCATGCCCCAGTTCCCTTCCCCATGTCTGTCTCACTTAGTTTCCCTCCCTTTCCACAGTCTCCCATTTCGTATCTCCCCTCTTCTCCTGGCCTCCAGGGCCCGGCTCCAAGTATGAGACGCTGTTCATCTCTGCCGACAATAAAGGGCCATTACTTGAAACGTTGACTTAGTTTTTGTTATAAATCAGTGTTAGTAATGAACTGTGCTTTTAATAAAAACGTATGCACCACTGCCAAAGCACGTATTGCTGTTTCAAATCCATATCTGCCTCTCTGTAGCCATTGCAAGACTTCCTTTGCCTGCAGCAACTCCAGACATCCCTCCCCTTCTCCCTGGCTCCTTCCCTAGAAGGATCAGAGCGCCAGGAGCGGTCTTCATCGAGGATATGAGCATTCCTTTGCCTTGAGGCACCGTGCCCCCCCCCCCTCTTTGAGAAGGAACCCAGACGCTACGATGTAAAATCCCCACTCGAAGTATGCACCCGGTCTAGCCATGTCCACCCTCGAAGCGCACTCCCCTTCTGGCCCCAACCACTGCAAAGTCCCCAGCGCAGTCTGGGTTTGCACATTGAACGCGTCTCACGCTGGCCCCCGACCTGAACCTCCTCCTGGCCAATACTGTAGCATCAACCCCAAGCCTAACATTCACACTGGCTCGAGCCATCGCCACTACTCTAAGTCACCCTGACCTTAGCTTTAGCCATAACGTTCCCACCTTAACCTGTATCCCACTTGCCCTGAGCCAAGCCCTGGTCTCAGTGGTGGAGACAACGATGTCCAGAAGCTGACCATCGTGCTTCGAAGAATCGCAAAGACGAAGAAGTGGTGGAGAGACTGAGTGATGAGCACCAAGGTGGTGAAACTGAAATGGGGCCCAGTGGTTGCAGAGATTTAGGCAACGAGATATATAAGCGAAGGGTGGTTATCATGCTAACCCTCTGGCAGGGTGTTAGGGATATTATGGGCAGGCCTATCCTTGACCATAATAAACTTAACATCCATCCTAACCACAAATTATACCACAAACCCTGAGCATAGTCCTAGCCATAGCAGGTGTTTACCACTGCCATACACACACAGGACATTAATGCCAATCAAAATGAAAGTGAGCCCACCAGATGTTAAGATTCATGACTGTGGGAGCCAAACCATTTTTCCTGCGGTTACAACTTTCACAAAGTGAATACAGCCAACCGGACAAGTGATCCATGTTTTATTACTACACACGAATCGCCCATTTTTTTTTTACACAACAAAAAATGTTTTACACTTTTGACATCATACTTCTAATCTTTTGCACGCTATAATAACAAGGCCATGGTACAAAACATAAGGCGAGCAATACGCAGTAATACAGTCAGCTTTAGGACTCGGGTTACACTTGAATCTGGACACCTGCTAGTTTGACCTATACATACAACCCGTTGGCAGATAAATTCAGTAATAGAGAAGGTTCAAAGTGGGGAAAACTTAATAAAAAAAACGTCATTCACAGTGCACTATAAAGCTGCAACAATCCACTGATGACAAACTGTTGATATAAATGGGCTGCTTCGCGTAAGTATTGCAGTCAGGATCAGAGTTTACATGATGAATGGAATCGTTCGCAAAACCTCATCCTGTCAATGATTCAGTAATACTCTTATGTGTCAGCCAACCCCACTTATACACAATCCTACACACGATTAAATACCGGTACATAATGATCGACAATTTAAAAGGCATTGTTCACGTTTCATGCTATCTAAACGTGTTGGTTAATTGTCTACGATTTATATGCAGCAGTCATTAGTTGCAGCTTTATTGTACAACTGAGGGGCCTCGAACTCTCGTGTCGATTACTCACTGCTGTCGATGAGGCAGCACAAAGCGCTAGGATGGGTTCCAGTGAGACGATAGCGTACGAGAGCGGTTTACACAACGGCACAAGAGACCTGCAATGAGACAAGATGTTTCTGCTATTCAGTGGAAATGCCTCAAACTCATAAAGCATAGCCAGGCATTTCCGTGGACTTAATATCAACACTCATTTTCTTGAAACGTAGCAATGTCTCATGCCAATGCACCTTGCAAGCCAACTCAAGCAAAGGATATAACCAGTCTACATTACAAACACTACCTTAAAAGCCAATGCACGATCAGATTAGTTCTGGACAAATGCTGTTCCTCACACTTGCTGTCCTATCTGGCCACAGGAATACCTAATTTTCAATTTAAGCTCAGGGCTATGATAAGATAAAAGCATCGCCCAATGCACATATGATTATGGAGACATTGTATCTTATTTTAGTCTTAAAGACAGGCCTGCGTGATTTTCTCGGCTTGTAAGAAATAGAAGTGTTTGTTAGTAACGGCAATACATCTGCTTTCATAAACCGGGGCATTTACACCGCTACTGATACAGACCATGAAATGTTAAAACACAACCAATTTACAATAACCTGGAAATGTTAATGCAATGACAATTAAGATGAGCAATACGAACACCATACAACCAGTTACTACAAGTCACACAACCCACTAAGTAAAATGTATCCAGTAAACACTCCAGCAAAATAACCTCTTTAAGCGACGTATTCGGAATCAAAAACTCAAAAACTGCTCGTTTATTTTACAACGATCCAGAAAGCTGCGTTGGTAGGCTGGCAAGTTAAATCTAAACTAGATAAACGAGTGACTTAAAATCCCAGTCATAGGTGATCGCCCACAGCGAGGGCTAAACGAGCGCTACCTGCTGACTGTAAACCACCTGGCACAGACCAGTGTCACCGTGACCACTGCTGAGATTACGTATCATTACGATGTTCAAGAAAAAAACACCCCCAAAAGACAATTTAACGTCAATAACGCATCTTTCATCACACGGGCAATAACAGCAACGTTTTCCTAAGGTCCAGCCACCTGCATTTATCAGCATTCACTCAACCGTACTATTCAGTCCAGGGCCAAAGCCATTGGAAAAAAGTCGCTGCCAACTTCAGGATCTCTGTACAAAAGGGCTCTCCGCCTGAAACCCACTCACAAATCCCAGCCAAAATGTTAACAAGTTCAACGGTTCTTTATTCACAGCGTAAAAAAATAAGAAAAAAGTAACAGCAAAACACTGCAAGCTGTCAAAGCAGGAATGACGTCATGGGGTTTAATGAGAATAATGGTGGTGACGGAAGCTGCCTGTACAGCGCACGTGAATGCTTATGCGGTTTCTGTGCTGAGAGTATTCAGGCCAAGCGAAGGTTCCAGCTACTTGTTGACAAGAATGAGCTGCAAAGGAATTGTGATTCCTTTGCTTGCAGTGAAATACAAAACCGAACAATGCTCCTTATACTAACACTGTCATGATCACTACAGCCAATTTAAACCAATTTCAGTCGCATGATTCACAAGTTATTTACGTCTTTATCAGATGGACGTTTGCACTGTAACGGCTAACAAAAGGTTTGATTTCAAAGTTCTTCAGCACTTTATTGACTCGACGGGATCGAGTGTAAAATGATACTTCGTATTGCATGGGCCTCCTCGTCTTAAAACTTTAAGCAGAGTTGTGTTGTGTACGATTGTAAGTGCACGATCATCATAATCCTCATCGTGGTGGTTTTGCTTCCGTCATCACGCCTGCACCATGGTGTCTGCGTCTGCGTCTCCGCCCGGCTCCGGGTACTGCGTCAGGTCAAAGGTCAGGACCTTGCTGATCACGCAATCCCCTTGCTGTGTTGACAAACAACAGGAGAGTTAGGGGTGGAACAAACACGGGTGGTGAGAGGTTTGCACACACAGGGTCGATTCTAGGAATGCGGTGATTCTACCTCTATGACTGTACTCGCTAGGCAGATGTGGATTCAAGAATTGCAACAAGAGGGCTCAGTTTTGAACAACTTTGCTACAGAAGTGTTTTCAGTCAAGATGAATATAAGGTTCCATCCACAACTCTCGCAGTGTGCACCGCACCAACCGTTGCTGGAGCACTGGTCTGAAAAACGGCGACATATATTTTGAATAACATAACTTCAGTGCAGTGTGGACAAAGTTATACTGTTAACACGTACAGCAACTTGAGATCGAACCACAATTGCACCTTTTTTCATCGAGCAATCAATCATCGTCCAAGTGCATTTGTATTGCTTTTAAAGTTCAGACAAGTGTGACATCCACAACAGCCGGTGACAGATAGCGAGAGAGGCATGTGTGTAACATCAGTCTTGTAATTTTACACTTAAGAAGACTAAGGCTCAGTCGGCCACACATTACAGACTGCCATATCACCTCTGGGTAGACGCCCACGAGCGCATCCGCCCGAGTGTAGAACTCTTCTTTCAGCGAGATCACGATCGCTTGGAAGTTCTCCACCGACTGCTCCTTAATATAATTGGCAACCTGGGGGAGAAGCCGGAGGGGTGGAGTGTGAGAAGGGTGCTTGGAGGCGTTCGCGAAACGCCGGCGCAAACCGCTCGAGTGGCTCAAACCCAGCGCCGGGTTCCGCTGCCTTCCTCTGCCCACCGGTTTCTGATCGCCAACAAAAACAACCAGAACTTGGCAAACCCTGCCCGCGCATTTTTTGGTGTCTGCGTTTCGAGGTCGCATGCAGCGAGCTGCTGCCTCGGCGCCGTGCGCGATTTACAGTTTTGTTTGGGCGTCTGGACGCGAGACCCACCTTGCTGATGTTGGTGTTATCCAGGGCCGCGTCGATCTCGTCCAAGACAAAGAACGGCGCAGGCTTGTAGCTACGGCCGCACAGACGCATCAGGATGGAAAGATTGTTAGCCAGCGGGGCACGGCTGAAGCAAGACTTAATCGTTAAATTTTTGTTGCTTTGGTTTTAATTAGCTTGTTTTTTTCTGTCGCTGACATTCCGTTCTCTCCGCGGCCTTTGTGCAGCGCTTTGTGACCCTCGGTTGAAAGGCGCGCTATAAAAAAAAAAGACGCTAGCGGGCGTGCAACGAACGCCAGCGATGAGTACGAGGAGGCGGTGGGTTCACTCGTGTCTCGCCAGCGTTCGTAGCATCAAAAAGAGCAGCCGGTGCTACAGCAACAAACAGTAAGCTAAAAGGAAAATGTTAAAAAAGAAATTCTAACAGCTGTAATATTTCAGACAAAAAATAAGATTGCATATCCTGGACTTTCAGCTTTGAAAAGCTTCATTAATTCGAAAAAAAGGCTTTAAAGATGCGGCCAAGAGCACTCTGGTAACATCACTGCATTGACGTAATCAGACATATGGGAGTGATGATTTACCGACGTCACAAGATCACTTTAATGGCCCTATATTTCCATAACATTTAAGTTATTTTTTCTCATGAAAGAACCCTGAAACCTGTATTGAAGAGCGTGCGTCACACTGCCTGGCTAAGTATCCACGATAATGAGAACCCGTTTGCTTTTTGGGCTGGGTGTTAAGTTTTCATCATCATCATCGTCATCATCAATGGCGTACTTATTGATACTGCAGGTGGTTCAACGGCACAGGGGCCCAAGGTCCAGTGAGACCCAAGCAGCAGACAGTGTCTGGCAAATTTCGGCAGCAGCTAACTGCGTGACTGCTTTCCCCCAAGCCTCTATGGGGTTTCCTCACGCCTCTGAATCGTTTTTTCTTTGAATAACTTCGAAATTGAACTAATATCCGCGCATTAGAAATTGTACTCAAGTAAAGAATTGCATTAAACAAAAAGGAGGTAGATTATAAAAGGGGCTTATTTCATTCCTTGCACCAGAGCTCATGCCAACTACGCTACACCACCGATCATCATCGTCGTTGCCGCTCTTCCGGAAAATGTAAAGCAGCAGAGACGGGTGATGCCAACCTGTGTGTTGCAAACAGCAGCGCCAGTGCCGCGACCGTCTTCTCCCCGCCTGACAAGTTGTCCATGGGCCTGAAGCGTTTCCCGGGCGCCACGCAGTTGTAGTTGATGCCGTCGAGGTACGGCTCCTCTGGGTTCTCTGGCCCCAGGAATGCCTGGTCCACAAGCAGAGGTGTCTCCGTTCAAACCACCCACAACCTAACACGACTGGGTATATGACAGTTCGCTCTCCCCTTCGTGGTTAAATGAAATCTCACGACTCAGGGTCACTATTCCACTTCAGAATTGATACTTTTTTGTGTTGTTTATACTCAATTGTTTGTGATGTAGGTTAACGGCGACACATAAATAAGACGATATAAAATTGACAAAATGTAAAAATTCTTGATTCCATCCACTGCCCTGAAATGTGATAATCCAAACTGTGAAGAGGGTAAATCAATAAAGCCGGTAAACACATCGGTACCAAACGGACTAATTCTTAGAAATAACAATGCTCCCGAATTCTGACCTGCGCACTGGCGTTGCGGGAGAGGGCCTTGTAGATCTCGTCGATGTTGGTGGACACGGCCTCGAAGCAAGCGTTGAATCGGTCAAAGCGCTCCTTCTTGATCTGCTCGAATGCCTGCTTCGACTTTTTTGCTCGCTTCCTCGCCGCCTCGAACTCTGCCAATCGCAAGCGCCACCGCGATTAGAATCAAGGCCGGGGCAAACCAGCGAAAACAGTCTCCCTACCGAATCGCGCGACCACAGTTAAACCTCGGTGCCGGGCAAGGCTTCGGAGGTCAGCGCCACCGCGGCGCTTCTGCACGCTCCTCACCGTCGGCGGTCTCTTGGAACTTGTCCCGCACGCTCTCCAGCTTCTCCATAGCTCTCATGTTGGGCGCCGAGATGCGCTGCATGATGTTCTGGTGCTCCGTCACCTTGTGCTCCAGCCCGTTAAGTTCGGCCTTTATCTCATCCTCTGACGAGAGATCCTGCGGTGCCCGCGCACGCGCACGTGCACACTTGACGTCACAGCCGAGTCGCCCGGGAAAGATTACAAATGTAACGGTGGAATGCGCGGGAGACAAACTGTGCGGGCGGGTGAGTGCTCATGCCTTGAGGTCGTCGTTGAGCTCGTTGTAGTTGATCTGGATGAGAGCTTCGCGTGCGTACATGTTCGAACTGCGCTGGGAGCTGCCACTCGCGTCGGTGTCGGCCTGCGACGAGCCCTGAACTCCCTGACACAAGGAGCATTTTCCATTTCGCTTATGACATTGAAAACAAAAATGCTGAGCCGCTATATATTTATATGGTGACGTTACAGAGTTCAGTGGAAGGCTGACCGAATGTTGGGGCGGCGAATGGGTGCGCAGTAAATTACACTAACCTATTGATAACCGATCATGCACTAAATCTCTGACTGCTTTAAAATATCACACGAAGAAAAATACTAAATGAAATACAGTCATAAGGCTTTAATAAAAATCCAAAGGTTGTCAAGGACAGCACTAAGACTATGACTACAGTAAGAAAATGCTAGCTAAATTAAAACTGGTGCTGGCGTCTTTTGTCGGATCACTGTTTTTAGTCTGTAAAATATAGCGACTCGCGACCTTCGAATGAAAGGCGGCTTATAATTGTAAATTATTACAATAACTATCATCAGAGCCTCGTGCCCTCTCACCTCCTCCTGCGAAATGTCGTCCATGGTGCCGTGCTGCATGGGCAGCCGCACGTCCTGCATCTTGCACGCCTGCAGCAGGTTGTGGCGGTCGCTCCTCTTCTGCTCAATCTTTGTCTCGATTGCCGTCACCTCCTTCTGCAGGTGCGTCATCTCCCTGAGCAGCGGCGCCGAGAGGGGCAGTGGCAATAACAATAATCGTACGATTTATAACGCGCGCAAATTCCATTCCTGGTCAGGGACGAGACAGATACCGAGACGTGGTATGTTGGAAATTCCGAGCCGTTTTAATACATGTTTGTATGTCTTGAGAATTTGGCTGCATGTCGTTGTAAATTATAAACTGTAAAAATACTCCCTAGATCCATCACTAAGTTGGCTTTGTAAGTGAAACATACGCTCGTGTTTCAAGCAACGGCCTTTCTTCAGAGTAGCCACTCTGAAAAGTATTTTACGCTCTTTAGGGATATTTTATCATCTAACTTTTCAAACAAAAGCCCTTCTTCCATTTAGATACTACTCTGTATATCTATGTCTGGCAATATTGGCTGATTACATAAGGCAATTATTTACGTTGTTTAAAAAAATAAATATCTCTTTATTCGAAGCACAGATATTCTTTTCCCACATGCTTCTATTGCGTATCTCGTTTCTCGTCATATCCACTGTCCCAATATCCAGCGGCACAGCATCCTCCAATCTCACGCTCGGCCTCCCTCTACTCTGACTGCCCTGAACTCTCCATAGCCCTTCTAATTGCATCCTGTCTCTTCTCAATGCACGACCAAACCCATCGTTTATGCAAAATGGTCAATGCAGTCCCTTGTGGTTTTATACATTCGTTTTCAGTGTTGCGCTGCATTTCTAAAAGGCCACTGACTTGCTGAAGCCGCCGAGCTTCTTGCGGATCTCCTCCATCTCGTGCGTCTTGTCGGCCACCTCAGACTTCTTCGACAGCAGCTGGTTCTTCAGGTCCTGCAGCTGGGCCATGGTCTCGTCGATGATCTTCATGTGCCGCTGCTCCTCCTGCACGGCGAACAACCGTCGGTTACTTCCAAGCAGGCGTGGAGTAATCATCTCATCTACAACAGTTAAGAGCAGACAAATTCTACATCGCTTCTGGATCAAAAATGTTCCCCTATAGTACCCGATTAATGTGATGATATATAAATATAATTCGCACGTCGTTTTGAAGTGGTAGCTTCCTGTGGGCGAGGACCGCATGCAAGTCACAGGTCATAGGTCACCCACCCCTGCTACAGAGTATTAATACGCACTCAGACACGTGATTCGACGCGTGCATCGTGAGCATAACAATCGCTTTCACTGGAGGATCAAGGTAGAAGCGTTCACGTCGCGATCCCTGTCAAGTAATACTTGGTATTACCTGAAAATTCTACCAAACACTCCGAAACCGAGCGGAAAGACAACCATGTCCAGAAGCTCTACAGATGCCAGAGGCCCCCCAGTCTGGAGCAAGAAGAGAGGCCAATGCCCGCCGCCTTTAAGATCAGCACTGACTATTATATCTCTAAATGTTGAAGGGCTGTCTGCAACTAAAGAAGAACTTGTTGCAATGGGAAACTGTCATGTGACCATCACGCTTCGAAGAATCGAATCGAATTCGACTTGAGGAATCGACACACGGTTATCTGGCTACAGTTAACCGTGCGGCACCGGGCCAAAAAACCCGGACCTGTCCCGTGTGACGGCGGCTTACCTTTTTGAGTTTCTCCACCTCCGTCTCGTCCTTCTTGACTGCGTCCTCCCACATGGTCACCTTGTCCTGGTCCTCCTTGAGCTGCGTGCGCTCGTACTCCAGCTGGATGCCGAGTCGCGTCTTCTGGTTCTCAAACTCTGACCTGCGGCGATTTACATTTCACTGCGATTGTGAAATAAAAACATCACAAACGTTGACTCCGATGGGGCGTACAATGAGGTATATTCGAAGCAGCCTTAATCATTTAATTTTTGTTCCTTTGGTTTTTATTGGTTGTTTTGTCTTTCATTGTTGACATGCCGTTCTCTTCACGCCCTTGTGCAGTGCTTTGTGACCCTCGGGTGAAAGGCGCTCTATAAAATGCTATTATTATTATTCTTCAACAGCCAGATGCGGCCTTGATCGGCTCTGAGGAGTGGCCGCTGAGTGGCCTGCCAAGGTCCCCGGGAGATATAATTCACCGAGACATAACAAGAACCCGAAAAGAGAAGTGCTCACGCGGCCCCACAACCCGCATTAGCTCAAGAAGGCCATTATCCAGCAGTGAGCTCTGCTTAAACCACAACCATTTTTTCCACGCCCTTTCTAAGAAAAATAAATTTTTTTATATCACATTAACACAACCTTGGAACGACTCCCGCGTCTGCATGGTAAGGTGGCTACTTTGCGTTTGAGCGGCACCCTCCTCCTCCTCCGTGCAGGCAGACGATTGCGCGGGGCTCTCGCACCTTTTCTTGGCGATCTCCTGCTGCCGCTTGACCTTCTCCTCCTCGAACTCGCGGATGTTCCGCACGCCAATCTCCCGGCAGAATTCCTCGAATATCTCGTCTTCCACCTGGAGTGCACAAGCGTCGGCGTCCCGTCACAAGCTGACACTCCAAGCAAAATCGACAGCCGCAGCTGCTGGTGGAAAATCTCTAAATTCTAGAGCTGGGGAAAGAGGCAATTAAGTTTCCTTAAAATAATTAAACCTACTTTTTTTGTGGTTCTATTACTCCGGACTTTTTGAACATGGAAGCTGCTCCGATCATTCTGCCTCCCAACGGTGGAGCTTTCCTGTCCCAAATTGATTCGTGATGCTCGATTAGTCGAGTAATCATCCCAGCAATTGATATGAGAAATCGTTTACTTAAACGATCGGATTTCCCCACTCATCTGGAGCCTGCAGAACGGATTGTCGCACCTGGTTCATCTTCTCGATGATGAGCTTGATCTCCTGGTCGCGGGCCGTGATGCTGCGCTTGATCTCGTTCATGCGAGGCTGGAAGTTGGCCAGCTCGCTCTCCAACTTGGACTTCTCCTGCCGAGCGGACGTGGGAGGGCGGGAGGGAAGGCAAAGCGCGCACGTCACACAACCGCCGTGGCTCAACAGCATAGCTTGGCATTAGCATAATTTGGTTTCACCACCTTTTAAAGGAGGGGCGGGAGAACCTAAAGCTACGACTCGTGACAATTTTACACAGTCCTTGGCCACGCAAAAGATATTTGTCACAGCATTGTTAGTCACGCTAATCGGCTGCGAGAACACGATCTTCACCCTTACCTGCATGTTGTTGGCCAGATGCTTGTTACGAGTCTGTTCCAAGTCACTCTGCGTGTACTTGAGCCGCGTCTGCAGCCCGTGCGACTGTGACTGCACCTGCCGCAACTCCGCCTCCTTCCGCTTACTCTTCACTTGTTCCTAAAACAAACGAGCAGGAAGGTTTAACGGTTGACGCGGTGGCTCAAAGGAAATTATCAACCGTGCGAAGGTTTGCCTGCGTTAGAATGTTCCCCCCATTCCTGACAGCCACCCGCCTGCCAAGTTAGATCACAATTGTACTCTTGGCATCATTGCACGGGGCAAGAAAATGTCCATTAAAACGCTGCAGCGAGAAGTGCACCCTGTCAAAGAAAAGCTGTAGAATTTGAGGTGACACAATTACTTCTGAAGTCACTTCAAAAGGCCTTTTAATCGACACTTGGGGCACTTCTTTTGAATATGATGCCAGACTTTTTGCTGCATGTCAACCACCCTTGATTGTGTCGTTGCTTGAGAACCCAGTTTTGCTCTAAATTTTCTGAAACCTGGGTGTGAAACCAGTATCTCAGCCGTGCTGGACCTCTCAATTCTAGGACACGATCAAGAGTGGATAAATTAATCCGGGATCACAGCGGTGCTGACCCAGTGATAACAAACGATCGACGGAGGACGAAACTTGGGATTTAAAACCAAAATCTCAGCCGTGCCAACAGTGTTACGAAATGGCACAGCCCACAAAACCTCCTCCCCTTGCTGAGTGATTTTAATCGAGGCAGGGTGTGTTTGCCTTGAGCTCCTCGGCGAGACGCTCCTTCTTCTCCTTGAGCTTGTCCACGGCCTTCTCGTCCCAGCGTCGCGCCTTGGCCTTGAGGTCGCTGGCACCGCCAGAGATCACGCCCGACTTCTGGAAGAGCGTGCCGTCCAGTGCTACAGCCTGCGTGCGCCCAGCCAGGCCGCAAAGGGGAGCGCAGAGCGTTACGGAACACGGCTTTTCAGCTTGGACATGACAAACTCGGACACCTGTCACCAAATCAACCGGAATATGCCCGACCTTGAAGCTAAGCAGGTTAAAGCCTGGACAGTGTTTACATGGGTGACGGCCATCCACAACAGGTCTATGTGATGGACAGCAATGAAGAAAATATATTGTTGTACTGTTCAGTGGTAACTCGCTTTATGATGGCCTCAACAATACGATGAAATCACTTTAGCTTCTCAGCCAACAGCAGCGTGTGTTGCAAAAAGTTGAACTTCCAAGGTCTTGGAACGAATTACAGTACCATAAAACGATGTACAGTATTATTGGTCTCACTTGACGATGTTTTCACATTGCGATACATGTTCTGGAACGAATTAATGCCGTAAAGCGAGGGACGACTCTACCGTTACGCTCACACATCTGTTCCCTGCCTTCGCCATACAAGCACTGACCGGAACCGCAAAGTTTGGATCGACTGAACCCCGCGATCTACCTTGTGGCGCTGAGGCCCGCCGAACGCGATGCGACGGGCGTCCTCGACGTTCTCGCACACGAGCGAGTTTCCGCAGGCGTACTGCAGCGCCTTCTTGATCTGCGGCGGCTCGTAGCGGATCACGTCGATCACCAGCTTCGCCCCGCGCAGCTCGCGCAGCTTCTCGTCCGTCGGCTTCACCTGCCGGCCACGAGCGAGCGAACAAAGGAGTTCAGCAAAACGTCACGACGCTCGTACTAACGCTGGGGTCGGGAGGTGGGAGGGTCTTTGAGAAGAGAAGCAAGGTGGCTGGCTGGTCGGTTTTTGAGAATACACTCAAGTGACGATTAATGAGCATAATGAGAGGGAAGGAAAGTCCGAACAGAACCAAAAACGTCGACAATACAAAGTACATGTT
>JAZEWU010000050.1:2902712-2921720 GCA_036362915.1 Geotria australis | reverse complement strand
CTGCCTTGCGCCCTGTGTCTGCCAGGATAGGCTCTGGCTCACAGGATTAAGCGGTCTCTGACAATGAGATGAGAGATGATAAACATCTAACTTTCTATGCGACATGTCGATGTGAGCGCGATGCGCCGTGTTGTGAGGGCACGCGCGACACGTTGTTCTGCGTACGTGACGGCGTGCACGTCACGGTGTTTGTTGTGACGCACTGCGTATGTATACCATGCGGATCCTGCGCGTATGTGTGAGATGACACCGAGCGACAGAGCGCTTGCCTCCAGGTAGTCGAGCGGGAGGAAGGTCTCTGGCTCCCCGCGCTGCTCCTTCACGTACTGGATGCAGTCTCGGCCGGTCTTCTCCGAATCCACGATGATGGCATCCATGTTCTTGCCCAACACCTTGGTGACGGCGATCTGGTATTTCTTCTGGGTCGGCTGGCACAGGTCGATGAGTCGACCGTACTGCAGGGTGCAGGAACACGCAGCCAGCGTTATAGACGGAAATCGAACAAGGGGCAAGAATCGCGCACATGCATGCATTCTGTCACGCTTGCCAGTGCATTAGTCCTTGGACGTGTTTAACAAATGATAATAACAATAAGTTCCGAGCGGGACAACGGTGGAGAATTTGTGGTGTTTACGACATGACGTTTCACGTAATGACGTCATCGTGATGGGAGACCAGTGCATAAACCCCTGACGTCATCGCCTCAATTCACAAGGCTTATCTTTCCTCCAGGCAACCCTTTGTAAAATTTGGCCTATTTTATATCAAGAAGTCCACGAGAAAAACACAGCTTTATAGTAAAACACAAACATTCTTATCTTATAGATAAAAAAATAGGTGTCTTAGGCAGTCTGACTTTGTACATCTTCACCGTTGATGTTGTGGGGGGGGGCGCGGGGCAGGGGAGAGGTACTTCTACCATGAAACCGTTGAATTGCACGTACATTTACCTATATCCAAAGGACAACAGTTATCTATAAATCGACAGGACAGCAGTGCACGGTGCAGGCTCACCACGGAGGTGGAGTACAGGCGCTTGAGGCTCTCCATGATCTCGACGCGCCTCTGCTGCCGGCTGTTCTCCTGCCGGTCGATGCGCGCGTCCCCGAGCTGACCCATCACCTGGTTGAGCTCGTTGTTGATCTCCTCGATGCGACGCTTGGCCGTCTCCACCTCCTCCGTCAGCTGCGACTCGAGCTTCTTCTGCTCCTCCAGCGAAGACCTGGAGCGACCGCGATTCTCGTCAAATAGCCCTGCCCAGCGTCGCTGAAAAACTTAGTCGGTTGTCAGTATCGGAATAAACCAAATGAAGCGAACACACTATTGAAATATAATTGTAGCTTATTTTTTGTACAGTCGTTGCTGACCAAACTAAAATTGTAAACTCGTTAACACTTGAAACCACCACTTAATCACAAGTTAAACTTGGGATTTGAACCTGCAATCTTATCTGTCCACACATTGCTGACACCCACAACCCAACTTAAAAGAGCATGTGCTGTCAAGGGAAATTGCTCTAAACGGCTCCTATCAAAAAATAAACTATCTTTTAAGGCCAGTTTGACTGACGTATGCATCGGGTTTGTTTGTTCATGCTTGTGCACAATTTATGACACAGTGTCAACAAACAATTAGTTTAAATGGAGAAAGACATCTTTGCAGAGTGCTGTTAGGCATGGGCTCACCTGCTGGTCACAATGTACTCCTCCAGCTTCTCCACTCGCTTGTGGTTTTCCTCAATCTCGCGCAGCTTCTGCTTGATCTTCGCCTGCACGTGTCCAAGCATCAGCAAAGCAAGCAACTTTAAGCTCCCACGTCTCCCGTAATATACACAATGGCTCTCACCAACAACAACAACCACCGCCATTCGCCACTAAGTGGGGGTGACGTCACCACGGCGCCTGTGCCAGGCCATATGCACCTTAAGGCCACGTGAAGTGTCGAAGGCTCGCCGACAGGTCACAGGACAGACCCAGGTGTCATGGGCTGCCTGACCGAGATGACTCACAGATGCACCACCTGAGCTCCCTACTGTGCCAACTTGCTGTGCTTTGGCCGCTCGGCTCGCTGTTGTGAGCGTCGCTCCTCCGCCCTCCGTTGTTGCTGGAGGGCGACTACCTCCAACTGCCCGGTAGCATCTTTCACGAACCCCCTCCACAGAGGTCGTTATTGACACCACTGGTCCCAGTTTTCAGCAAGTTCACCCAGCTCCAGGTCCTCCTGTGCCGTATCAGTCCATCTCTTCTCAAGCATGCTCGTGCCGCGCACGTTTAGCCCCCTCCTCTATCCAGCCAAACAGTAGTTGCTTGGGCATGAGATGGCTGGGCTCTCACCAACACCCACTCTGTCTCACGGACTGAGAGCAGCGGACGGGGAAAAACGGGACGATAACCCCCCCCCACGTACCTCGGTCTCCACCTTCTTCCTCTCCTCCAGGTCCAGGCGGTCCTGATCGGCCTTCTGGTCCCGGTTGAACTTCTCCAGCTCCTGGGCGAGCACGGCTGCCCTCTTGCTGGCCTCCTCCTTCAGGCTGTTGTAGACCTTCACCTGTTCCGACGTGCAGGTTTGGACCCATTTTTATTGTCAGCAATTTGCATGTTTGTTGCGTCGCAGGAGTCCTGTAAAGGGCTTGTAAGCTCACTGGGTATTATTCGGCTGTAATAATAAACATCTATCTGTTATTGCGCGAAGCTTCTCATACGTCAGACTACGGTCCCCACTGCGTAGCTCACTCGTCCCGTTGTCTTCACTAAAGGGAGAACGCAGCCCTACACATACGTAGCTCTTACCCTGGTGAAAAGAACAGACGATGTTTTACCCTTTCTGGCAGTAAAAACAAAATGAAACAAAAATAAACTCGTTATCGTCCTCTCTTCCACCAGCTTCCCCCCGAGCCACCCCTGAACCGGAGACGAACCTGCGACTCCTCGAGTTGCAGGTCTCGGCCCTGGCTCTGGCTCTCCTCCTCGATGCGCTCCTCAAACTCCTGACGAGCCTTCTCCACGCCGCCCAGCTCCAGTTCCAGCTCGTCGATGTCGGCCTTGTGCTTCTTGTACTGCTTCTGCGCGTTCTGCACCGACTTGCGTGCCGCCTCTAGCTTCTTGAGCTTGTGCGCCGTGTTCTCCTTCGCCTTGATGTACTGCGGCCGCTTCTGGTTCAGATCCGAGTCCTTTTCCCTGCGCACGGGGGAAGATCCGGACGGCGATCGGATCGTGAGAGATGCCGGATTGCTTTATGAAATTCTTCGAAATTTAAGAGATTTACCATATACTTTTTACTTGTACAGGATTCAGAAACACCCAAGGATGCCTCCAAGGTAGGAGGCGAAACATCGCGAAGGAGAGGAGGAGGAACACTCGACGGCGGCTATGGAGAGCAATTCCCATTTTAAAGGATTATTGTGACCCCATGTTAAAGAGAGACGGATGGACAGACCAGAGCTAATTCACGTTTTCAACGTTATCTGGATAGTATTCAAAACTTGCGATGTTTAACAGAGTTACTGGTTCGAATTAGTGGACAACAAAGTAACGTTGTATTCTTTTAGTAAAAAAAAAAGTTTGGCCAACAACTATAAATCTTGTTCATATCACCAATCGTGGTCAACGGTCTGCACAATAGTGCCACAATACCCTCTACAAATCCCACATTCGCGACCACCACAGACATCGGGGAGAACGAGGTGTACGGAGGAGTAAGGGGGCGAAGGCGGGAGTCTCGGCAAACGCACTTGATTTCCTTCTCGACCTGCTGCTGCTCGCGCGTCAGCTTTCCGACCTCCTTCTTGCGGCCCTTCATCTCCTCCTCGACGCGGTCGATGCGCCGCGTCTCCTTATCGATGTCGCGGTTGCGCACGGCCAGGTCCTTGTTGAGTCGCTCGATCTCCTGCTCCGTGTAGTACAGCTTGAAGATCTGCAGCTGCACGTGGGCGCGCGCCAGCTCGTCCTTCAGCCGCTGGTACCGCTCCGCCTGTGCGGCGGAACAGGGCACCTCGCTTAGATCCGCGCAGCGAGCATACCGGCGGCATCCCCGCCTTTCCATAGTCTAGTTCTTTTTATGAGTTAGGTCACGTGAAAAGTGTATGTGTCGTAAAGCCGTCGGTATGTTGGAGAGCGAGCTCACAACACTTACAAAGAAGGTACGACGTTTCGCTGATGAACTAGACTATGGATAACATTGGTCACGAAAGCCTTCGAGTTTAATCCCTACCTTTCGTCTCTTTTACGAGCCACGGGACGTTACGTCGGTTTGTTAAAATCAATCGTTACGCTCGTGACGCGTATGTACCGCCCTTTTGTTGGGGAGGCACCAGCGAGATAGAAGACAAACAATACCAATACATACATGTAGAGGCCAATCAAAGCACGATGTATTCTGAGTAACGACATGGGCCAAGAGCAGCGGTTCTGAGTCGTCTCCGTAATGGCGACCCCCATCAAGACCGCCGATTATCGCCTTGCACTATGATGGCCACGACGTAGGCCCGTAGCCTACAACAAACTGTCCAGGCTCAATCCTGCGTAGCTTCTGAGATCAGCTGCACCCCAGGTGATTCTCTCATACAGCAGCGGCACCAAAGCGTCAAGTAGGAGAGCCAAGCGGATAACGCGGCCGGCACGGCATGACCATCGCACCTCGTCCTTCTCCTGCTTGGCCTCCTTGCGCTCGGCGGCGATGTTCTTCTTGCGGTGGTAGTTGAACTGCGTGTCCTCCTCGGCCTTCATCATCTCCCGTTTACGCCGCTCGTACTCTGCCGCAAGCTCCCCCGAGCGGCTGATCTCCTCGAAGAGCTGCGTGCGCTCCTTGGGGTTCTTCATCGCGATCGACTCCACCGCGCCCTGGGGACGGAACGCGCAGAAACACTCCCGAGGTCAATGCCTAATACCGCAAGCTACTGATTGTAATGAAGAACTTTCGTTATGAAACATGTTCACCCTGCGCTACGTCAGATTCATCATCGGACAAAGGCACACTGCACACCCTCACCTGGAAGACGAGAAAGTTTCGTGCTTTGATGAGAATGCCCAGCTTCTCCAGCTCAGAACTGTACTCCTGCAACTGCACCACCTTGGAGTTGATCCGATACTCGGAGGAAGAACCTGTCCCCCCCAAGGTTAGAGACAAGCACAGAGAATATGACGTTCCGCAGCGAGCACGGCTAACTTTGTTAGACCACATACCCAGTGGTTATGTCAAACTTTGTTTAGATTTTATACCCTCCCTCCCTGTCTCCCTCCGTGTTTGTCTTTAAGGAAGTGACGGCCATCTTAGGGGACGCTGGCAGATTTTTGCCGCTCTTAAGATTGCCAGTTTCACGACCTTTCAGTATATTCGAAGCAGCTTTAATCATTAAATTTTTGTACCTTTGGTTTTTATTGGTTGTTTTTTTTATTTTGTTGTTGACATGCCGTTCTCTTTGCGGCCCTTGTGTAGCGCTTTGTGACCCCCGGGTGAAAGGCGCTATATAAAATGCTATTATTATCTGCCAGATATAAAATTATTGAACTGCATTTCAAGCTTCGTTGGAAAGCAATAATAACGCACAGCCTGAGGACTTGCTGCACCTGGCATTATGACCGTACGGTGTATCGACGCACCGATGATGTAGCGGGTGAACACTTTCTCTTCTCCGTTGTCCTCTGCGTACACCATGCTGACGTAGGCCTTGTTGGCGGCAGGTTTGCCCACCGGAGCTCCGTGGATCAGATCCTTCAGGGTCTTCACGCGGAGGTTGCTGGTCTTCTCTCCCAGGACGAAGCTGATGGCGTCCATCAGGTTGGATTTACCTGCACAGGAGACCATTTAGTCCGCAGGCCAATTAACATATGCAGCAGCATGTATTTGGACTTGTGGGAAGAAAGCGGAGTGCCCGGCGAAAACCCACGCGGACACGGGGAGAACATGCAAACTCCGTACAGAAAGGCTCTGAGGCGGCAGCGCTATTCACTGTGGCACTGTGCCGCACCTTAATAAATACATGTAAAATACAATACATACATCATACAATACAAAAATTTGGCATGTTTCACACCCCCAGCAAGTGCATCTCGCACCCCAGGGGCGTGCGTGCACCCCAGGTTAAGAACCATTGCTCAAGTGGATGCTCTTCCGCCGGCAGAGGGGTGAGCAGGGAATTGCAGTGCCGCGCCTTTACTCTTTTCCTTCCGAATCGAGCTTAAACGTATGCTCACCACACAACCACCCACTTTAACACAGCGATAACACATATGAACACGCACACCGCAGTCGCTGTGAATGTGTTACTCACCGCTAGTTCAAGCAAAGTGGTTAGTTTGTCGTGTAATACATTAACTGCGTTGTTGTTGTGACAAGGGAGTGGTGGCACAGTGGTTAGCGCGCTAAGTACGTTACGAAACCCGGTGACCCAAGTACGATTCCCTCTCACGTCCCATCATTGCCTAACATCTGAATCGGTCCTGCCCCCCCCTATATCGACTCAGCCTCATGAGTACTGTACCTTGGTTCGGTGTGTAAACACCACAACTGAGGCAAAACAAAGGCATGAGAAAGCGTTGCTTGCCACACTACTCCGTCGACCCCCTCTGCAGCCCTGAACAGTCACTATTCGCTAACAACACTTGCCCCAAGTCTGTTAGAGGCGACCCGGGGGATCTTTATCTGTGTGTCGCGGGGTAAAAGTCTTACCTGAGCCATTGGGCCCAATGATCGCGGCGAAGCGCTTGAAGGGCCCGATTATCTGCTTTCCCTTGTACGACTTGAAGTTCTCCAGCTCGATCAGCTTCAGGAATCCCATGGCTGCTCAATCGAGTCGCCGCGTCGCCACTCAAAAGACTACGCGCACGTATATAAAAAAATAAACACTTTAACGTGAAACAAAAGCTCCGCGTTCTCAGCGTGAGGTGAACTGGGCCGCAGCGGCCATGACGCCCGCGCGTTCCCGCCAATTGCGAGATCTCGCGAGAGTTCGCACCGCCGCGATCACGATATTTATTACGGCTGAAAAATACCCAGTGAGCTTGCAAGCTCTTTCCGGGATTCCTGCATTGACACAACAGTCGAATTGGCAAAATAAATACAAATTAACCAAACCAAAAAACACATTTACACACATCATTGCACATAATTGACCAGCTAAATAGAATTTCAGTTAAACATTGCCATGGGAATATGTTTTATAGGTAGCTTATTGCACATTGAGATGGAACAAGTGCAACATTTCAAACACAAATCAATATTTGCAATCACAGCCGGCATTCGGAGTAAGCCGAGATTCTATGTAAGCAGGATTGATGTTTACTATTACATCCATCCATTGTCATAAACCGATTAATCCTGCACGCAGGGTTGCGGTGAGCCGGAGCCTATCCCGGTAGACACACGGCGCAAGGCATGGTTATGCACAGGATGGGACGCCAGTCCATCACAGGGCACCGGGGGCAATTGAGTCCGCAGGCCAATTAACCTATGCAGCAGCATGTATTTGGCCTGTGGGAGGAAACTGGAGTGCCCGGCGAAAACCCATGCGGACACGGGGAGAACATGCAAACTCCACACATAAAGGTCCCCACGGAGCTTGCAAGCTATTTGGGGGATTCCAGAGTAAGCTGGAATTCGGGTTAAGCCGGGATTCTTTGCACGTAAGCAGGAGATCAGAGTAAGCCAGCATTCAAGACAATCCGGAATTTTGAGTAAGCTGGAATGTGGTATAAGCCGGAATTCAGAGTATGCTGGGATTGAGTAAGCTGGAAATGAGGGTAAGCTGGAATTCGGGGTCATGCCGTTCTCTTCGCGGCCCCTTGTGCAGCGCTTTGTGACCCTCGGGTGAAAGGCGCTATATAAAATGCTATTATTATTATCTGGAATTCTGAGTAAGCCGGAACGTGAAGCTGGAATTGAGGGCAAGCCGTAAATCGAGGTTGAAGGTCAACTGTGTATAACGCGATCTGGTATTCCCAGGCAGTATTCTATCTTCGTACAGTACTGTCTTTTATTTACCAGGCTCAAATCTGCTTAGCTTCCAAGATCTGACATGTGGTGCATGCAGGATAATTTGGTTGTAAGCTATACATTTCCAAACCTGGTACCCAACAGTCATTGTGCATTTAAAATCATTAAAAGACATCACACCGAAAGGCAACAATTTTTTTATTTGAAGACAATCTGCCTCTCTACTCCAGTGGTGAGAACATGACAGCATACAAGTAGTGTATCATTCAAAATACAATCAAGTGATGAACTCTTTTTAAGATTCCCTTTTGGATTTTTCAATCGTCAAAGCAAATTCGTCACCGATCAGCCATGTTCTATTTACTGCTGGATGAACGTAGTCAAACACCGTTGACGTTTCTCGGTAGCACGGTGCCACGGTCCAAACATTCTGCATGCTGGAGTTGACTTCATCCCTCCATCGCTGCTGTGATCCTCCTCAGGTTTTTCATAATTTGACTGCGATTCCATCACCAGTCTCGTCCACCTACCACACAACAGTTAATGCCGGCTGCGGTGTATGAATACTTTGCATCTCAAGGGGGTGACCGAGAACAGGCACACCACTATGCATTCCTCCAATAACCTCGCTCATTTCCTAAGTGTCCCATTTCTAACTACATTAGAGATCAGGATTTGTTTAAACTTGGAGTGCTGGCAGGCCACGTGACGTCAATGTGACAATTACTCTGTTCCTCTCGTCTTCAGGCCTCTCTCTCTTTTATTTATCTCATTTTCAACGCTTTATTCTGCATCTCTCGGACTGTCCATGAATCATGTCTCTCAGAGGCCCATAGCTCGGCGGACAACTCCAACAGCGTTTACGTGACAATGGCGTTCGGTGGGCCGCCAGGTGAAGAACTCTGTTACAATTTAAGTACCACTCAGCACCAGTGTTAGACCCAAAATTATAAAACAATCTCTACCAATAGACATATAAAGTGACAAAATATACAAACACTTTCCCATATATATTATTCTTTTTTTATAAACCCATCATTAATATACACCGGTTTTTTTTTAAACAATCAATAATGTGCAATCCTGTGTGTAAATGGTTACTTGTTTTAATTTATTTTTGTCAATTTGCGTGTTTATGTCGCAGGAATCCTGTTAAGAAGCCTGCAAGCTCATCGGTTATTTTTCCGTTGTAATAATAAACATCTAAAAATCATGCAAAATAATCTATTACCAGCCGGTGCTCTCGTAGTCCGGACTCTAGCCGAGAAGCTTGTTCTGCCGGAGATTGAGGATCGAGTCGGCGATGATTCTCGCCGTCTGCCGCATGTATCCGCCCGACGTCACCATGACGATGGGGATGCTGTGGCTGCGTGCGGCCGTGAACACCAGCTGGTCGCGCTCGATGATTCCCTACGAACACAAGATAGATCGAAAGACCGAAAAAGTGACGTCCGGTCCACTCTCCTGCTGCCGCCGCGACCTCACCAGGACAACGGTTTAGAAAACGGGCGGATGGATAACGCGTGCACGCTGCTGATCGGCCGTCGCGTGGCGGCGGGGGTCGCCCGCATGGCAGGGCCGGCGCCAGACTATTTTGCGCGCTAGGCAAGGCCAGCTACTTGCAACAGTACTGTTAGTGTTGAAAACAATAAACTGGTTATGAACTAACAATAAACTATAATGTACAATGCACTATTTTATTTTCCTTTTATTATGTTTTTCTTAAAACAATCACTTGTATAAAACTGTGACCCTGAACGGTCAGTAATGCGGCAGGGTGGCGCAGTGGTAACAGCCGTGCCTCACAGAAAGAATGGTCTTGCCCGAGCAGGTTCGATTCCCGCCTTGGGCGCCTTTCTGTGTGGAGTTTGTGGGTTCTGCGTGGGTTTCCGCCGGGTTCTCCGGTTTCCTCCCACAACTTAAAAAAAAATTAGACGTTAGTCATTTGTCCGATAACATGATAATATATAGGAAGCAGTGTGTGGCAATATGGCGCCGGCAGACCGCCTGGCTGCCTCCTCCGCCTCTCTGCGCTTTCCTCACGCCTCTGAGTCCTTCTCTCGTCGAATTAATATCTTCGACATTGAATTAATATGTGCGGGTGATAAATGTAAATTATTATTTTTATTATTCGGCTGGCCTGGGAACGCCTGGGAATCCCCCGGGAAGAGCTGGAATCTGTTGCTGAGGAAAGGGATGTCTGGTCCACTCTCCTTGGACTGCTGCCACCGCGACCCTCACCAGGACAAGCGGTTTAGAAAATGGATGGATGGATTATAATAATAATTTTACATTTATAACGCGCACATATTCATTCACTGTCGAAGGTACTCATACGACGAGAAAACCATTCAGAGGCGCGAGGAAAGAGCAGAGAGGCGGAGGAGGCAGCCAGGCAGTTTTGCCGGCGCCATATTGCCACACACTGCTTCCTATATATTATGTTATCGGCCAAATAATTAATGAGTGTTTTTTTTAAGTTGTGGGAGGAAACCGGAGAACCCGGAGGAAACCCACGCAGAACAGGGGGAGAACACACAAACTCCACACAGAAAGGCGCCCGAGCCGAGATTGGAACCCGGGGCCTTCTTGCTGCGAGGCGCAGATAATAATAATTTCAATTTATATAGCGCCTTTCACCCGAGGGTCACAAAGCGCTGCACAAGGGCCGCGAAGAGGACGGCATGTCAACAACGAAAGACAAAACAATAAAAACCAAAGCAACAGAAAGTAAATGATTAAGGCTACTTCAAATATACTGAAAGGTCGTGAAACTGGCACTGTGCCCCTCTGAGGTCTGCACCCTAGGCGGCTGCCTGCTTGGCCTAATGGTAGCGCCGGCCCTGACCCGCGTGGCCGCGCGCCCCCCCCCCCTCCGGCACCTGTGGCGTGATGGAGAGAGCACCCAGGCCGTCTCCCTCCAGGATGTCGGTGCCGGCGTTGTAGACGATGACGTCGGGCGTGAAGTCTCGCAGCGAGCGCTCGAGCGCCGCGCGCACCTTCCGCAGGTACTCGGAGTCCTTCGTGCCGCAGTCCAGCTCCACGCCGCAGCGGATGCCGCCTGCCCGCGCGTAATGCAAACGCGGACAGTCTCTAGTGAAGCGCTGTTTATGAGTTTAAGTCATGTGAAAAAGTGTGTAAGTGTAGTGCGCCCGTCAATATGTTGGAGAAAAAACTCAGCTGAGTGGAAATCTCAGCAAAACGTCGGTACCATCTTTGAAGGTAAGTGCTGTGTGTGCTCGCTCGTTTTCTCCAACATATCGACGGGTGCACTAAACTTACACACTTTTTCACACGACCCAAACTCATAAACAGAGCTTCACTATGGATAACATTGGTCATGAAAGCCTTCGAGTTAATTTTGCGGACAGTCTCTATCTGCCGAACGGCACGCTTTCGGCTCGCGCCTCTTTTTCCGTCCGTCCGTTGTCAGAAACCGCTTAATCCTGCACAGGGTCGCGGCGAGCCGGAGCTGTACAGCAGCAAACGCACGAAGACGTACGGCAGTGACAACAAAACCGCCCGCAGGAATTAAGGAAAACTGCGTTACGTAAAGGAGCCCAGAGCAAAACACGCGAAGAAAACCCACACCTGGACGGCTGTCGTCATCAGTCGGGCCTCTCCGCTTCTCTAATTCGACGCGCCCAAGGTGTACGGTCGTCTCGCTCGAGCGAACCAAAGACGACCTCACACCGAGCCGCCGCCGCCGCCGCCTCCTCCCGTCGCCAGGTTGACAAGATTCAAGGTGAACGCCAGGACGAAGAGGCAAACGAACGCGACGAACAGCGCCAGCAGCAAGACGATCACGGCGTAGGTGGCGGTGAGCGCCCAGTCGTCCCCGCGCTGCATCGTGAAAACGACCGACGCCGCAATCCGCGGAGCCGCCGAGCCCGCGGCGATAATCCTTCCTCAAGCCCCGGCAGCAAAAGGCCGCGACGGGCCGGCGGATCGCGCGCGGGCCGGCGCGCCGCGCATCGCAGGAGCGACGGCCCCGTTGGCCACACGCCTTGCGCGGAAGGACGTAAGTAAGTAACAACGCCCGCGACCGAGCCGGTCCTCGCAAGTGCTCCGATCCCGAGAACGGTGAGACCGCGAGCAAGGGCGCACGGAGGCTGCCGTTTCCAAAGCTCCTCCGTCCCCGTGCGAGAGGGAGCGTTAATGTGCCCCGTGTCGGGCGACAGCTTCGCAGCCACTCTAATCTGCTTTTGAGCTGCAGTATAGAGAGCACGGATTACAGTTTTCAGGGCATTCGGATTAATTGGGGAGATGAATCCCTTGTTTTTATCACTAACTACTAAAAGGAGCGCATTGTCACAAATGCGGCTGCCACACTTGTCTATTTTGTCCTAACGACGTGAATTAAATAATCACGTTGAATTGCCCTCCGTAGCTGTTCTTTCGGGATAGCTGCGTCGAGTGTTCCTTCTCTTTCCTTGGCGACGTTTCGCCTCCCCAAAACGTCGCGGAGGAGACAGAAGCAACACTCGACATGGCTATCCCGAAAGAACAGCTATGAGAGAGCAATTCTCATGCATCGGAGCCGTGAAAACCTACATCAGTAAACCCATTCACGTTTAGGGATACAGACTGTTGATTTAGCCGGGCGGTGTTGGCGCACAGCTGTAATCCGGTACTGTGGAGGGCAAGGGTTGGTGGATCGCACAAATGATTCCAAACGCACTTCCTGTGCGCGTCATGAAGGTGTTACACGCTGGCTCACCAGGAAGATTTGATTAATAGTCCAATAAGACCTTAAACTATAGGGGATCAGAGAGCTTGGGCAATTGTTGGCACTGGCTGACTGTGTGGATGTCTTCCTGCTTATCTGTGGTTCCTCGCACCTGTGAGTCGGTCTGTCTTTAAGAGTCAGCTAATACCACGTGCGTTGCAAGTTTAAAATTACGATTATTTACGATTATTGATTTGTTAATAGGTAAAGCATGATCAATAATATGCAAACTTACTTTATTGAGAAGAGGCAATGCACTACAAATGCTGGTCTTCACGTCCAACACAAATGTAATTAATCCTAGCCTATTGTTTAAGCCATGCTAGATAAGACGTAATCTCATTATCTTGCACTGAGTCACATGCACTACACTTGATTCAGCACTCTGGGAGGAAAACAAAAACAATGTTGTTTAATGTAATGCTTGTTTTCACGATTTCGCCAAAACTAAATCCTAGCTGTGATATCGCAATTGAGTAGAGAGCAAGGCAGTTTTACATTTCAGAGTCCTCTCTGTCAACCAAATGTAGACAACACAATGCAGAGACCAGATTGACTGTGTAACCTATTGGCTAGCATCCATTAAGGGGCCACCTTGACACACCATCCACAGTGAACCCTGCCTGGTTTTTCAGTAATGTTGTTTGAATTGTGCTCTGAGTGTTACGTCGTGGGATAAAGCACCCATTCAGATCTCTGCCAGAGCAGTGCATCAGCCCATGTTAGAGAACATCTTGCAGTGAAGAGGCATTACAGACCTGCGTCTGAGATGTGGCCTGTTTAATCCGGTTTAATATTTCACGGTGACAGCTGACACTGTTGTTGTTTTTTCCAAACAAAATATGCGTAAAATCGAATTTAATACGATGTTCGTTATTTGCGAAAATCGCTGGTGATGCAGCTCAGACGATCAGTGCAACACACTCGAGAACCCGGTTTAATCAGGGGCGGCCACCTGTATTTGAACCCTGCATCTCAGCGATGCCAGGCTCAGCGCCCTGACCTAAATCACCCAGCCACCTCCTCCACACTACAGTAAAACATCAATTTAACGCAACTCTGTTCAGCGGACTTTGGAAGCAACGCACGCTGCCTGCTAATTCCGAGACGGCGGTTTGCGTTGGAAATAATGGGAATAATATTTTTATTTTGTGTTTTTCGTGCTGATATTAGAAACATGAATTACTTTGTTTAATGGCGTTCATAGTATATAGGTAGTAAAAAGATACGGTCAGTATGGTGAATATAACATCTTCAGAGCTGTTCTTTTGGGACAGCCGAGCGATCTCCCTCGCAACCATCACGAATCGAGCCGTGAAACCCTACATCAGCATATAAAATCGTCATTTAACAGACTTCTAGACACCCTGTCCCCCCTCTATTAATCCGTTAAATCAAGGTTCTACTGTAATACAACGCTCTTAGCTTGACTGGGGCGAGCGAGAGCTTGAGCAAAGAGGCGAGAGTGTTCTCACGTTTGGCGACGTAGTCTCGCGGGTAGATGTCCCGGTTGTACACGTCCATGATGTACACGCGGCTGTCATCCATAAAGTCCCGCTCGTGGCCGTTGCCCTGACGCAACCGTTACAAACACGAGCGTTATCGGCTCGCGCAAGGGCAGTGCTCATTTAAAGGAACATAACAGTAAGTGCAGCCCAATCGCCCTGTACTGGGCTGAGATATGAACGCCACCGATGGCCGATGCATCGACATTGAAGGCGATCCACATGCAATAAACAATCCATCCATCCGTCCATTTTCTAAACCGCTTGTCCTGGTGAGGGTTCGCGGTGGACCAGACATCCCTTTCCTCAGCAACAGATTCCAGCTCTTCCTGAGGGGGATTCCCAGGCGTTCGCGTTCCCAGGCCAGCCAAAGGATATAATCCCTCCAGCGTGTCCTGGGTCGGCCTCTAGGTCTCCGCACAGTGGGCCGTGCCTGGTAGACTTCCCGGGGGAGCCTCCCAGGGGGCATCCTTACCAGATGCCCGAACCACCTCAACTGGCTCCTCTCATTCCGAAGGAGCAGCGACTCTACTCTGAAGTTCTCCAAGATTTCTGTGCTCCTCACCGTGTTACGGAGAGTGAGCCCAGCAACCCTGCGGAGAAACCTCATTTCTGCCGCTTGTATCCGCGATCTCGTTCTTTCGGTCATTACCCAAAGCTCATGACCATAGGTGATGAGCAATAACAATCATGCCCGTTATTGAGGTCATACCTGATGAGCATCCAGATCAACAATCATGGCTCTTGAAACGCCGTCCACACGGTCGAAGAGGAACTGCAACATCACAGCAAAATAGGAATGGCATCATTGTTGGGTTGGGGGCATTTTCACCGCTGAAAGCTCGGCGAGTATCTTCTTAGACCAGAGTACGATTACCCTTTCAGACGTGGTGAAATGTGTCTTCATTGTCATAGTGAAATACGAGTTAACCATCGAGGTGGCCCAGTGGTTCCAGTGTATAATTCCATGTCAGAGCGGTGAGCTGGCATCGCTCAGATCCTGAATTTAAATCATGGCAGTAACCCATTATTTAGTTGCTTTCTAGGAGAAGTTAAAATGTACTTTGGTTGACATGTGAAGAATACTGTTTGCAGGCCACATAAAAGACACGCCGCATAGTGTAGATAAGACTTCAAAAGTTCTTCAGCGATACGCTCTGCTGGGGTCATTCTATAACACAAGTAGATGCACTGCTTGCTGTAAAATGTACAGACGTACACCTATTGGTTTTGTGTCATGAAGCCAATAGCAACGGTGAAACATAATTTGAATTCAGCTGTACTAACAGTACAACCTCCATCCATTTTCAGAAACCGCTTAATCCTGTACATGGTCGCGGTGAGCCGGAGCCTATCCCGGCAGACACAGGGCGCAAGGCAGGGGAACACCGAGGATGGGACGCCAGTCCATCGCAGGGCGCCTGGGGAAATTTAGTCAGTACACCAATTAACCTGGCAGCATATCTTTGGACGGTGGGATGAAACCGGAGTGCCCGCCGAAAACCCACGTGGACACGGGGAGAACATGCAAACTCCACACAGAAAGGCCCCCGAGCCGAGATTCGAACGCAGGGCCTTCTTGCTGTGAGGCGGCAGCGCTACCCACTACGCCACCGTGCCGCCCCAACAGTACAACACAGTATTGCAAAAGATGGACTACAACGATTGCACTGTCTGCTCAGCATGTTTTGCTCTGCGTGTACATCGATGTCTTGGCAGTGAACTGACCTTGATGCACAATGTAATGTCGGCGTAGGTGCAGAAGCCTCCACCGCTATCCCCGGAACAGTGGTGAAAACCGCCACCTGGAACCCACCGAAATATTCAACGGATTGTCGATATCACCCACCGTTGTTGTATATAAAGCGTAACCACACGCATTCTAGACATAAGAAAATTATGGCCCTGAGTGATGCCGTGTTATCTGCACCTGTAAACAAAACCACGCTACCCCAATATCCATTCCCTCTATGGGCTCCCAGTCCAGTCCCGGATGAATTTCTATATCGCACGGTTTTCAAGATCCTCCATAAATTCGTCCTTGTTATGTCACGCTACTCTACCTTGTGGACTCCAGAAACCAAGGCTTTATATCAAAGCCCCTAGTTTATAATCAATGGGAGCTTACTCATTCTCCTCTGCTGCTCTCATAGTCTTGAACTCGCAACCCCCCCTGCTAGAGTCTAGGGTCAAGACCTTCCTTGTTTCCTCTCCCTGTGACCGACTGCCTCACTCCAAGAGTAAATACGTCCACTCTTTCTACACAACGTCTTTAGATGCGCTCATCCATAGTGTTTAAAGGGTTTAGGTCATGTGAAAAGTTATGCAAGTGTGGTGTAAACGTGGATATGTTGGAAAAAACGACTGGACACACAACACTTACCTTAAAAAGGTAAGTGTTTTTTTCAACATTGCGACGTTTACACCACACTTGCATAACTTTTCACATGACCTAAACCCTTAAAACACTATGGATAATATCGGTCATGTAAGCCTTCGAACCAGATGTGCTCATATAATACATTGATCCAAATTGTATTTTATCACTCACCGATGTTGACAGCCCAGCCTCTCTCCATCGCCAGCTTTCCTGCCTAACACATTTGTCCAACACAGAAATAAAACAACGTTTTATTGTTTTTACAGTGAAGGTCTTCTTACGCTTTTACTCAGGCAACAAACAGCACAATCAAAGCTGTAATAGAGAAGATTTCACACCTTTCTTCATTGACAAAGGTTCTAAGAGCTTGAGGGGGTCAAGGTAGAAGCGTTCACGTCGCGATCCCTGTCAGGTAATACTTGGTATTGCCTGCGAATTCTACCAAACACTTCGAAGCCGAGCTGAAAGACAACGATGTCCAGAAGCTGACCATCGTGCTTCGAAGAATTGCAAAGAAGGAGATAAGAGCTTGAGAAAATATACGATGGGAGGGAATTCCAAAGTCAAGGGAAGGAACAGATAATTCGATCTGCAGTGTGGGTGGATGACCACAGTCGGGATGAGATGAAACAGTCAGTCTGGTGGACATGTCAACCCAACGTGTTAGAGAAGCAGATATCTCAGAGCTAGCTCTGAGATCCCATAAAGTGCCCTCTGGTCCACTTGTATTTAGAGATTGATACCACGATAAACTGTACATGCACCACAAAGGCAAAAACATATCTGATTTGTTAAAGTTGTTGTGTACGTTGTGATTTATGTTTTTTTATGAACAAAGTGGAGTCAGACGTTCGTATCCAGACTCTGCGTTTGTGCGTGAAAAATACGTTGTTGGTTAACTGCCAGCATAGCCTTGCGACGCACTGCTAGGCGACGACAGAACAATGGAGGTCTTCCCAGGAATCTAGCGGCGCGGGCATAGGACCTTCTTACATGGAAGCACGGCACATTAGCTTACGAGCTTACCAGAACAGTGCCACCCGTCTGCAGCAGGAAGGGTCTGAGCACCTTGCGTCTCACCAGCACGTTGGGCAGCGCCGCCACGCAAGGGACCTCCGTTATCCTGGCCACGGTGATGGACCACTGCAAAGCCAGACATGAGCTCAGTTATCGACAGAGTAAGGGGTAGGCACTGCACACCTTGGGGGGCGGCTAGGTGGTGCAGTGGTAACATCCGCGCCTCACAGAAAGAATGGTCTTGCCCTAGGCGGTTCGATTCCCGCCTTGGGCGCCTTTCTTTTGTCGTGTTTGTCTGTTCTCCCCCTGTCCTGCGTGGGTTTCCTCCGGGTTCTCTGGTTTCCTCCCACAACTTAAAAAAAAACATCCATTAATTAGTTGGCCGATAACATCATAATATATAGGAAGCAGTGTGTGGCAATATGGCGCCGGCAAACCGCCTGGCTGCCTCCTCCGCCTCTCTGCGTTTTCCTCGCGCCTCTGAGTCGTTCTCTCGTCGAATGAATACCTTTGACATTGAATGAATATGTGCGCGTTATGAATGTAAAATTATTACTATGATTATTATTTTAAAGGTTCGAATGTATCGCGAGTGGCCGGCGCTCGGATCCAGGGCAGGCGACCACCGACCTTGAGGCTGTCGAGGTAGCGCTGGGTGTGAGCCACAAGCAGATCATTCTGCTCTGCCTCGCGCGGTTTCACGAGGACGTCGTCCGTAATCATGTTCGCCTCTGCGCGCACCACGGGAGCAGGCAGTTATTGCAGTCTGGACTGTAACTTCCCCATCCCACCCACTACACGTCCAACAGCACCAGCCATAAGAACTTTTTTATACGAGCATATAAGCACACACACACGTACACTCAGCACTAACCACTTTGTCCAGAACACTACAAATACTGCTGCTAACTACTCGTCCTGTAGATGGCATATTACTTGCACATCTGTTCATCTATGTCTGCACTATATTAGTTCTAATTGCACTTTTTTGTTATAATTATAGTTTCTGTTCTAGATCTGTGCCTTGTTATTGTCCCCCCCGACCCCCAGCTTAGCTTAATTTGTAAATATAAAAACATTGCTAGTATTCTGTTTTTTTTATCCTGGTATTTTTAAACCCTTGTTGTTGTGTTCCAGTCCATGTATATGCCAACACTGGGGTCTGAGAGAAACGGCATTTCGATCCTCTATATGTCCTGTACATATGCCTGAATTGACAAAGTTGAATTGAATTGAAAAAGTAGAGTTCACTTTATTTTTTTAACCAACCAAAACTTATCTTTGAAATACTACAAAGGCTGCACATGTACAATGTATCTAACCATTTATTCGGTAGGCAGTTGCTGTGTCTTACTTTACAAAAAAGTAAATTTGGCACAAGTTTACATTTCCATCCATCCATCCATTTTCTAAACCGCTTGTCCTGGTGAGGGTCGCGGCGGCAGCAG
>JAZEWU010000050.1:2885474-2902109 GCA_036362915.1 Geotria australis | reverse complement strand
AAATTTAAAGCCTCGTCCTTATTGAGTACCGAATTAAACATTACAGCCAGGTGGTTAATCTTTATAGCTCTCTAGTGATGATACTATGATATCATTCCCATACCCATACATTATAATACATCAATGCATTGACATCACTCGACCACATTATGGCAACATGTTTGCTCATGACTTTAAAGTCTGTATTAATGAAAATTATCTAGGTACGTGTCAAACATCCTAAGATAAAGAACTCTCGCGAGGGAGAGAGGTTGGATCGCTCGACACGGCTATCCCGAAAGAACAGCTCTGAAGAGCAACCATCAACTGTTATTATTTTTAGCGCTCACCTTTTAAAAACTGCACGACCTTGCCCCACTTGCCGGCGTCGAACGGGTGCATCTTCTCCAGCCCCATGAAGGTGATGTTGTAGCCCGACGTGTAAATGATGGGCATGAGGCTGTCTGCTACGTCAATGTACAGCCGTGTCTCGTGAGGCCTGACCACAAGCATGCACGCAACAGAGCACACCAAGGCACCTGATATATATGTATTGTATCTGGCATGAGTTTGCTGGTGCAGTGTGGGTCTGTACGATATAAATCTGCTTCACAAAGTAGAAATGACCGCTTGGTGTTACAAGTAGAAGAAGATTGTGAGTTAAAATATCAGTTATGGAGCAAATGGGTCCACCATTCCTATTTTATCGATAGTGAGCAGTGGTGGCTACACTTTTAATTCAATAATCGATCTTTTTTACACCTAATGCTTAGTGTCCTCCTATCAGCGAGCCTTCGACAACTCTGCGTGGCCTCAAGTTGCTGGCCTGGCACAGGCGCCGTGGTGGTGTCACTGCCACTTAGTGGCAAACGTCGGTTGCAGTCGTAGTGTAAGTTACGCTTAGGCACGATTCACCACGCACACAAGTATAATTTGATTTTCTGGTGGCTTCGTGTGCCACAGTCACCTTTCATCCGTTTTGCCGGCTTGAGGAGTGGCTGTCGCACTCCCCGCGCCATCCTCTTTCGCTTGCATTGCGTACGACGGACTGGAACGGAAGCAAGCACACGCACTTGTTACAATCACCAAAGTGGCTACCGGTTGCATACACTGTAAGCGAAGATAGAATAATGGAACGAGAGGATTATTGTTTCGGCGTGCGCACAGAACAGGCACGTTGAGGACGCCTGTAATCAAGTGCTCCGGAAGCTGTAGCCAATGGATCGCGCCTATCGCTCTGTGCTGTAACATTGCAAGGACATGGCAGTACAGCAACTGGGTTCGTGTAATTATCCATGTGGAAGGACCTTTTTGGTGTTATCCACTCTTATATGTTACTGTGTTACTTGGGGCAGTAGCATGGCCGATCGGTAAAGCGTTTGCCGCTTGAAGCAGAAGCTCATCTCATTATCAGAAACCGCTTAATCCTGTACAGGGTTGCGGTGAGCCGTAGCCTATAATAGTAATATATTTGTAATGCGCGCATATTCATCTGGCGCATTGCGCCCGTTGATTCGAAGCCGCAGAGCCCGGCAGACACAAGGCGCAAGGCAGTGCTATACCGATCATGGGACGCCAATCCATGTGGTTCAAAACCTGCGGCTGCCCTGGTTTATAACTGTGGCTGTATTACCCATACATCCGAGCAGTTTGCCTCACGGTGGACATTAAGGATTCCGTGATGTAAAAAAACGTGGTATCTTGGCAAAGTCCAAATTTCAGAAATTACTGTCATCGGAAAACCAGGAGCAACATCGCACATTACTGTACTGGCAGGGGGTGCTGCGTTCAGACTGTGCTGAACAAGCACAGCTATCACCAGGGGTCCCCTAGGCTAAATAAAAAAAATACATATATGGATATTTAAATTATTGAGATGAGATGTAAAGCCGCCATTCTCAACCCTTGGGTGGCAACCCATCCATCAGTGGGCCGCGAGCGCCACCTAGTGGTCCGTGTAGACCAAACCCTTATGCTTGCGTGGTGGGGTTTAATTTGGCTATATACTCCAGTTTCCCTCCTATCACCAAACACAATTTACTGAAAGCACTGGCCACACACCACATTAATTTCAGGACCTTCCAGAAATAATTGTCGACACTCAGTGATGTTTTGCCTAAGGGCTTTGCACTGCAACGTGAACACATATATTTTTATTTCATCAGAAACCGCTTTATTATGCACAGGGTCGCGGTGAGTTGGAGCCCATCCCGACTGCCATGGACGCCCTCATCCAGCAGTGGATAGAGCGGCTGGCGTTTAAAAGAAACAATCACTTATGCACAGCATAAATGACAACGCCGCTCACCACGAATCACATTTAATGCATTAATAATTATGGTAATATGTAAAGCGACCGCGGTTAAACCAGTTCCACACGATCCCCCCCCATCACCAACCTCAGTGGCCCAGGGAGAGACGCTCATTCCCGGCAGGCTCATCTAGGCGAGACCGATGCTTCATCCTCTTGCAGGCCGCGAACAAACTCCAGTACTGTAACGAGGCTTATATTGCCTAAAATGCTATGTTACGCTCACGCTAAAATAACAATAACGTGCGAAAAGTGCACGAAACGCAAGCTCCACTGCAGTCTAGTTCATGTAAACTAAGCAAGCGTGCGTTTAACGATCATGCAAACAAGATGCAAAATATTGGGTTGGGTGTGCAGTATGCCTTGGCACGCACCGGCTCCGAAGGACATGTAAGGTGATAAACTGTTTAACTTTAGACTTTTATTATTTGAGCTTAGCTCTACCATAGTAAATGCCCACGGTGCAGTACCCTGACTAATCAGTACTGCACGACCACGGAACTCACAGGTGCGTAAATATTAAATTATTAATATAAAACACCAAACATCTATTAATCTCTGCCCTCTAGTGCTGGGGGAGCGTTAGTGTAGCTGTGCTAGGGAGACAGGCGGCCGGGCCTGGTTGCTGGCCACCCATCCTCTCATGTGCCGTGCCGGCCTTCATAGGTGCTACTCGCTAATAGCAACTTGATCCTCCCGTCTGTTAAAGCTATTTTTTAACGGCATCTTTTGTCTTGTGCTAGTGCGGCAAAAAATGCAACAAAAAAACCCTTAATAATAATTGATAATTGCTAGTGTACGCATTGTCCATGAAACTGATTGGGCCACACCATTGACGGCTTCCTTTATACCTGGTCCCAACAATTTGGCAACACTTGGCTAACACTGTTGAGACTAGGCTACAAGGGAAGCCATTCAAATGTGTACCTTCTCAGGTCCCTTTAAAAAATGTGGCCACCTTGACATGCCGTCTACAAGGCTGATATTGTAGTGATGGAGGTTTTCACGGCTCGATTCATGATGGTTGGTCTTCAGAGCTGTTCTTTCGGGATAGCCGTGTCGAGCGATCTCCATCCCGCCCTCCAACATGAGAGGCGAAACGATCGCTCAACACGGCTATCCCAAAAGAACAACTCTGAAGAGCAACCATCAAGGCTGATATTATTAAATGTCAATAATGGGCTTATTTCTATTGTGTGAGATCAACACTAACTTATACAAATTATCCAATAACTAACGACTGTGTTAATTTCTGTGCTTAGTTTTCTGAGTGTAAACATACACCTATGAAAGGGAATATTAACATGCAGATACGTTCCATGTGAAAACAGCGTTTGCATGTTTCTTAATTTCAACGAACAAGTGGTTTATCTCACCAAGTGATGGTCTAATGGTATGGTTTTACATGGCGCCAAGTAACTTAGCTTAGAGCACGATGTTGAATGTTGATCTTTATTTGAATCCCATCACCCTCACACACACCAAAGGCGAATTCTCTCAACATTATCAAGTCAAGGTGACACCCACGTCACACCGAGTATAAACACGCTTAACGTCTACATAATAAGTGCCACATTATACTAGCTTTGACATTTATACAAATAAACGGTTAAATACAGAAACTCAATAAAGCAAAGACCATTTGGATTTACGCCGTCATTGTGGCAATACTGCATTTAAAAAAATTGTGCGAAAGGACATGTGCATTTCGTAGTTACACTTTAATTTGTTGCATAAACGAATGGTCTTCAGCCAGTTGACTTACAAACATGGTGGCAATACGGGGGTCCTGGGATGAGTCCTGGGATGAGTCCTACGCCACAAACTGTCCCTTTGGCCCACTCACGTTCTCTCCCCTTATATCACTGTTAAGGTGGCACTGCACTCACAGTAGCGCTACTGGCCTCATCATCCGAGGGCTGGAGCAAGGGCCTGGCCAATAAGGTGTTTGGAGTGGCCTGCACAGTTATAGCCTGCTGAGATGTATGGCCCGCTGAGACATAGAATAAATAAGTGATAGTGGGTTAACATGAGATTTTGTAAAGTGGCCTATCATCACCAGCAAATGTTATGATGTGGCCAGTCAGGAAACATGATTGAAGAACCCTGCAGAAGAATTAGCTGAAAATTATTATTCTCAGGAAGCAAGTGGCAAAACCCTTGTGAGAATAGTGTGATTAAAACAGGCATGAAAATGCAGCGGTCATCTGTATAAACAGTGAACTCAGTGATTCCAGTGCACACCAAAGAAATTCCAGCAAGCACTGTAATCTTTACCTATACTATTAATCAAACACTTGTGTATAAAGCTGCATTTAAACACGGGCTGGTCCTAACCCAACCATAATCTACAAACGCTCTTAATCCCTAACTTTAGCCCCCTTACCCTTCAGGTTTGGCTATCAGGGCTTTGTTAGGGTTTAGGTTTGGAGTTTAGGTTTGGCTATCAGGGCTTTGCTTGGGCTTGTGTTAGGGTGTTGGATTATTTTAAATGTACTTTATGAATCTTCGTCTAGTGGACTGTAAAAACTACTGCCCGATCTCTTTACTGAATTCGGATTTTAGATCTTTACAAAACCTTTAGCACAAAGACTGGAATTCGGCCTCCCAGAGATAATCTCGCCTAACCAAACTGGGCTCATCATAGGCAGCGAAATCGCTAATAATTCTAGAACACTGGTAGCCGCAATTCAACACGCCCATAAAACGGGTCAAAACACATTTGCACTGTCCTTGGACGGAGAGAACGCATTTGATCGGTCAGAAAGGAAATTCCTCTTCGTAACGCTTAAAAGCTATGGAATTCCCAGAGCTCTTTGCTCATCTATCCTCACTCCCATACATCGCTCCCCTTGCATCGTTTCGTACAAACGGTTTTAACTCTCCTACATTCACCCTTTTGAGAGGAACCAGGCAGCTGCCCACTATCCATCCATCTATCCATTTTCTCAACCGCTTGTCCTGGTGAGGGTCGCGGCACTGCCCACTATGTCTGCTATTGTTTGTCCTGGCTATGGAGCCGTTAGCGACAGCAACCGGGAGCTCTTAGGAATCTTCTGGTCGCAAAGACCCGCTAAATCTAGAACTCTGCATACTTCTATACGCAGATAATGCCTTGATAATCACGACAAACCCCGACAAATATCTCCCAGTCCTATGGGAAATACATCTTCTAAAATATAAACAGCAGTTATATTTGCAAACAATACCTGGATACCCACTTTTAAGTTGGTTGCTTCCTGTCATTGAGGAATATTGGCTGGTATCAAAGCAAATATCCATAAGAGCTATTTCCTGTCTGGCTGAGTAAATGTGGGAAAATCGTGGATAATCCACCTCAAAAGGCTTCGAATAGGTTAAATAACAACGTGAAAAATATTCAAGTGTACTAAATAGTGTTTTCTCCCAAAAAAGATCTGAAACACTAATGCCGTATTTGTACATGGCTATGCAAAGTGGCCTGCATAGATTTTATGGTTCAGCAGTAATGTTTACTGTTTCCAAATAAGGTATGATGGAAGTGTTCGTGCTGAATTTTTCTATTTCATATTGTAAAGCTGTATACACAACAAGCCTAGGTCCAGTGGCCATTGCATAAAACAACTCAAGTGATGTTGATTTGCAAGTGCAAATTAAGTGACAAATATTCACTTAGGCTGATTCATGCAAACTATTCCATTACACGCAAACAACCGTATGCGCAACAAAATCAATAAGAACACTTTGTGCGTTTTATCCAGTTCAATACAAATATACGAGATCTCTTTATGATTGTGCACCGGCTTACTCTACTGAGTTGCAAACACACCATTGCGAGCATCCTCGCACATCAACGGCATCCGTAAGGAATACAAAAGTGTCCTGGGTGCTATTTTGGGCATGTTCAGCACCAGTGACCAGCAAACGTGATCCATGATAACACTGCAATGCCCTTTACCTAAGCAAGCCTCACGAGCTTAAGTGGAATACTTGGACAATTTGCTTGACAAATGCTTAATGTGTGGGCAGAGAGGGGTACCCGGAGAAAATCCGTGTAAGGGGGTAAACACTCGACGCTACGATTCAATAGTCAATATGCACTGCTGTACTGCCGTCTCTCGGTTACTTTGCAGCCCAAGTCTACAATCCAAGGATGAGCCAACGAATCGACCCAACTTTGCTCCAAGATCCGACAGGATAGGGCTCACTCACAGTGACTTGGTGGTCAGTCAGTCAATTTTTACTTAAGCTGAAAATAACCGCTGGGCTTTGCAGCTCTTCTTAACGTTATACAGCAGGGTGGGGTAAGCAAGTTGCAACATCTCGTGGGCACCGGGGGGACAATTTAGTCAGGACAATTAACCCAGGCAGCACGCCTTTGGAACTGGCGATAAAGTTATCGGCCCGAACGACGTCACACGGTGACGCACGCCCGGCTACGGACTGAGCGAGGGCCAATCCACTCCCGACATTTTCATCTGCAGCCTGGCGGCGTCAACCACTCGCTGAGCCGACGACCGGGGCAGGTCCAGCTGGCGGAAAGCGCGTTGCAGCTTGTGGCCGTTGCGCTGCAGGTACTGCTGGGCGTCGGCACGGAGTCGCTCCAGGCGATCCACCCGGCTCTCGTCCAGCTGCACGTCCTCCGAGATGAACGGGTTGAAGCGGAAGTAGGAGCCGGCGGGGAGCAGCCCGTCCAGTATGGTGTGCACCTCTTGAGAGGGGGGGGGCGAAAAATAAACAACAGGTCAGTTGTAGTATAGTCACCGTCGTCATTGTCAGAAACCGCTTAATCCTGTATAGGATTGTGGTGAGCCGGAGCCTTTCCCCCAGCAGACACAGGGAGCAAGGCAGGGCTATGCCCAGGATTGGACGCCAGTCCATCACAGGGCACCGGGGACAATTTAGTCAGCAGGCCAATTAACCTATGCAGCAGCATGTCTGAGGACTGTGAGAGGAAACCGGAATGCCCGCGAATACCCGCGCAGACACGGGGAGAACATGCAAACTCCACACAGAAAGGCCCCCGAGCCGGGATTCGAACCCCGGGGCCTCCTTGCTGTGAGGCGGCAGCACTACTCACCACGTCACCGTGCCGCCCTGTCAGTTGCAGTAACAAAATAAATCGGAAGACCATATCTCTTCTTTCCAATATCTCTCCCTCCTTAGCAGTGACGCTGCTGACAATGAGCACAAATAATACTCTGAACTCCGCCACAGGTGGATTCGAGGATCCGGCTGCTATAATAATAATAATTTACATTTATAACGCGCACATATTCATTCAATGCCGAAAATATTCATTCGACGAGAGAAGGACTCAGAGGTGCGAGGAAAGCACAGAGAGGCAGAGGAGGCAGCCAGGCGGGTTTTCCGGCACCATATTGCCACACACTGCTTCCTGCTATTATTATTATTATTATATTTGATTCGAATTCGATTCGATTCTTCGAAGCGTGATGGCCACGTGACAGCCTCCCATTGCAACAAGTTCTTCTTTAGTTGCAAACAGCCCTTCAACGTTTAGAGATATAATAGTCAGTGCTGGCCTTAAAGGCGGGGCATTGGTAGAATTTGCAGGTAATACCAAGTATTACTTGACAGGGATCGAGATGTGAACGCTTCTACCTTGATCCCCTATATATTATGATATTATCGGCCAAATAACTAACGTGTATTTTTTTTTTTTATCCACCCTTGTGGATAAAGCGGGGCAGGAAACGCCCGCGGACCCACCTTCCGTGTCGGTGGCGCTGCTGATGATGTGCATGAGCTTGGTGCGCAGGCTGGTGTGCGTGAGCGGCGGTGCCCGTCCCGCCGGCTCGTGCCGCCCCGTGCCCAGTGACACAAGGCACTGCAGGTGGGAGCCGGGCCACAGCAGCTGGGCCTCGTGCAGCGCCAGCGCCGAAGGGTTGTTCAGTAGGATCCCCCCGTCCTAGGCGAGCGGCGAAGGGAACGCGGCACGGGTTAACGCAGGACAGCCTTGGGGATCAAGGTAGAGGCGTTCACGTCGCGATCCCTGTCAAGTAATACTCGGTATTACCTGCAAATTCTACCAAACACTTCGAAGCCGAGCTGAAAGACAACGATGTCCAGAAGCTCAACAGATGCCAGAAGCCCCTCGGTCTGGAGCAAGAAGAGAGGCCAATGCCCGCCGCCTTTAAGGCCAGCACTGACTATTATATCTCTAAATGTTGAAGGGCTGTCTGCAACTAAAGAAGAACTTGTTGCGATGGGAAATTGTCATATAACCATCACGCTTCGAAGAATCGAATCGAAAAAAAAGCCAGCGAACGGCGCTCAATACACCGGCGCGTTGTGGTTGCAATGAACCCTGCTCCATCCGTACATTGTCAGAAACCGCTCAATCCTGCAAAAGTGTGCGCAGCGGCGATCGGGGCGCAGCAGCTAACTCACAGGGGCGCCGCGGGATATTGCAAATTTTCGAGATATGCCATATTATATTTTCTGACTTTGGGTGCCGTGGAAAAAAACCTGATACACTAAGGGTGCAGTGAACCGAGAAAGTTTGGGAACCACTGCTCGACAGGAGTTGCATTGAGCCGCAGCCTATCCCGGTAGACACAGGGCGCAAGGCAGGGCTATACCTAGGATGTGACGCCAGTCCATCACAGGACAGTGGGGGAATTTAGTCGGCAAGCCAATTAACCTACAATCCAAAGACATGAACCCTGGTGCGAGGATAAAAATGAGACTTTCCCCTTATCCGATTTTCTCGCTCTTCATAGCTTGTTGGCTGGGCACCTCCGGCCCGTGGTTCATAGTGTAGTTGCACTGCCTACACATGCCACAGCTAGATATGCCACTGGCTTAATCAAGATAATGCGCGTAAAGATGCTAAGATGCTACCACCAAAAAGCTGGATTAGGGGGTTACTGCGACGTCGGAATGTCAAGCTGCCACTGATGATATCTGTGTTCGAATTCAGGTTTAATCCACCTGTGGTTAATCAGGGACAAGAACCTGTTCTCAGTCTCTCAGTGTAATTCCTTTTGTTGTTATTGCTTAACCGTACTTCACGATGCTGGTTGGTACGGGCTGGGGAAGCGAGGAGCACAAGACTGGTTCCTGTCCTATGACGCGAGACATGGCCAAGAACAAAACTCACGTGGATAGTTTTTATAGTACAGTAAGTGTTCTAACAACTGCGATACGGCTCCACTGGTTTTCTGTTTACAGGAGGAAATGTAATTCGCTGTAGGGTATTGCGGCGCATTGTCAGTGTTTGTGGCGCAGTGGTAACATCCGCGCCTCACAGGAAGAAATTCCTGCCTGAGGCAGTTAGGTTCCCGCCTCGGGCACCTTTCTGTGTGGAGTTTGTGTGTTCTCCCCCTGTTCTGCGTGGGTTTCCTCTGGGTTCTCCGGTTTCCTCCCACAACTTAAAAAAAACCACTCGTTAATTAGGTGGCCGATAACATCATAATACATAGGAAGCAGCATGTGCCAATATGGCGCCGGCAAACCGCCTGGTTGCCTCCTCCGCCTCTCCGAGTCCTTCTCTCGTCGAATGAATATCTTCGACATTGAATACATATGTGCGCGTTATGAATGTAAAATTATTACTATTATCATAAATCGCATTTTCTATTATTATTATTGTGATGAAACGTGTCTCCCGTTTGACGCATCTCCGTTCAATCGTCAGTCAGCCACCTGGTGCAGGTCCTCCCCGAGCTGGAATTCCTGGAAGTATCCCGGCGCAGCGGACGACGCCCTGAGCGCCTCCCACAGGCGGTGGCGGCAGCTCCCCAGGTAGTGCGAGCGGGAGCCCGGGGCCAGGTTGTAGCTCCGGAACACGAACGCCTTGAGCGGGGTACCGCGGTTCACCAGCGTGCTCACCACCGACACCTGGCCGCGATTACACGCGCGCGCGTGCGAGAACAGCGTAAAGACGAGTCGATTCGCCGCGTCGATGTCGATTCGTACGGTCGCGCGATACGGCCCGTCGAACGGCGCGCGTGGGAATTGACGGGCCCCCCGTTTTTCACTATGTTTATCTAGATACGTGGCGTGTAATGGGTTTAACAACCCCCACCGACCAAGGTGGTGAGGTGTGGTCAAGTGTGGAGAAAATAATCCCCACGAGACCCTCATCGAGCGGGAATATTGACAAAAGGGATGGACGCGTACAAATGATGTCATCAGAAAGCGCACGGTGGGTGAGGTTAACTCACTGCAACCATACAGCCCCCCCCCACCATCATCCTTTACACCCGCTTCCCCCCCATCACCGCCTGTGCCTACCCACAGTCAGCTCCCTCCCCAACTTGTAAAACGGTTGCAGAGCCAATTCTCGGTGCAAGCGGCTTAGTAGTTGGCATGGGTTGTAAAGGCTGGCAATGGGTGCGACTCGCGTGGCAGAACGGATGTGCACATACCTTGGGGCATTTGGGATCTCGGGACACCTCGATCATCAGGCTGTCACCCATCTTCTCCCTGCAAGATCGTTAAGTGGTTTTAATGTCTCAGCTTATGAACCAGCGACTGTAAACCGTCCTGTGGATGAAAGCCGACCAAACAAACGGCTGTGGACCTAGGCTGCACATAGTGGGTTTCCCGGCAAGAGTTTGAAGCTTGGTTATACACGAAAGAAAATAAAACGTTACGAGCAAAGGCAGAGTTAAAGTACCCTTGTGATGCCACTTCTACATGTTTTTCTGTCTTTTTCTGATTTATAATATCAGTGTCACACCATGGAAAGCAATTCTCGTACATCGAGCCGTAAAAACCTACATCAGAAAAATGATAATCCATCCATTATCAGCAACTGCTTAATCCTACATAGGGTTGCGGTCATCCGGAGCCTATTCCGGCAGACACAGGGCACAACGCAGGGCCATACCCATGATGGGACGTCAGCCCACGACAGGGCACTGGGGGCAATTTAGTCTGGAGGCCCATTAACCTACGCTGCAGCACGTCTTTTCGTATAACGAAAATAACAATGGTGTCAGACTTGTGCGACGCACGTTCTCGAGAGAGGCCCCACCTGAGTATCTTCTCCCAGTCGTGGCTGTCGTAGAAGGCGTGGTTCCAGCCCATCTTGACGGTGCCGAGCAGCAAGTTGCGGGTGAAGATGTCCGTTCCGAGACGGCGGTACAGCTCGGAGCACTCGGGCAACGGGATCCGGAACACGCCCAGCATCACCGCCAGCACGCCGCCTGCCGTGACACACAGCGAGCGACCACGGGCAGAGGTTTTTCCTCGGGTTCGCAGACGACGGTGTACTGTACACAGTACATGAGTAGTGACCGTATAACACACCTATGTGTGTGTGACCCTCGGGTGAAAGGCGCTATATAAATTTATATTATTATTACTGCGGGCAATGTCCGTGTAACCCTGTGATAAACTGCTGTCCCATCCACGGTATAGCTCTGCCTTGCACCCTGTGTCTGCCGGGATAGGCTCCGGCTCACCGCAACCCTGTACAGGCTTAAGCGGTTTCTGACAATGAATAAATTCATAATCTAAACCCATATTCCTATATGTTTATGTAAAATCACCCCACATACCTATCTGTAGTATGTTTATTTTTAGATTTCTGTTATATCATTAACCACAATTTACCACATATACACTATCAATGAAATATTATAAAATTGATATTATTATTAAATACAATGATGCCAGGCTTATGTAGACAATGAACATGCATTTTAGCACCTATTGACCACCTCCTGAGGTTAAAATGGGACAAGAGGAGGCGGCACATTCAGCACCCCGCCCAGTGGCCTCTATGTACCCAGTAATAATAATAATAATAATTCAATTTATATAGCGCCTTTCACCCGAGGGTCACAAAGCGCACGCAATTATATAAGACTGAGTTGACCTGGGCTTGAACCAAGGTTTTTAGGAATGTAGTAGCACAATGCACAATCCACTTAAAATCCTACTTCAGACATATCGACACACGCAAAATCACGTATTGTTATTCTCGCTCAACGGCAATACACACCACATAGTACACAAGTAATAATTTATCAAGCATCTCTATTGCCTTGGTCACTATTAAACACTGTGAGCCATAGCATGTAAATCTCTGACCAGATTACATGATGTTGATTTATCACGCGGTCACTTTAAGCAACACCACTTTGTTTTTACGCATTGTTTTTCCTCTGGCAGGTGACCTTTAGTGACCAAGCCACGTGCTACAACGCCCCCCCACTGGAAGTTTGGACCAAGGTGACGATGAATGAGCTATTTTCAACAGCAGCAACAGCAGCATTGGATTCTAGGAAAGCAAAGTATTTATGGCGCGTGAGGTCAAAACACAGCATGCCTAGGGCCAGGGAAGTTGAAAACATAGTGAGGGCATGGAATGAGGCGGTGACGTGGTCTAGTGCAGTGGTTTCCAACCCTTTTCAACACAAGATCGATTTAAGAATCTAAATGCAACACAATAACTACTCCTGAAAATTCTACTTTACTCATACCAGAAACAATGTACGCTATGCCTAATACTCACATATTCCCAGTGTGACACCTGTGCTTGCTGCAAACTATCTGTGAGTGCTTGCACACTATCTCTAGCAGCTTGAAAACTATCTCTTGCAGCTTGCATTAGCAACCCACGACAGCCAGTTTTAAAAATACAACCGCCGTACAGAATCTCGTCTTTTCCCACTGTCTCTAAATATTGTTTTAAATGTTAAGATCGACTGTTACTGTTCCAGACTCTGTGATCGACCTGTCAATCGCAATCGACTGGTTGGAGACCACTGGTCCAGCTATAGTGTGTCACCACTTGTTGTAGAGGTTCATGGTTTGAAACCACCAGCCACCCTGATTATAGTAACCGTAATAACACTACGCACCGTCTGCTTCACGACGGACGCAAACATGTTTACATTTTCGCAGGTAGGGTTTAATCCGCAAACCGGATAATAATATACCTGCAAATAATCGTTGAGGCTTAACTGTACACATGAATGTAACCCGCTTGGGAGAGGGGACGGGGGGGGGGTCTCCTGACCTGTGCTGACCCCGCAAACGTAGTCAAACATTTCGTGAACACGCTTCCCCGTCAGCCTGGTCAGTGCCTGCAGGGTCTCCAAGGCGACCAGGCCCCTGCAACGTCAGCGGGCCAGAACACAACAGCAAGGACAGGTCAACGGCCACTCTGAGCGCAGCAGGTTGTTTACCCGTTCTGCGAGCACATTTGTATTTCGTAACGCCCCGTGTGCGTGCCAGGAAAAATAATAATTTACATGCCTGTTCGGACCGGGTAAGTTACGGTGACGTGAAAATCCTCTGTCAACAACACTCGTGGACGTAACGAGAAGGGAGAACGTGTGTGAATGAGTGTAACCGACGGTGGATTCACATCCCCACTCAGGGAATGCATGTTTTGCATTTGGAGGCCAACGATCAGCTTCCAACTGTACAAGCTCGCGTGTGATATTAGTTTAAAGGGCCGAGCACTGCTCGTGCATTTTATAATACAAATGTTACATTTATAACGCGCACATTTTACGAACAGGTTTCAAACAACGCACTTAAAAACGCATAAAAGCACTCAGCTTTTAGCACGTAATGCAGAAACATCAGCAGTCTCTTGAAAAAGTGCACTGTGGTCTTAAGGTCACAATCAAAATAAATTAGAATGTGACTGACAGGCAGATAGATGGTGACCCAAGACAAGATGACCACAATGCACTAAGCTGGAGCGCCGCGGTTCACACTTTGGGAACCACTGCACTACTCGTTTCCCCCCCTCCCCTCTTCTGTAGGAGATCAGGGTATTGGACAGTGCTGATATATTTAGTGCCCGAATAGAAACCTATCTGTTTACAAAAGCTCTCTCCTAATCGGCTTGATTCGACTCTGGCGCTTATTCTGCCACCCTCTTGATTACCTTCATCCTCATCACGCAAGGCTCCTTCAGACACTGAGAAATACGCCTTTCATTCATTCATTCGTTGTCAGAAACCGCTTAATCCTGTACAGGGTTGCGGTGAGCCGGAGCCTATCCCGGCAGACACAGGGCGCAAAGCAGGGCTATACAAACGATCACAAATTTAGTCAGGCAGGCAAATTAACCTATACAGCAGCATGTCTTTGGACTGTGTGAGGAAACCAGAGTGGGCCCGGCAAAAACCCACACGGACACGGTGAGAGAACGTGCAAACCCCACACAGAATGGTCGCCACCAGAGCCGGTATTCGAACCCGGGGGACCTTCTTGCTGCGAGGCGGCAGCACCACCCACCGCACCGAAGAAACACGCCTAATCTTCTTTGCGATTCTTCGAAGCATGATGGTTAAATTACAGTTTCCCATTTCTTTACACAGCGACTTGCATTTTTATTGAACTCTGCAAGGTCTTTTGAGCCGCAGAGGTTGGGTAGTAGAGCGCAGACAAGGCAGTGCTCCATAGTATGGTCTGCTTCTCCACATTCACAGGTGGTTGGGCCGGTCTTGTAGCCCCATCTGACCAAAGCAGATCATCTGACCAAATCAGACCAAAGCGCTCATTAGGCGTGTCTTTCGAAACCGAGCTGAAAGACACGCCTGATGAGCGCAAACTATTATCGTAATCGTCACGGCAACCGTCGGGACGAGCGAGCAAGAGGCCGTCACCTGGTGCCGCCGCCGTCGATGGTGAGGATGCGGATGCCGCGCCCGCGCACAGGCTCCGTGTGCCCGAGCAGCGCCAGTGCCTCGCGCACGCACGCCTGCAACGGGGGCTCCGCGGCCTGCAGCAGGCGCAACAGCGACTGCACGGCTCCCTCCTGCCACGTGCCAGCCCCGGACAAAACACAATTAATCTCATCTCATGATCATAAACCGCTTAATCCTGTACAGGGTCGCGGTGAGCCGGAGCCTATCCAGGCAGACACAGGGCACAAGGCAGGGCTGTACCTATATAACCATTACACTTCGAAGAATCTAAAAGAAGAAGGTTGGGACGCCAGTCCATCACAGGGCACTGGGGGGCAATTTAGTCAGCAGCCCAATTAACCAATGCAGCAACATGTTTTTGGACTGTGGGAGGAAACCGGAGTGCCCGGCGAAAACCCACTCGGACACGGGCAGAACATGCAAACTCCACACAGAAAGGCCCCCGAGCCGAGATTCGAACCCGGGACCTTCTTGCTGTCAGGCGGCAGCGCTACTCACCACGCCACCGTGAATTAAATTCAACTTTATTGTCATTTCTCCCATATGTACAGGACATATAGAGGATCGAAATGCCGTTTCTCTCTCATACCTCGGTGTTGGCATATACATGGACTGGAACACAACAACAAGGGTTTAAAAATACTAGGATCAAGCGCCGCTAGCGACCACCTATGAAGGACGATATGATACACGAGACGATGGGTGGCCGGCACCACGCCCGGCGCCTTTGTCTCCCGAGCAGCAATGTTTACACACTGCACGAGGTATTCATTTGAGGCTGAGTCAACCTAGGCAAGGCCCAGGATTGGTTCATCAAATCGTCACTGGTGTTGGCCGCGAGCAGGATTCGAACTCGGGTTGCCAGATTTCTAGCCCACCGTGCTAAACAGTGGGCCACTGCTCACAAACACAGGCGCGTGCACGCTGTTCGAAGCTTTAATTTTGGGCGGTAATATTCCACCCGTTCTATCAGAAAGAAAATGGGAAACTGTAATTTAACATCGCGCTTCGAAGAATCGCAAAGAAGAAGATCAGAAAATGTTTGGTAAATTCCACCTCTTCCAGTCAGTGTGGCAGAGGTGGCCCAATACCTCCCGGGCAGAAGCTCTCAACAGCTTTCTCCAGTAGAGGCCCATCTGCCAGCAGTGGCGTTGCCAAGCAATTGCAGGGCCGCACCTTTTCCTTATTATACATTACAATCCAATTTGAATTTGTGTAATGAGATGACGACAATGAGATGACAAGGAAGATGTAGGAGATTGCATGGAGGGGAGAATAATGGGATGAGTGGTACCATGAACTAGAACTGTGATTGGATTAGGAGTCAACGAAGGGATTCGAGCATTGGGGGAGAGGTAGTCTGGAATGCCGCTTGCTACAGAGATTCACAGTTCAGGCCCGGCTGTCATCCTAGGTAATACTACAGGCGTATTAACCAATTAACACGTGCCATTTGCTTCGAAGTGAACCTTACATCCACTTTGAAGTGAACCTAACAGATCCTGTGACATCAGTCAAATCAGAATGGGCTATTATGTGCAAGCGTCACAGTCCAAATTTGCAAAATTAGAAAAACTTACAAATTGGTTCAAACATAGGACCATACCTGGCAGACTACCCGTTTGCGTATAGCCGTGTACTGTAGCAATGGCACGAATACCAAATGCATGATAATACTCTTTTAACGTTTACGGGTAAAGGTGACAAGCCCCGCAGCAG
>JAZEWU010000050.1:2857740-2885370 GCA_036362915.1 Geotria australis | reverse complement strand
CTGCAACCCCGTCCAGGATTAAGCAGTTTCTGAAAACGGATGGATGGATGATAATGAGACACGATATGAGATCTGGAATTTAGAGTCCACACTCCTTGGACTGCTGCCACCGCGACCCTCACCAGGACAAGCGGTATAAAAAATTGATCGATGGATGGAATGTATATTTGACGAGGGCCCAAAGGGGGCCACCCAAGCCAGCATCTCCCCCACACCTTGACGGCGACAGCAGCCGTGTCTCCAAACTGCAGCACGTGGTCGCACAGATCCTCCACGGCGGAGAGGTGCGTGCCGGCGGAGAGGGGACGGCGCAGGGCGCGCACCAGCGTCCGGGTCCTGTTGTCCACGCTCACTCGCGCCACGATCTGTCGCCGCCACCGCCACCGCCGCAAGAAAACGGATGTCACACACGCGCCAGCGTCGCGCTTTTAACGGCCGGGCTTGCTGGGTTTTGGCGGAAAGTTTCACGACGCCTACATTTTTGTTCTGACCCTAATCGCACCGCCCGTTGTTTACTTGGCTTTGAGTAATGATAATGTGCTGATTGAAAAACTCTCCTGTTCATAAACGATGGTCTGCTGCTTACCCATAAATGCATTCTGATTGTATTATCCACCAGAATATAAAGTTTATGTCCTTTAAAACACATGTAATAAACATTTCACGAATATTTCAAAGGACACAGTTTGCAAGAGGGGGTTGCAGCGATATAATTCTTCATTATACTTGATTTTACTGTCATCATATGCAAATTGTCACATTATCATTTGCCCATAAATTTCGAGTTGTTTCAGACTTTTTGCGTACTGTTTGCGTGCTTTTCTGTTCTTCCAGTTGAAAGGAAAATAACTTAGGGGTTAATCTGCAGTTCACTCAACGTAAGGCCACGATATGTTTCCTAACATTTGCAGCTTTGCAATCTGTAACAATGACAACGTACATGCCGTCACGTAAACAGTACGTAACTCGGTATTTGTAAAAGCGACGAAAGTGAGGAAGGGTTCAAAACAAATAAACATCGTCGGCCAATTGCCCACCTTCTCACGCTGGAGGCTGATCCTGCGGCCCTTCTCCTCCGTCACCTTCGGAGTGACTGACGGAACCGGCTTGACGGACGCCAGGGCTGAAGGGGTGGCCGAGACAGCTGTGAGTGACACGCCGGCTCGGAGCTGCGATCCTTTCCCCACCGCCTCAGAGCGAACGTCCGCACTCCCCTCCGCTGTCTGGAGACATCAGCCGACAAGAGATGTCTGGATTCTTGAAAGTGCTACGAAACTGCTTTGCCCATAGTCTAGCTCTTTTTATGAGTCAGGTCACATAAAAATGTATAGATGTCGTAAAAATGCCTCACCCGACACAGCCAATCAGTAAAGGGTTGTCACGTGAACAAAAACGTGCCAATTCGTTATTACTTCAGCATCACACCGATATGTTGGAGAGCGAGCCCACAACATTTACAATTAAGGCACGACGTTTCGCTGATAGTTGCAATCAGCTTCATCAGAAACAAGGATCTGACGAGACTCGTTAGATCCTGTCCAGTCCGTATGGGGATAGAGCGTTTGCCCCTTGCGCGCGTGGGTTTTCTTGTGGGTGCTCTGGTTTCCTCCTGCTCGTAAACACTCATTAATCGGCCGATATTAACCTAAACATGTGGAGAACAGAAAAGCTTGGGAAATTGCTAATCAACAGCAGAGAAACGAAGGGATGAGTCAACTTCTGACTGACTGTCCCTGTGCAAGCCCCACCTTGTGAGTGAGGTCTTTTGTCGAGCTGCCCACGGACTGCAAGAGGAGGTTTGTGCGGCCTTTCCTGGCCCCCTCTGATACTCTGGGTGATGCCGAAGGCGGCAGAATGGCCTGCACTGGATTAGAACTCATGCTGGGGTCAAAGGTCGGAGTTGCTCCGGCGACTGGTGCCGACGAGATACCAGAAGCCTTTTCCGCGCTCAGGTTTCTGTAAAATGTTAAAGAAATAAAATTTCTAAAATGAATAAAAATAAACGAAAAGGAAACAACAACACGTTATTTAGTAACGTGCATTAACCGCATTACGGTAAAGCGATATGTAATTATCAGAAACATCAACATTTGTATAGTCAACCAGTCTATCAATTAATGTTTCCCCACTGTCAATTCACCGTGGTCCTGCAGGACCACGGTGAACCGAATTCATGGCTCCATCTCCATGGCGGTGATTGTCTTGGCCGCAGCTTCTTTTAATTCAGATATATTCGGCAGGTCTCCCAGAATCCATTTGGTAATCTCGCAAAGCAGTGTAACCCAGCGTTGTCTAATAAAAGGTCCACAATATAGTCCACAGATCCTCTCTAAAATCCGTCAAGTCGTATTTTTATCTTTCCAGATGTGTGTTATTTGAATGAATAAAAACATATTATTAAGGTGTGTAAATAGAGGCCATATCACCAACATGCACATTATTGCTTCTCCAATGTTACATGAAAGCCTCCCAATGCTGTCAATCATGGGGGCTAGTTGACCATACTTCACCAGTGCAGGTTTAGTTAAGCGAGGGGCCAGGACTGCATAAGAAAATATCACTCACCACTGGCATTAGCCGAGGCCGGGAATCAAACTCGCCTCATTGGGTTTTAGTGCAGTGGATGAATCACCATGTCACCACTCGTATAAACCACGAAAGCCTCGCCGAGTCCCAAGCCTTGTATGCGAGGGAGGTGCATCGGGATATTTTTTACGTTCACATTCAAGAGTGTGTGCGCGGCCTGTGGGTGGGAAACCCAGAGCACCCAAACCTGAATCGGCTGAACTCGCCGGTGGTGAAGTGGGACCTCACCACCCGCTGTGGAACCGGGCCCTCCGTGGCCGGCACCGACACGGGAGGTGGAGACGCAGCTGCCACCTGCCCGTCTCCCCAGAAGTAATCGTTGACGTGTCTCGCCAGGTACTGGTAAGTCTCGCCGAAATTGGTGGTGAAATAGCTGATGTGGAAGAGACCGGTTCCGGTGCTCACGGACACATCGTCCGGCACAACACGATCGCCCTCGAGCACACTGGGGTCCGGTTTCCCGCCGGGCCTTTCGCTCGACGGGACGGGATTCGTCACGCCGTCCGACGTCGCGCCGGCCCTGGCCTGGCTTGCGTCCCCACCGGAAGGAGTGCCGCTCGCGCGGTAAATGCGGCCGACCGCCAGCGAGGCCGCCGCCGCATTCTTGCCGGAGGCCGGCTGCGATCGGCTCGCCATCGACAACGCCGTCCTCACCGCCGCCTCCTCCTCTTCTTCTTCGTCCGTTCGCGCCGCGAGCCGTCGCGAGCCCGCGATCCTCTGTTGGAGCCCTGAGCCGACGCGGTGCACCACGGCCGACACGGAGGCGACGGTGTCCTTGAGGTAGGAGGACCTCCCGCCGGCGTGCACGTGGATGAGACGGAAGCACTCGCACGCTCCCGTGCGCCGCGCGGTCACCCTGCTCGGCCGTGCGGCGACCCGGCCGATGGGGCCCCCGGGCCCGGGCGACGGTTCGCCGAGCAGCCGCGGCCAGGCGCCGCCACCGCCGCGCCAGTTCTTCCGCGGGATGGACGTCCAATCTCGCATGGTGGTGGCGCCGCCGTGAAAGTCGGGCTGAAAGACAACGATGTCCAGAAGATGAACAGGTGCCAGGAGCCCCTCATTCTGGAGCAAGCAGAGAGGCCAATGCCCGCCGCCTTTAAGGCCAGCACTGACTATTATATCTCTAAATGTTGAAGGGCTGTCTGCAACTAAAGAAGAACTTGTTGCAATGGGAAGCTGTTGTATAACCATCACGCTTCGAAGAATCGAATCGAATTCACCGTGAAAGCAACTTGCTGCGAGAAACGGACGAGCTGTCACTGGGTTTCCAAGTCGCTCGTCATTTTTAAATAGTCAAGTTTATTGATTACATACACATGCAAAACAACGTGCAAAACAATTATGTGTAATAATATTTACGCTTAGGAATTAAAGAAAAAGTCAAGAATACAATGATTTGATAAAAACACATAGCATATGCATATGGAACGAGTGTAAGTGACATATGCATTGCAGCGTAGCAACAATGTTTGGCAGTGATCAACAATCGCTGAAGCGCGTCAGTGCAACGTAATTAACAAAGGTCAAGGTTGAGTTACAAGGGAGCTTCCGAGTAGCACTGGAACATTGGGTCAACGTTGGCGGAACGTTTTATTTTTTCTGGATTGCGCCGAACAAATGCAATTAATCAAAAAGCAATCGGAGTCGAGGTTAAATCTTCTTGGAAAATATAAATTTCTCAATGCCAGTTACTTCCCATTGACTAATACAACATAAATGTTTTATTTCCCCTCCTTGCAAAGTTACGACTGTTTCTTGGCCAGGAGTGTAGGGTGTGTCCCCACTAGAACACGGCACATGATGTGTGTTAGTAAATCTATTTGGAAAACATGACGAATACATAGTGAAGCTCTGTTTATTAGTTTAGGTCATGTGCAAAGGTGTGTAGGTAAGTACTGTATGTGCGCGCTCGTTTTCTCCAACATATAGACGGGTGCACAACACTTACACACATTTTCACATGACCTAAACTCATAAACAGAGCTTCACTATGGATAACATGGGTCATGAAAGCCTTCGAGTTAATTTTATGACGAATACAATTAAATTAATTCGTACGCTGTCTGAAACTAGGATGCGATGAATGGTATACAGAAGGAATCACAAGCTACATAAGCAATGAGAAAACTTAAACATCTGAAACAAATGATGACGCGTCCAACAGCCATATGACCCAGAATGTGCTGGATCCAGTCAAGTCTCAGAATCTAAGCAGGGCTGAGCCTGGATAGTACTTGTGATGGGCGACCGCAGTGGCTATAACAGGTGTTATAGGCGAGTCCGTGAGTACGTTATCAGCAGACGGCAGCACAGTAAAACACTGTACAGTAAAATACAGTACATTGTTGTGTTCTTCTTCTTTGCGATTCTTCGAAGCACGATGGTCAGTCAGTCAGCCTCTGGACATCGTTGTCTTTCAGCTCGGCCTCGACTATGCTTCCATACACTTACCAACCCGCACTGACCAGGCGCGGTGAAGTATGGTCAAATAACCGGCGTGGGGAGAGGCCCTCATCCAGCAGTGGATTGACAAAAGGGCTATAAGTGCCGCGCACGTGTATGTGGGTTATATTACACGTAAAATTCATGTTATGTGTAAACAACAAACGTTAAGTGTACCGATGGTTGCGTTTCAGAGCTGTTCTTTCGGGTTAGCCGTGTCGGGATAGCGCCCTAGTGACGTTTCGCCTCCTACGTTAGAGGCATCATTCACTCGACACGGCTATCCCGAAAGAACAGTTCTGAAGAGCAACCATCATGAGTCGGAGTCGTGAAAACCTACATCAATACGTTATGTGTATTGTACAAAGACAAAGATCCCCCATATAGCCTTATCACACTGTAAGGTCAAGGTGCCGTTAGCGAGCACCTATGAAGGCCGACACGGCATACGATGTGTAAACATTGCCCGAGCAGACTGCTTCAGACGGCCTACATAACACAATCATACTGTACTGTACCGAGTCTTACAGTAATACTACGGCAACGCGCAAACACACTCGTCTTAAACACGGACAGACTAGCGAAGGCCCCGGCATTACGGTAACGTTAGTTAACTACAATTAAACTCCTGTACCGTTATCTATAAACATGACACCAGTTAACACTAATAACGCCAGCACCGTGACCGAACAACAACGCAGCTCTCGTTGTTTGAAGACTTTGAAAGTATCAACAAACACAGCACTGATCTTCCACACGCATTGTGATTTGCTTCAATTGTTAAAGTCCGCTGTGTTCGCCAGTGACATAAAGTGCCGCTCATCCAGCACCACAGCGTAAAAACATAGACACACACGACAGAACGAACGACAGACCAAAAGGATAACATACCTAGGAACGAGACCTCTTCGGTAGCGATGAACACTGGCTTCTCGTGGCGAACGTGAGGTCACGTTTCTCTTTCACGTCACGATCTCATACAACAACAACCACCAATCGTCACGAAGTGGCGGTGACGTCACCACGGCGCCTGTGCCAGGCCATATGCACCTTGAGGCCACGTGAAGTGTGGAAGGCTCGCCGACAGGTCACAGGACAGACATGGGCTGCCTGACCGAGATGACTGGCAGATGCACCACCTGAGCTCCCTACTGTGCCATCTTGCTGTGCTTTGGCCGCCCGGCGCTCGGGTCGCTGAGTAGTGCAATTTGTTTAATATCCCAATATCGGATCCGCCTGAAAACGAGCCTCTGATTTTGACACCGCTGGTACCAGTTTTCAGCAAGTCCACCCAGCTCCAGGTCCTCCTGTGCCGCATCAGTCCATCTCTTCTCCAGCTCGTGCCACGCCCGTTTAGCCCCCTCTATCCGGCCAAACAGTAGTTGCTCGGGCATGCGAGACACAGCCACAAAAGACACACACACACAGACACAAAGATCCCTTATATTATAGCCTTAACAGACTTTAGGGTCAAATGCTGTTAGCGAGCACCTATGAAGGTCGACACGGCACACGAGGGTGTGGGTGACCAGCACCACGCCAGGCCGCCTTTGTCTCCATAGTGGCAATGTTTACACGCTGCACTCGGTACTCATTTGAGGCTGAGTCGACCTAGGGGAGGCCCAGCACCGGTTGAGAAAATCGTCACTGGCGTTGGCCGTGAGCGGGATTTGAACTCGGGTCGTCAGATTTGTAGCCCAGCGCGCTAACCACTGGGCCACCGCTCCCCACAATTCAATTAAACTTTAGTGTCAATTCTGCCATATGTACAGGACACATAGAGGCTCGAAATGCCGTTTCTCTGAGACCCCGGTGTTGGCATATACATGGACTGGAACACAACAACAAGAGTTTAAAATACCAGGATTAAAAAAAATCAAATGCTAATTCATTTACAAGTTAAGCTAAGCTGGGGTCGCGGGGGACAATCACAAGGCACAGATCTAGAACAAAAACTATAATTATAACAAATATAGTGCAAATAGAACTAATATAGTGCAGATATAGATGAAAATGTGCAAGTACTGCCATCTACAGGACGAAGTAGGTAACACATGCAGGAGCACGTCTTTGGACTGTGGGAGGAAACCGGAGTGCCCGGCGAAAACCCACGCGGTCACGGGGAGAACACGAAAACTCCACGCAGAAAGGCCCCCAACGCGGGATTCGAACCCGGGGAACTAGGCCCCCGAGGCGGGATTCGAACCCGGGGACCTTCTTTCTGTGAGGCGGCAACGCCACCGTGCCGCGCCAAATAGCTTACTGAATAGTAAAGACTTGACAAAGAAGACGGGTTGGAACCGCAATGTAGAAGCGTTCACGTCGCGATCCCTGTCAGGTAATACTTGGTATTGCCTGCGAATTCTACCAAACACTTCGAGGCCGAGCTGAAAGACAACGATGTCCAGAGGCTGACCATCGTGCTTCGAAGAATCGCAAAGAAGAAGACTTACGCAAGGTGGCGGAATTGGCTTCAAAAACCAATGAGCGCCGCTCCTTCCTCGTACGTAATGCGACCAGGTTGTATTTACTCGGTTAAACGTTGGTGAAAATTTGCCCGCCATAAACGAGGTGGTGTTTTTAATCGGTGTTCGTCGTAATTGTCTCGTTCTTTTTTTACAACATCCCCGGTAACCCGATTGGGCGAAAGTACTTATTGCGAAAAGATGTTGTGTGTTTGTGAGGCGATGTTGACGCCGTGAAATGTTCTTATGCGGCCGGCGTCATACCCGGGACGGGACACTCACAACGGTAAGTGCCTCGCTTTGATTTTACGCGTTTATAATTTAAAGTGTTTTACGTGTTGTGAACAGTGTAAACTTACAATGGTTTCGTGCTGTAACACACAGTTTGTAAAGAAAGTTGCCGTTCTATGCCGCGTTGAATCACGCAGAGCCGTGTTTACGGTACTGTTACAATACTACAGTATTTAATCTCATTGAGACGATAACACGCTATTTGTACTACAGTGCTGCTAATGTTTTACGTGTAATTGGTAATTTCTTTACGTATTATAGCTGTATAATAATCTTTTATACTGGCAGTGATGCTAAATATGAGCGTCATTCCGTAGCCCTCGATTGACCCATTTATAACCAGGGTGGTGAAGTATGGTCAATTAATCCCCATGGCCGGCACAGTATGGGGGAGGCCTTCATCCAGCAGTGGATCGATAAATACAGATTATACATTAATAATAATTGTCGTAATAGCTTCACACTGATTGTATTATCATGCATCCGAGGTCGCTTTAAATGAGTACTGTACAATACAACTTTGTAAAGTTAGTCGTGTTGTGTCGCAGGAATCCCGTAAAGAGCTTGCAAGCTCACTGGGTATTTTTCTGCTGTAATAATACACATTTATATATGGCTGTACCTGGCCCCTACCACAGGAATGTGGAATCTCCATCGCTGGTTAAGGGCTGTATAAACAGGACATGATCACATTGGGGAACTGAAAATTTAGATACTGTGTAATTCTACCCCTGACCAAATCACCCGAAATGTCCCCGATCTTGTCAGGTCTCGGAAACCCCGACACATAGATAGCTGTTTATTATTACAGCAGAAAAAATACCCAATGAGCTTGCAAGCTCATAACGGTATTCCTACGAGACAACACGCTACATGTCGGACTTGATTGAGTAGTGATGGTGATTAGACTTGTAATTAGCATATCCTTGGAGAACGGCTGTTGGTAGGACAGCAGCTATAGGATGTGGTATATAGAAGGAAGTCATGGTAAAGTGTGGTGGCTAGATCGACTGACTGCCTTATCTTGCCACAGGATCAGGTTTGCTGTTACTGCATGGATGCTTTCCAGCTGAGTGGAGGCATGGGTTAGTGGATCTCACAGATTTGCAAAATTACAAAACCCACTGGGCTGCTGCATGGTCCTCAGGAGATAGCAGCACAGCCAATGGATTCTTGAATCCTTCCGTGTGGATCACTCGCTGTTATCCCATGTGCTTGGGTTTTCACGGGGTTACTGTACATTGGTTTCCTTCCACATGTCAGACACTGAGTAATGCAACTTGTTTAATATCCCAATATCGGATCCGCCTGAAAACGAGCCTCTGAGGTTTTCCTGTATAACATAGACTTATTTATTTATTTTTCATTGTTGACATGCTGTTTTCTTCGTGGCCCTTGTGCAGCGCTTTGTGACCCTCGGGTGAAAGGCGCTATATAAAACGCTATTATTATTATTACTATGATGATTGGATCCATGTGACAGAATTTTACATAACAGCTTTCCCAAGTGTTTACTACGGCTGAACGCTTAGCCACTTGTTAGCATAGTGGTGGGCTCATAACTCAGGATGATTAATCAATTTCATCATTTGTGTGTGTATGTCTGATTGCGTTTGTCTGCAGGGAAGTTGACTTGAAGTCCCATTGATGCAAAGAGCAATGCAGACACCTGACGCTCCCAGAAGGGGCTGGACCCATCACCACTTTTGTGTCTTCCTACTCACCTTCTTTAGGTATTGCTGCAGATGATGGTGCATTCAGACCAGACCAGGCAGTGGGTACTTGTGCTATGCAGTTGTATTTATGTACTGCAGGGGTGTCCATGATTTATACATTGACAGATGGAATGGCTGATGTGCTGAGAGCCATGGGTAAAATACTTTAAATGTAAAGATGGGAGACATGGTTTCCAGAGAGATGTATATGAGTGAATTATATAAAGTTAATATGTAGACTTTTGTGACGAATGCTAGCCATATTATATCACTTTTTATGGATTGGGTCACGTAAAAAAATAAGTGTTGTAAACCTTTGACGTGGAACAATTATGCACGCATTATAAATTGTATTTATTATTATTAATTGCAAGCAGTTGAAACCCAGATTTGCACAGTAGAGCTCAGCAGTTTTGGCTGTATGAACTAACCCCTAAGCCATCGCGCTGCTTCTAATCTTTTAGAAACTTTTCAAGCAGTCGTTGGTTTAAAGCAGTCTAGCAGTGCAGCTATGCCAACTATTATATGACATTTCCCATTGTCAGTTGCTCTCTTCTAAGCTTTAGGTCTCCTATAACCAGAGTGGTTATGACAAGTTTAAGTTGCATAAGTGGTGTGATTGTCACACAATTGTTTACAGGATGCAGTTCTGTTGTTTCATCAATTTAACATTCAGCCTTGTACTTCTTTCAGGACATGTGGTCCAACCTTGTTTTTTGAAACATTCTCCAAATGTTATGTTTATTCCTTTATTTCTATGTCCCGTGTATAATCATCTTTATTGCAGCGGACTTTATTTGTCTTTCTTACCTTGGTGCTAGTGCGATTCTGATTACTGTATAAAACGCACATCAATATCACATTGTGTTGTGAACACTTTTGGTCAATGTCCACTTTTGCAGCTGAGTCAGTGTTTACTGGTACGTCGATTGTGTTCTAAAACCTCTTACATTTTAACCAAGGTTGGGAGCTTTGACATGTTTATCTGTCCATAACAGGGAAGGTGGGGCGGAGTTCATAATAATGATATACTATGAACCAAACTATTGTTTAAAGTTATGTTACCGATAGGGAAGTTCCGTATTGGAAAAGGTCAAATTGATTACAGGGTTGTCCAAAACAGGCAGACATGTACCGAAACAAATATACAATTGTTTTATAGCCTGAAAATTACGCGTTAGTTCTCCATACTGCAAATACAATACTTGTGACGAAAAGTTTATATTGTAAGCATTACATTATCCATGCATATATGCAAGATATGTACGAACTTTTTATTTTCTCAACTGGATGGTTTAGTGGTGTTCCCACCCACTGGGTCCAGAGTTCACTGGTTTTAATCCAACATTAGCATTTTTGTCAAGCATGGTTTGATACACTGCGTAAATGTGCAAGAACCCATAAACATGTTCACAAGTGGAGGTATGTGTGCCAATGTCTTCTCCACAGTTATGAAATACAGATCATTATTATGCTAGCCCCAAGTCATTTTTATACAGTGTCTAGAAAACGATTTGTTGAATATTCTATACTGTATACGTGAATATAAATATTTTGCAGAATTAGCATTGATCATAAATACAATACTCAATCTTATCACGATGGAGGGTTTGCGTGTTCCAATGAACCCTAGAGATATGTGATCTAGAATCTATCACTCCTGCTAAGGCAGTGTCTCCATTAAATACAAGATCACTTTTTAGAAGCGATTCTGGATATTTCGATTCTGGATCGATTCAAGAATTGGTCCGCCCATCGAACTCGAACAGAATCCTCCTTTAATGTACGTCTGCACTGCATGGTGATCAGATTACACGTGTGACCCATTAGACATAAGCCCATTAAGATCGGCTACATTGAGATTGACTTTTCAAAACTCTGGGATCGACTGTGCTAAGGTTTCCCTTGGTGAACAGGTCGGGTGGGAGGTTCCGGACAAATAACGATCTGAAGACCGTCTGACTAAAGGAGGTTGGCCAACCCAGCTGAACCTGGATACCGGCTGTATAAACCGGCAATAACACGTGCACGATTAAATGCATGAATCGTGAGCTTAAGAATACTTTGCAATGTCTGCCCGTCTTTTCTGTTTGTCTAAATTTGTCTTCCTCTGTCTTTCAGCTATGCCTTTTTCCACGCGACGAGAAAAACATTTAGTAACGTTAAAGTCAGCCTGTCAGTCCAGTGGACGGGTACGCCCACCAACGACTCAACAGGGAGCCTATACCCACCAGAGGTGAGACGGCACAGACACTTCTCGCTCACTGCTGCATGATAGGCCTGCACCGGTGGTGGAAAATTCCACATGCCTATAATCGTCACCGTCAGCCATATCTGTCCACTGCTGGATGGACTGCTGAGCTTCTGGTTTTTATTGAGAACTACAAGCAAAAAAATGTCGGTCAAGACATACCTTATTCCCATTCGTAAAGCAGAGACCAATCTCTCTAAAGCAGATGTAACTTCTCATAAAGTGCACTGTCACAGCATCACCAGGCTAGATTGTTGACTCTCCATCTATCCATCCATTTTCTAAACCGCTTGTCCTGGTGAGGGTCGCGGTGGCAGCAGTTGACTCTCCGTCGTAATTAAACGGTGCGGTCATTGACGATGATTTCTTCAAATAGGTGTGGTCGGCTCATCAGCTCTTTACCGACGAAAAAGAGGCGTCCCTGTTCTTGGGAGCACTCGACACCATCTTCCTCTTCTCGTATGCAGTGGTACGTGCCCATCTTCAGGAAACGCCAGCAATCCGCAAGTTCCCCTAACGGGAGAGTGGCGTGTCATGCTGTCTCTATCCTGGGTGGGGAGTGTTGGTGCGATGGCTGATGCGCTGCGCCAGTGGTTCCCAAACTTTCTCGGTTCACGGCGCCCTTAGTGTATCGGGATTTTTTTTCTCGGCGCCCAAAGTCAGAAAATATATGGCTTATATCGAAAATTTGAACTATTCCGCTGAGGCGCCCTCTGTAAGTTAGCTGCGGCGCCCCGGAACGCCGCGGCTCACACTTTGGGAACCACTGCGCTACCCTACAAACCCGCTGACCTGTGTTGAATTCCCGGCCACAGCTAACATCCATGGAAAATGGTAACTGAACCTCCCCTGGTTGCATTGTATAACCTACAGCACTGGGGATGAAAATGTGGCCAAGTCTGGTGCTGACCACAGTCTATGTAGGCTACATGGGGGTGTGGAATTACGTAATACTGTACTGATGTAGGTTTTCATGGCTGTTCTTTTGGGATAGCCGTGTGGATTGTTCCCTCGCTCGCCTTCACGACGTTTCGCCTTCCACGTTGGAGGCATCATCAGGCGTTTCTGAATGGTTTAGCTGAAACGTCTTGTAATGTATATCCGCAGTGCGTTGATCACACACTTTCAACGCACTGCAGATCCTTAAGGCTGTTATCAAAGGTCTTCTGATAGTAATTTAATCAAGAGGTGAATTGTTACACGCACACTAATAATAAAGTCTTTGTTGTACACAGGGATTGTACATCAGCGGTTTCCTCGGGGACAGGTTTAACCTGCGTCTGGTGCTGACTCTGGGAATGTGCTCTTCTGCTGTCGTGGTAAGATAACCCTTACCAGTGCGGTACACTTAGACCTCTTTATGCACGGAGGATGCGGAATAAGAGTGAAATGAAATGACAGAAGATAAATATGAAAATTGATATACTGGACTTGTACCTTAAAGATAGGGCATGGATGGGGAGGTGGTGGGAGAAGGCGTGAGTGAGAGGGCAGGTGTGGGGGTTGGAGCGAGTGGGTGAGATGAGAGGGTTACCACGGGTGGGGTTCAGTTTGTATCCCCCGCTCGCCCAGTTTTTATCTCCCGGTTCGAGAAGCTTTTAAAACGGCTCTTGGGCCAGGCTGCCCTAATCCCGCGAGTATTTGAAACCACGGATAAGGGTATTACACCACAAGTTAGGTTGACCTTTGCCTGACCTCGTTCAAGGCCTGTTGGATAGGAGACTGAATATAAATCTTAATAATGATGTATGTCCTTTAATCAAAATATAACAGCTACTTGGTTTGTGGCTTGCATCTGCATTTAAACTTACACTCGTAAAAAAAATGAGGTTTTACGAATGTTTATCATTGTTCAAACTACAGTCAGAATGTTGGATATGTTAAGCCAGAGTAGGGAAGGCTTTGCTCTGCTCTCTCCTTACCGTGTGTGCTCTCTCCTTACCGTGTGTGGTTTAGGTGCTGGTGTTCGGCTCTGTGACCGAATGGCTGAATTTCTACAGCCTGCCGTTCTATGGCGTGTTGTGGGCTGTCAACGGCTTGCTGCAGTCCACAGGATGGCCTTGCGTTGTGGCCGTCATGGGCAACTGGTTTGGCAAAGACAGGTGAAGATAGGAAGACAGTTGATTCAAAAGGTTGCTAACCGTTTAAGATTCGAGGCTCACACCACTTGCGATTTAACAAGGTTTTTGAGTCTACCCAGTATGGTTTCCTCCCAAAATGATAAACCAGTCTGCGTACAGTTTTGGAGAAAATTAGTATTTAAATCCGTATTAATTACAGCGTAGGTACAGTACTTGTTGCTGATGTTCTGCTCTTGAAAGATCCGAAGACTGTTTTGTTTACCAACTTTTCATGTTTTTTATGCACGGTGTCCAAAGTTGTGTTGTTTGTGAAAAATCATAATTTTTAAAAGTCTGGTGAGTGATACCGTCAGCCCGCTCACTAAGCGTGCATCGTTCACATATCAACAGATTTCAATAATCTAAGTAGCGGATTGAGTTACAAGCGGTGCGACGTGTGTTTCCGCAGTCGTGGTCTTGTGTTTGGGCTGTGGAGCGCCTGTGCTTCTGTGGGGAATATCGTCGGAGCTCTGCTCGTCTCTAACGTGCTACGCTTCGGCTATGAGGTGAGTGGGTGCAATGGGGGAAAAAAAAAATAATCGTTATACATTTATAACGCACGCATCGTCGTGAAAGAGAGAGAAGGGACACTCGACGTGGCAATCCCGAAAGAACAGCTATGGAGAGCAGTCCTCATTTTATTTTGACACTTCATGAAGTGGGGCGGCACGGTGGCGTAGTGGGTAGCACTGCCGCCTCACAGCAAGAATGTCCTGGGTTCGAATCCCGGCTCGGGGGGCCTTTCTGTGTGGAGTTTGTGTGTTCTCCCCGTGTACGCGTGGGTTTCCTCCGGGTTCTCCAGTTTCCTCCCACAAGTAAAAAAAAACACTCATTAATTATTTGGCCGATAACATCAGAATATATAGGAAGCAGTGTGGCAATATGGCACCGGCAAACCGCCTGGCTGCCTCATCCACCTCTGCGATTTTCTTGTGCCTCTGAGTCGTTCTCTCGTCGAATTAATACCTTTGACATTGAATGAATATGTGCGTGTTATAAATGTAAAATTATAATTATTTTTAAGTGGTGTGACTTGCACCGAACGTTAACACACAAGCCTTGTACTGAGCGAGTGTTCCGCCTGTTCCCGCGTGTAGTACGCATTCCTCGTCACTTCTTCTTGCCTGTTTGCCGCTGGAATTGTCGTCTTCTTCGGCCTGGTCAGCTCACCGCTGGAGGTCGGTGAGTAGTGACCCAGACTCCCATGTGCTTTTACACGTGTAGCCTGAGAGTAACTCGATCAGCCCTTTTGTCATCCGCTGCTGGATAATAATAATTATTATTTAAAATTCATAACGCGCACATATTCATTCACTGTCGAAGGTACTCATTCGACGAGAGAACGACTCGGAGGCGCGAGGCAGAGAGGTGGAGGTGGCAGCCAGGCGGTTTGCCAGTGTGTCCTGGGTCGGCCTCTAGGTCTTCTCCCAGTGGGCCGCGCCTGGAATTCCTCCCGAGGGAGCCTTCCAGGGGGCATCCTTACCAGATGCCCGAACCACCTCAACTGGCTCCTCTCAATCCGAAGAAGCAGCGGCTCTACTTCGAGGTTGCTCAGTTTTTCACGGAATATTTTCCGGAGCGTTGGTCGACTGATAGTAGAGTGTCGCTCGTAACCACAGCCCAAGCGAGAGGTACGGTCGATGTGGTGTGCCGGGTGTGTAAATATTTTAGAGGTTGCTGATCTGGACAGATCCGGCTGAAATGAACCTCCATGAGAGGGGGACGGTGATAGAACACGGGGGTTATTTAATTCATGTGCTACTGTTCCACCACCAGACTAAGTGTCAAGTCTACCTCTCGCAGTAAAAATCCGGATGACCTATGCGCTTGCCTCTGCCGCACAGGATTGCCTGCTCCCGATTGCAGCGAGAACGGAGTCGGCGAATCGGTAAACAGTGCCGAGGCCATTGAGCAGACGATGCTGCTTGGTCACCCCGTGACCCCACCTAAAGCACTGGGCTTCTTCGAGGCTGTGTGTCTGCCCGGTGTGGCACTGGTGAGTGAATGAGTCACTGCCAACTGCACTGAACATTGCTGTTCGAGACTTCCCTGTAGCTGCTTGTTATTGTAAAAAGGTTAAGGTGCAACCTGGCAATTGCTTGCTCACACCAATGCTGGTGGAAGGGCCTTCAATTGAAGAAGTGTTCATAATAGCCCCCCCCCAGAGGCTATTAATCTCCTTCTAATATAGGTATTCTAAAGGAGGAGGGAGCACCCTTACTTTACGCCAGTGCACGCGACCCAGCAATAGACCAACTGTGGTGCATCCGTTCATGCTGTTGGGTGGACAGAGGCACGGGGGGGATTTAAGAAAGGTGTCCATTGCTTTAACCGTCACGCCGGGACATCCAACTGGTGACCTCTGGATTGCGAGTCCAGCACGCTAACCGTTTCACCCTGGCACATTTGCTCAAATTAATTTTGATGGTGACCTGAGCCGAGACGATCACAATCTAGTTCTTGAGGAACTCCCGTTGGTTTTTTTGCGTAATCCACAAAAGGCTGAGTGTTTTTTTACACGTATCTGTGTCTCCCCGTGTGCCGTACCGCAGTACTCCCTGGCGTACGCCTGCCTCAAACTGGTGAACTACTCATTCTTCTTCTGGCTGCCCTTCTACCTGTCGGGACATTTCGGCTGGAGCGAGGCGGACGCAGACCGCATGTCCATCTGGTATGACGTGGGAGGAATAGTCGGTGAGCGCCATAGAGCATTTTACCACATGCTGCATGCCCGTCGAAGGAACAACTGCGTGTTTGTATTGGGAGCGAGAAAGAGAAGATCCGGGACAACCTCAGAGTAGAGTCGCTGCTCCTTCGGATTGAGAGGAGCCAGTTGAGGTGGTTCGGGCATCTGGTAAGGATGCCCCCTTGAAGGCTCCCCCGGGAAGTCTATCAGGCACGGCCCACTGGGCGGAGACCTAGAGGCCGACCCAGGACACGCTGGAGGGATTATCTCCTTCGGTTGGTCTGGGAACGCCTGGGAATCCCCCAGGAAGAGCTGAAATCTGTTGCTGAGGAAAGGGATGTCTGGTCCACTCTCCTTGGACTGCTGCCACCGCGACCCTCACCAGGACAAGCGGTTTAGAAAATGGATGGATGGAATTAATTAATGGTTGCTAAGGATTTAAAGCTAAACTATGCTGATCGTCGTGAGAGAAGCAGTGACGTGCTACGGAGATGTACGGCGTGAGAAGCTGATATCGCACGGAAGATGCAGGAAGTGGGAGGAAGCTTTTAAGAGAGAGATATATATACGGAGTGACAGTCAGTGACAGTAAGAGAGGCAGCCTGTCTGAAACGGCGTAACATACTTGCTTTTTCTGGCAGGAAATAGCCTTCACTGGGCTAACACTTTCCAAGGCTTTAACGGTCAATTTCTCCGTTCCTCTGCAGCATGTAAGATAGGCGTTTCACCGTATATCCCGTGAAAAAATAATGTTGCGGACACGAGCACTCACTGCATACATACGCAATGCATCCACCAACTGACGCAGTAACACACAGAAAACCTACGTAGAAAAGGGGATGAAGACATAGCCTGACATCTGTTTTTATCGCTTGCAAAAAAGTAATTGGTTTCCATGCCAACGTGTTCGCGGTCACGTGAGGCACCGATTCACTGACCCTTCACGAATGAGGAGCAGCTAATAACCGGCCTTCGCGTAAAAGGTGCGAACGGACAAGGTTAATACGCGACCCGTAAAATCCACCCACAGATAAGCAAGAGTTGACTGTGCTTGAAAAACGACCGTTTTGTCGCCTGTGCTGCAGGTGGAGCTGTGGCTGGATTTGTTTCTGACCGCTTGGGAAAGCGGGCTCCCATCATCTCACTCATGCTCGTCCTCGCGACGGGCTCGCTGGTCGGATACAAGTGTAAGCGTTTGACCCAGGCTACCCTCGCTTTACGATATTAAACCGTTCCAGAACACGTGTCGTAATGTGAGGCCATTAATACTGTACGCTGCTGCTTCATATGTCAATTAGCCTGTGGACTAAGTTGCCCCCGGTGCCTTGTGATGGACTGGCGTGCCATCCGGGGTATAGCCCTGCCTTGTGCCCTGTGTCTGCCGGGATAGGCTCTGGCTCACCGCGACCCCGTACAGGATTAAGCAGTTTCTGACAATGATGATGATGATTGTTTTATGGTTTCAAACAAAGGAGAAGTAAACACTGATAAGTAAACACTAATAAGCGCTGCAATTGGCAGAGAAGCTAACCAAGTGGCATGTGTTTGCATAGCTGATTGGCTGCTGCGCCACCCACGCTCACGTATTGTAAAGTGACATTTGATCGTAATGTGACACTAATGTTCTTCTAGAGCAGAGGTGTCCAAACTACGGCCCGCGGGCCACCTGCGGCCCGCCATCCATTTTTAATTGGCACGTATCAAAGTCTAAAAATATAATGGTCTATGGCCCACACATAATATTTGCGCTAAACTGTCTAGTGAGTGGCCCAGTCCTTCGTATATTTTTCTGTATGTGGCCCTCAGGAAAAAAAGTTTGGACACCCCTGTTCTAGAGCGTACATCGAAAAGTGAATTCATCATATTGTGAGGCCATCGTATAGTACTGCTCCTACTAACATTGCGCTTGACTGGCAAAGGGTCGTAGTGCCCTCTCTACCCTGGGCAGTCGCTCAGAACAGCCCGTGCCTCTGGAGAAGATAAACCCTCGTTTGTTATGATCTGGAACGGACGAGCGTGACACGGCCTGATATGATGCAGCCAGATTTGACGGGGCCAGGTGTGATGTGGCCAGGTGCAATGACAACAGCTTGGTTCTCACTCTACGCCTCAACGTAACTCAGCTGTAGCCTGTTGGGCGGCATGGGCAGGAATGTTCCACAGTACAGGATGCGTTCTTGAGGCTGGTCCGCTAAGCGATGAATCCGATAAGAGACGTCATAACATCGTTTTTAATACATATATTTCTAAGTAACTGTAAGGAAATTATAGAAATAATATTGTGTACTACGAATAATAATGTGGGACAGTGGTAAAAATAATACCCGAAGCATGTTTATAGACAATGTATAGACAATGTTTGGTTCACAGGAGCTTTTGGAGTTCAGTGCAAGTGCTTTATTTTTTTCTCGTCCAAAAATTCGTTGGCCGAGGCATCGTTTAAAGAGGTATGCGTGTATCCGTCCGAAGTGGCTGAACCGCAATAATAGTGTGCGCTATATCGCAGAAGTGCAGAGTCAACAGGTTGTGAGCCAGATAGGGCCCACTCCCTAATTTAATGTGGCCCGCGGCCACATTAGGCTTACCACTTTGAGACAGCCCACAGACCATATTTGTCACTGCAAGATATGCCACACAAATCGGGAGGTAGAGAGGAATATTTTCGACCTGACCACACACATGCTGTTTCTCATTTACTAATCTCAGCGGCAAAGATAAACACGTGATCCCCCAAAGGTATTTGACAGTCCCGTTTGACACTCAGTAACGAAAAATGTCCCCCACCCATGGTACAGTATATAGGATGACAAACAAAGGGAGACTGGAGCAATGCATTCACTGCTGAACAAAAGTGTGAAAGCTTTGGGGTGGTGGGGTTGCTGGGTGGTCGGGTGGAGCTCAGTGGGCTCATAGTCGCTCGGTTGAAAGAATTGAGCCAGCGATGCTGAAATCCTGGAATCAAATTCTGCCAGCTGCATGTGATTAAACTGGATTTTACAAGTGTGAACGCCTGTCCACAGTGAGCATGTAAAATTGTCGATATATTTTTTTTCTTTTCAGATTCTCCGAACAGTAAATCAATCAATGGCTTCTTAATGGGCGTTACAGGTCAGAAATTCTATGTGCAAACAAATCAGTTGTGTTTAACCTTCACGTTGCCCATTGCCAATCATAGTTTATTCTACATGGAGATACTATGATCATCACTTGTACTTAAATCACAATACATACTGCAGTCACTCTTTATCTTTTTTTAGTTTTTCTGAGTGGTTAAAATTCCACATTCCTATGGTACTGACAAGTTTGTAAACAAAACAAACACTACCAACTTGCCACTGAGAGGTATTTTTTAAACCAAAACTGGAGTGATGATGAGTGGCTGAGTTGAGCCCTGAATGTAAATGTTCAGCCCTAGTATTTGCGGTGTTTCCCTAATAACCCTGGGTTATTTCTGCACACACAACAGCCAGTAATTAAATTGGCCAAGCATTGCAATGCCGGACTCTCCTGTAAGGGCATGTTGCTATTCCTGGAAGTTTTCATGGATATTTGAATGCCATTTTTTCTTATTATTAATATGTGTGAATGGAATCAGCTGGTATTTGTTTGTTAAAAATGAGATACTATGCTTGTGGTGAACGTTGCTTGTATCTGTTAACGGTCGCAGGATTTTTCGTGGGAGGGCCGGCAAATCTGATCAGCTCGGCCGTTTCGGCAGACCTGGGCCGACAAGGGCCCATTCAGGGAAACCAGGAGGCTCTGGCCACTGTGACGGGGATTGTGGATGGAACGGGCAGCTTGGGAGCTTCCGCGGGGCAGGTACAGACACACCGCATTTTTTCTTACTGAATCTTGACGTCGTCAATCCAGTATAATTTTACACTTTTGTTAGTGGTTCCCTGTCCTTATCACCATGTCGCCTGGAGGATGCCTGATCTTGTAAGATTGTGGGAGCTAAGCAGGGTTTAGCTTGTATAGTGCCTTTATAGTTCTGGGATGGGTGACTACCGTGCATATCAGGTTATTGTGGGCTGCTGCGGTGGGATATGTTGTGGGCAGCAGAGGGCAGTGCAGCAAAATCCATCTATGCTGCTCTCTGCTTAATTAGATAGATAAATGTTTATTATTACAGCAGAAAATACCCTGTTATGCAACAAACGTGCAAATTAACCAACATAGACAATATTTAAAATGTACTGATGGTCATCGGCTAACCACTGTGCCATTGTTCTAACCCCTAACTTTGAATCCTGTTACATTAAAAGCATAATGTTATGGTTAATATCAAAATTCTCTGCTCATCAAAACGAAGTGTTGCAGTACATGCTATAATTTTGTACAGGAATATGTATTCTTTACTTCACTGTCTTTCAGTTTTTGGTGGCCGTCATAAAAAACAACCTTGGCTGGGCATGGGTGTTTTATCTCTTCATTATGATGGTAAGTTCTGCAACAACACATTCAGAGCAACCTTCCACAATTCTTTGTATTACTTTGTGATTTTCTATATTGTTTGTGTTGGTTAGTTCGAATGTTTGTTGTGTAGCAGGAATCCCGTAAAGAGCTGACAAGCTCACTGGGTATTTTCTGCTGTAATAATAGACATCTTTCTGTCTATCTATTCGAATAAAATCAGACCATGTGCACTGGCATCACGGTCCAACTTTGTCACATTTGAAATTTACTTGCAAATTACCCATTTCGATTCAACCACACAGCAGCATTGCCCACTATTGTGTTCCTATGCTAACTGCTTGTATTTAAAACACAGCATCTTCGTGATGTCCTTGTCCTATAGGAATGATGTGAAAACCAAAGTAATAATAATAATAATATCATTTTATATAGCGCCTTTCACCCGACTAATAATCTGATTTGATTCTGCGGGCCCTTCTCTAACACAGACGGATCATTCGTCCCGTGACATTTTGCCGAAAGGCACAATCGGGCTACGATCAGACAGACAGATTGGAAACGAAAAGCCGCGCGAAAGTTTGTTGCCGGTTTCTTTTTCTGTGTTTTCTCAATTCTTCTGCCCCTGCCCCCTTGCTCCGTCCACACAGACGCTGCTCACCGTAGTCTGCCTGCTGCCGCTGGTCGTTCGCGAGGTCAGAGAGCTCGTGGCCTCTGGTCGAGAAAACCGCGCCCAGAGAGAGAGCGCACACCAGCCACCGCAGGAGGACTGATGAGCGACTGCAGCAGCCGTAGAGCAACGGTGGTTTGTTACTTTTACTCACTTGCTAAATTTGTTGTTGGCAGCCAGCAAGTGTTCTTCGGTGATTACAATGCAACTCTCACTGAAATTTAGTATCGATGTCCAGAAGCTCAGCAGATGCCAGAAGCCCCTCAGTCTGGAGCCAATGCCCGTCTTTAAGGCCAGCACTGACTATTATATCTTTAAATGTTGAAGGGCTATCTGCAACTAAAGAAGAACTTGTTGCAATGGGAAGCTGTCATATAACCATCACGCTTCGAAGAATTGAATCGAATTCGAAGTATCGACGTATTGGAGACTTTAGTGCAGTGGGTCCTTATAGCCGTGGTTTGATTCCTGGTCATAATGCACATCTTCACCAGTGTTAAGTGGTGCCTGGACCTGGTGCGATGGTTTAGTTAATATCAATTTTCAAGACCAGAGGCTAGGCATGCATTTTTATTGGAACCTAATTCCTGATATCCTGTGCTGAACATAATAAGTGTTTTCTCAGAGAGTTAAACCAAATTAATACCTTTGTCTTATTAATTTTAAAGTATAATGTGGGAACACATGTCGAAGACAGCAAGTAAATAGTGTCCTCTCACATGCATCTCTCCAGGCAGATTGTCCCCAAGGAGCTTTTATCTTTAAAGTAGCTCTTTAAAGTAGCTGTTAACCTGTTGTAGCTAGAAGTCCCTCAAGGCTGCACACTTGGCCTCCTCCGTCCACCAGGCAAACCAGAGACAACCCAGTGGGCAGGGTCATGTATAAAGCAGATCATCACCCTCATCAACCATGATCAATCCACTGCTGGATGAAGGCCTCCCCAAGCCATTGTCAGCACATTGCTCCATCTCCACAGTGGGCTTCCTCATGGGCGTGTTTTTATAGTGAGTGGTCTATATTTTCTTGTCCGCTTGCCTTCATCCGTTTTATCAATATAACCTGCCTAAGCCCACTTATTTCTCTATACAAAATAGAGAAAAACACACTTGACCAAATCTCACCATGCGCTCTAGCAGAGGGTACCTGGTTGACAGGGTCACCGATAGATAGAGAATTTAGCTACACGATGGACCCAAAGCCACAGTAGTTGCTCCCTATAAACATAGGTAGCCCAGCATTTCTGTTCTGTTCCAGGCATATTCTGTGCTTAAGGGTGAAGTCATCCCATTGGTACCCCACCGTTTTTTCAAAGAGATGTGATTATATTGATACATTGTTATGCACATTTTATGGTTCATTCCTGAATTACCCTCAGGATTAGGATTAAGGAGGTGCTTTAAAATCCAGGTGAATAATATGAGAATAATATAAACAACGCATCGGGATTTTTTTTTCTCCGAATGGCTTTACAACTTTACGCTCTCTGTAGCTTTATTCCACATCAAGATATATTTTTTTAATTGAGCTTATGGTAAGTTTTCCCACTTGATGAACAATACTTGAAACACTCATTGTTTTGAACATAGTGCATGTGCAATGCTGACTCCTACAAAACATTGCCACATAGCTACCGTGACGACATAACGGGCATTGCTTCTCACAAAGTTTACGAATGCTTTATTTTGTTTTATGGCGCGGCAATGTAATTAATTCGCTTGAACTTTAAAACCGTAATTCCTTCGATCAAAAAAATATGCAAGCTATGCTACCGTATGTCTTGCTGGACTCGCACCTCAACGATAGTTTATTGTTATCCGATTTTTTAAAATGAAAACGTGCAGGTGTCTGCGTTACGAACATTGGGGGATACTACCAAAGCAGTGTGTTTTTAACCGTTTCACACAGGCATGATTCTTTCTTGCAGTGCATTCTATCCATGACTGCATTTGTTTTAAATGTAATGTACCACATTGACACATGCAACACCTTTTAAATTAGACTTGCGGGTCAACACTGCCACTCCTATGGGGAATTTGTAAACTGCATCATCGTTTATTGCTCTTTCATGAGACGGTTTACCCCGTCTGCAAATACCTTGCGGTTTTACCAGGTTGAGATTGTTTAAAGGAAAATGCTGTCCATGAACTATATCCATCCATCCATTTTCTAAACCGCTTGTCCTGGTGAGGGTCGCGGTGAACTATATGTATGTGTTATCTTGTAGACACAGTATAATAAATCATAAATTATTTTTTGGGTCAAGCCGCGATGATCTGAGCATGTTTGTGCCGTTCAGACCCTTCACCATCTGACACAGCCAAACAAATGAATTGTCATGTGCAGAAGAGTTAAATGCGCCAATTAGTATTGTTTTAGTTCGCCAGGAAGTTGAAGAACAATTCTCACAACCAAATGTAGCAATTATATATTAATATGAAATATATTAATATAATTAAACTCGTTGTCGTGCTGTCGGACGAGAGTCTTGAAGTTTCGTTAATTGCAGTTTCCTTTTTTTAGCCAGGAGATGAAACACAGGCCTGTTGAGAGACATGACATGCATACAAGGGCGACCTTGGTTACATGAATTAATTTCGAATACAATATATATACATTTTAAATCCAGACTTTAACAGTTATTTCATGCAATTGCGTTTGTAGCTATAAACAGAGCCTCACCATCAATAACATTGGTCATGAAAGTCTACGAGTTAATTCTAAGAAGGTGAATTGCAATTTAACGTTTTAAATGTACAAGTAATGGAATCTTAATGAATTTAGAAAAAAAGGTTTCATTCACTTTTACGAGTACTGTACTGATTTTACTGCCGTGCCATCCATATTTAACGTTTTCATAGTACACTACAGCTATATTGGATATCAACAGTTCCCACTGCAATTGCCAAACATGTATTCTCATACAAAAATCTTCATAGTCGTATGACACAGCTTTGGTGTGTAGCTGTGAAATTACAGCTGGGTTTTTTTGGCTTGCATCTTCCTTTTAAACCTGTCCCATCATGAAAAATAACAATAGCATTTTATATAGCGCCTTTCACCCGAGGGTCACAAAGCGCTGCACAAGGGCCGCGAAGAAAACGGCATGTCAACAACGAAAGAAAAAACAACCAATAAAAACCAAAGCAACAAAAAATATAATGATTAAGGCTGCTTCGAATAATAATAGCAGTGAATGTGTTCGTCATCGAGTAATTTCGTTCGTAGCAATGAATGGCAATTGATTGCATGTTGATAGTCCCCAGTATGTTGGCTCCAAAGCGAGCGAGTGTTAATCGTTCTTGTGGATTCTGTACTTCATATTATCTGGCAATGTTTAAATAGACACAGTAATTAATTCCGTGGATGCATTACTGTACCGTAGAGACCGGTAGTCGGTGATGCCCTGAGGGAGTCAGGTGAATTAGATTTACCATTAGAAAGTCATCACGAAACTTGTGCTAGCCGTGGGTACTCACATGGCCACTTCCTGTAGGGTGTGTCCATGTGAAACTCGGGAACTTGGCAGAGGTGATTACAAGACGTATTCTCTGCAAGGCGTGCTGGATTTACACGTTTTTTGTTTAAGGACAGTGGTTCTGTACAGTCCTTGCTGCAGCTGTCCACGTTTGCCAACCTCTTTGTTGTGAAACCTGGTTAAAAATGTGTTAAATGTTACGTCATTAGTTGATTCGTGTGTTTTTGAGCATTTTAATTCCTCATTGACTTGTAGTTTATTGTATGTCTACTATATGCCACAGGAATATGTACCTAGTGTCAATCATGTTTTGACACGTAATTGCACTTGACATGCTGTGCTTTGAACCCTTTGACCCATCGATTCTCGGCCACACCTAAATCAGTCGCAAGGGATATCAGAATTAGTTCTACAACCCCAATCCCCTATTTCACCAACTGGCACTGACCAGCATTGTAAAGCATGGTTAAAGAAAATCCATGACCAACATGGTGTGGGGAAGCCACCATCCATCCATTGGTGGTTTGAGACTGGCTGTAACGTAATTTATTTTGTATGTCGACACGCTCACTCTTCAATAGACCGACTACAATAAATGGGACAGCCAATGGTGATTAATGGTGTCTTATACAGTACTTTCATGAATATCAGATGGCGTGACAAAACGCCCTTTACAAAGCATTAAGGAATTTAATGTAGTGTGTGTGGATAGAAGCCTATTTAGGTAACGCCAGAAGTAATTTTGCGGTGTCATCTTATGGGGCTGTGACCTATCATTAACGAATGCTTTACTAGCTGTTGTAATTTCACAACACTAATGTACATGTCCAGCCATTTTGCCAATCCACTGCTGGATGGGGGGGTCTTGCCATGCCGCTTGGTTTATGGGAGTTATTTGACCATAATGTACCTAAGTACGCAGGTCTTTACAGCTTAGTCAATGCAAGGAGCTCATGTTTGAATATGAAAAGTACAGTACAACAACGGAGTATGCTGCACCGCCGTCCGATGCCCACTATATAGCCGCACAGCCTATTCCGCGTGTTTGTTTTGTCAATGCAGAAATCCCGTAAAGAGCTTGCAAGATCACTCGGTATTTTTCAGCTGTAATAATGAACATATGTCAATACTAACCTCGCATGCATGGTGGCCACTCATCAAATCACTGTGCAGGCTGAACCGTGCTTAGCTGTCGAGATGTGGATAATATATCGGGTGCATTGCGGGTGATGTGATCATAGGCCATGACACATATCTTGTGTCCTGCCACTACAGTATCGGGGACATGATGATATGACCCCGTCTGTGGGCTGGGCGAAATATTTCAAAATGGACTTGCTCCTCGATTCTAAAAGGAGTACAATTCCACATCATTGTAATCAAAGTCAATTAAAAGCTAATACAGATTTTACAAATGCACATTATCACCGTTTATCGACATGAAAAAAGTTGCTTGCAAAAGTTATTTTATTGAATGATATACCTTGCCTTCGTTTACATTGGAATTTGATATAGTGTTTTTGATTATACATTTGGTAACCCCCCCCCAACTATCATTCATTTATGAGACACGAACAGGAGTTGTAAGTGGAAACATGACAGTGTGAGTGAGCACACTGTGTATTGGGTTTGTGGTGCCGTAATAGAACACCGACCCGGTAATAGTGTGTTCTGTATTAGAGGTAAAAACAATGCTACAGTCTTGCGTATGTTCTCACAATGTGTTTTCGGATTGGTAGAAACAATGCCTTTCGTGTGCCCATTCTGTGTCAGCGCCAACCATGGAGATGTGCTTTTGTTAGAAATAGTAACTTGATACAGATAAGACTGAAAATCAGAATTGACATCATGTAGTGATTGTGATTGGACCGAGTTACAGCGTGTGATGTACATGTATGTTTTTGCCCCTTTGTGTGTGTGCGTATATATACACACACATTATCTGTGGGGAGTGACTTAGTGGGGCTTAACTTCAGTTGGGTCAGCCGAGGTAGGTGACCCGGAAAATATGTTTTCATCCTATGCACCACATCCAATATACCGCTCTTCCTATGGCTGTGGCTACTAGTCACATGCCTACTTCAATCTATCTATCCATCGACCCAGAAAATATTTAGAGAGGAATTAATCCCTGGGTTGGGTAATTATTGCACGCTGCGCTAGAATGACTACAGACCTAGCTTAAAATATTTTGGCAATTCACATAACCAGTGGCAATTGGTCTCTGCTATGTCAATGCAGTCTAAAATGAGCACCCAGGGTTGTGTGCTCCCCATCAGTACGAGGAAGGCAAATGTGGTTGGATGCCTTTGGTGCTGACCATCAAGACCTTCCTGTGTGCTGTACCAGCCTTAGTAGGAGCTCTCCATTAACACGTTCTCAGTAGAGAAAATACATCTCTGTCTCTGTGTGCAATCAGCCAAACAGCATTTTATATTGATTGCCTTAGGTTTGAACACCACTTTCACTCATTATGATGTACTGTGCATATGCTTGGGTGTGCATGAAGGCTGTAT
>JAZEWU010000050.1:2832753-2852036 GCA_036362915.1 Geotria australis | reverse complement strand
CTTCGACACTTCACGTGGCCTCAAGGTGCATATGGCCTGGCACAGGCGACGTGGTGACGTCACCGCCACTTAGTGGCGAAAGACGGTTGTTGTTGTGTACGGTAATCTGCGAGTGCAGCTGGACATGTTTCTGCTGTTCGTGTGTGTGCGCGTGGACATGTTGTGTCGTCCGTTCTGCTCTTTTAGTTTGGGTGATTGCCGCGTACACTGAGAGCCAATCTGTCGTACAGGCAATTGGCGGTAAGTGCCGTTAACGAGCTCCTATTTTAAGGTCAACGTCGCACACCGAAAGTGGTGGTGTGGACGGGATGTAGTCCGTTCCCAGGTGCTGATGTTCACGACCACACCGTTCAGCCAAGCTAGGTAATCAAGTTAGGTTGCGCTTAGCTACGGAAGGTCCCCTGTCTGCTGTGGCTGTCCATAGCCTTATTGTAGCAAGGATTCAAAGCCCGGTTGTCTGAATCGTGGCGCATTGTGCAAACCACATTGCCACCAATCCGGCACACATGGAACAGCTTCACTTTGCCCGTAAGTGGAAAGAGACAAAACCACAGTGTTGCCAGACTAGGGTGAATTTTAATGGCGCACGTGAGTTGGCAAAGGTTCACTGACAGATAATCGCAGAACAACCCGGTTTCACGGTTCACCCTGGATTCGAGGGTGACTGGCGTATGTGACACCGCTCACGCACGTGGATAAGACAAAGATCCCCGCATAGCCTGAACAGACTGTAGGGTCAAGTGCCGTTAGCGAGCGCTAATGAAGGTCAGCACGGCGCACGAGGAGGTGGGTGACCAGCACAACGCCCGGCCGTCTCTGTCTCCCTAGTGGCAATGTTTACACACCGCACTAGGTACTCATTTGAGGCTGAGTCCACCTAGGGGAGGCCCATCACCGGTTCAGAAAATCGTAACTGGTGTTGGCCGTGAGCGGGATTGGAACTCGGGTCGCCGAGTTTGTAGCCCAGCGTAAAGAGCTTGCACGCTTACAGGGTATTTTTCTGCTGTAATATTGAACATCTATCTATCCCCACACACGGATCCACACAGACATAGGTGCAGTGTACAGATTGTATGCTGTGCAAGGGTCATTTGGTGTTGCGTGCTGAGCCGCCGTGGGTAACAACTGAACGACAGCTGGTGGTGGTTGGTGCTGGAGGTTGCGTGGGGCACACTCGCTCGCCTGACATGAAGGCGCAGGGCTAGAGGGGGTGAGGGTGGTGGTGATTGGTGGGGGGGGTGATGGGAGCTGGGGGGATACGACAACTGGAGGAAGACCTGGCCAGGCCAACTGTTACAGCCGTGATCCCTCCCGCTGGGTCCAGTGTTTGTTGCCAGCCTGACACTGTCCCCACTTGACCGTTGGGATTTATAGCAGGGTGGAATTATCTTTTTTTTTGCTCATTGGTAATCATCGGCACGCTGGAGGGATTATATCCTTCCGCTGGCCTGGGAACGCCTGGGAATCCCCCCAGGAACAGCTGGAATCTGTTGCTGAAGAAAGGGATGTCTGGTGCACTCTCCTTGGACTGCTGCCATCGCGACCCTCTCCAGGACAAGCGGTTTAGAAGATGGATGGATGGTAATCACTGGCAGGAAGCAGTGGGGCAGTGGTTAGTGTTTGCAAACCTGGGTTAAAATCCTGGTCATTACTAACTGTAGCGAGTTAGTGGTCTCTCGCTTCACGATATTAATCCGTTCCGGAACGCGTATCGTAATGTGAGACCAATATTACTGTATATTGTTTTATTCTAATTTGTTCCAAGACCGTGGACGCGCTGCTATTGGCTGAGAAGCTACCCCAAGCGACATGCGTTTGCATGGCCAATTGGCTGCTGTGCCCCCCACGCTCGCGCGCGGCCATGTCGTAACACGTATCGCAAAGTGAAATGTGATACTAATGTTCCTACAGAGCGTATATCGTAACGTGATTTCACCGTGTTGTGAGGCCATCGTAAGGCTGTTCCGCTCCTGTCCCCCCACTTCACGAACCTGCATTGACCCGCGTGGCGATGTATATATTTAAGCGTAGTCAAACTTCCTCGTGACCGACACGGTGTGGAATAGGCCAATCATCCAGCAGTGTGTTGACGGAAGGGCAGTACATTATTATTTGTTTTTAATTATATTCGTTAGAGTACAGTGTGTGCGTACCCACATGATTACATGCTTGGCTGGCGACCTCCCTTTTTCCTTGCCGGCCTGTCTACGCCTCTACTCGCCAACCACTGCCCTCTCACCCGGCCTGCGTACGGCCCACATGCTTGGGTTTATTTAACGGTCGTTGGTGAACCGGTAACGGTTTTCAGACTTCGTTACCGATGCAGGAATTTGACCGGGTGATTTTTTCAAGGAAAAAAAAACGAAATCTACCTGAAAATACTAGAATGCTGCCATTTTGCAAGATGCCCATCATTTTTTCCCCTCTGTAACGTTCATGGTAAACAATACGTTTATGGATTTCAATTTAGTATCTTTGACTTTTTGACCGTGCTGAAATGAATTCCGGTATCTATAAACAACGTTTTAGTATTTCAGGATGCAATGCCATTTGTCGTGCAGAGCAGACGCTGAATAGAAGCACACTCCTTGGGAGAATAACCAAGTGAGCTTGTATCTGACGTGTGCGTTTATCCGGGTGGCACAATGGTAACCCCCGTGCCTCGCAGCAAGAAAGGCCTGCGTACGATTTCTGGCTGGTGCCTTTCAGTGTGGAGTTTGTATGTTCTCCTGTTCTGCGTCAGTTTCCTCTGGGTTTTCCGGTTCCCTCCCATACCAAAGAAAACGTTACTAACTAGTCTTGGCCAAAACATCCTTCTGGTAATATTTTTTTAAAAGTACTCAAATGGGATTACAACATCGTCCCTAACTCTGAAAACTTGCATGACTCGCCTGAAAAAGTCTTGTAACTCGGTGAGGCTTTCCTGGGTTAACAATCATAATAATAATTTTCATATTTCGTAGTGAGCAGAGGAGAAACCGTCATTAGCAAACAAAAGGTCTCCCAAGAAATGCTCCTTGTCCCCATGGAGGCAGACACTTGTATTTTTATAAATGCCAAGTATTTAGACATAGCGAGCGTCAAGCTCCACATGATTGTTGCTATATTAGCTCTCTCGTTTCTCAAGGCAGGAGTTCTCAACCTTTTTCACCTCAAGGCCCACTTGGCCCACTTAGATCTGGTCTCCACGGACCACTAGGTGCCGCTCACGGCCCACTGATGGGTCGCGAGCCACCGATTGAGAATTACTGTCTTAAGGAACTTGGCCTTGGGGAAAATGTGGATTTCCTTTGCTCAAGAAATGGGTAATAAACACGCGACAGTCTCCAGAGTAACCCCCCATTAAACCGCTTGGAACCCCATGTCTCCGTGCCTTCAATGGCTGTGATGTGACCACGTTCCGTGGCAAAGGTAAGAGATGCGCAGGGCAAATCCGATGAGCGTGAATCGTAGGCGCTGTGGTCTCACATGCACGGCACTTAGTAGCTCTGTGTGCCACGACTAGCTAGACACACTAATGAGCACCGTCTGCTTTACAGGCCCCCCTCGTAGTGTGGAACAGAACACGGTAATAGATGCATTTCGCATGGTGAATATCTGTGAGCTGTCCCACTGATGCACAGCTGATACGATTTGTTTACATAAGCACATCCTCACAACGCGGCGGGCGTTTATAGTGGAATTTTTGGAATCATAAACAAAATCGTACATACATTTCAGTTAGCAATAAGAGCATATGCGTATATCGGTCGCTACCGCTGTTATCAACCGGTGGGTCGCGACCCATCAGTGAGCCGTGAGCGCCACCTTGTGGTCCGTGGAGTCCAGACCCAAGTGGGCCAAGTTGGACCGTGAGGTGCAAGAGGTTGCGAACCCGTGGGCTTAGGGCACAGCGGCGGGGGTGAAGTTGGCAAACCCGCGCACCCGCGCGTTTGTGTGTCCCACAGTGTGGGCAGTGGCTCCGTCCCGCGTGTGGCACCGATTAAATGATGCATTGGATCAATTAACTGAGCTGTCGAGCGCGTGGTGTCGTGGACGCGAGCGTTTTGGATTTCGGATCGGATGATCGTTGTTTTATCCAGTTTCACTCTCTCGGTTGCTCGTTCCCACAAGTTCCAATCTGACCGATTTGATGTGCGCTACTTGCAGCAAAAGACTCGGCAAGGGAAGACAAAGACGAGTGAGGCTGGCTCTAGAGAAGTTGCTCGCCACTTTATCATCATTCTCGTTCCCCGCGTTCAATCTGCTGCTTCATGAAGGCATTTTATTGTGTTATGTCAGTGCATGTTGCTTTCTAATTATTATTATATTTGTGGGATTGCATGCAAAGTCAGGGGTGCAGCCTTACGAGGCAATAATTAATTCACAAGCAACCAGTTTGACCTTCGTCCTGAATTGACCTGACTTGGATTTGAACAAGTGACCTTGGGAAAGTGGTACAGTGCAGGACTGGCTGAGCTGTCCTCGCGAATTGTGAAGAGTGCACAAGTTTTTTGCGAGCACAGAGAACGTCTACTTTGTGTTACGGGTTTTATATTGCTTTGCGTTGAACTAGGGACCCATTACAATTTAACATAAATATTTGGCCTATAAACATCGTGCAGTTCAGCAGCATTGACTCAAAGAATCCTTATTTTGCTAACGAGACAACGAAAACCAAAACCGGTCACATAAGCTTTGCCTGCATCGAAGCAATTCTGCAGATAGTATTCACTCCCCATGTGTTGCCGGTCGGTTGTGTAAAATATATATTTTTAAATCACGCGGAGAGACAAGTACGGGAAAGAGGAGTATGTTTATTTTCGCATTAATATTCTCCGCATTGATGATCGAATTATTATTTCGCATCGTGGGGTTTGCGTCGCGAAGGCGCCGTGCGCACTCAAGTTATTAAACAGAACCCACAGTCGTACAGTAGCGTACGTGCCAGGCTGCCAACCGCTCTGATTTGATGAAGCTTTCTCTCCGCTCGCTGGATGAACGCTCTGTGCCCTAATTTGTTTTGGCTACGCTCTTGGTGTCGGCGCGCGAGTGTTTTTGCGCGCGGGAGGAAACCGGCGTACGGGTACAGCCAGTTCCTCGATCCACTGCTGGATGAGGTCCTCCCCGTTCCGCGGTGGTTTTGGGTAGTTGTGACCGTGCTTCAACACGCTGGTTACTACGGGTTGGCGAAGACGGGTAATATGTTAACGTGGGAGCGTAGGAGTATAGTAGGACGACATTGTTCCGTGATGCGCGCTGATTGCCGCTGCGTAGCACAGCACCGCAGCTGCCAGTGAAAATCTGGCATGCATTGTCGTCGCTCGTCCGAGCCCTAGCCAGGTTCAACCCCGTTTAGCTTTTTAAAACAACGAGGCCATAGGCAAGTGATGTGATTTGGGTGTATAAAATAGAAACCACTCATTAATTAATTGGCTGACAACATCGGAATATATAGGACGCAGTGTCTTGCAAATGTTGGCGCCGGCTAACGCGTGGCTGCCTTCCCCCTCTCCCCGGGCCTCTCTGCGGTTTCCTCGCGCCTCCGACTCGTTTTCTCTTTCCGGTTGAATGCCTTCAAAAATTGCACGAATCTGTGCCACGCGTTATAAATCGCGTTTATTATTATTATTATTATTTACTGTACTGTACTGTACGTTCACGTTCGTGAAGCTGGCTGCTCCCGCTCCCGCCAATTTCGTACACTCGTGGCACGGGATGAACGCGCGCCTCAGCCTCAGACGCGTCACGTTATTGCCCGTCGGCTTGCGGCGAGCTTCTCCCGTATCGTCACGCATTTTTGAGGTCCCCGGGGAGCGGTACGTGAAGCGGGTTCTCACTGTACGTCTGCTGGCATCGCAAGTCGCGCTGCCGTCGTTTCACGTTGCGTCTCCGATCGTCTAGGCGCACGCACTCCTCTGCTTGCCGACAGGGCCCTCTGTCCGTCTCTGCAGGCGACGCGCTTGCAGGGATGTAAGTTCTTCTTCTTAGCGATTCTTTGAAGCAGCGCGATGGTCAAATTACAGTTTCCCATTTTCTTACACAGCCCCTTGCATTTTCATTGAACTCCGCAAGGTCTTTTGAGCTGCAGAGGTTGGGTAGTAGAGCACAGACAAGGCAGTGTTCCATAGTATGGTCTGCTTCTCCACATTCGCAGGTGGTTGGGCCGGTCTTGTAGCCCCATCTGACCAAAGCATCTTTTGATCGTCCCGTTCTAGTTCTCAGGCGGTTGAGTGTCTTCCACTGAATCCATGGTGCATCTGAGGGATGTAAGTTGAAGGTGGTTCTTCGTGTGATCGAAATAACGCAAGTTGCACGAATAATGCGACCTTGAGGTCTTGAGTTCTGAAATAAAATCTAATGAATCCTGAGTCAATTTTATTTTGATTCGTAGAAACCCGTTGCTCTTAATCTCACAAGTCCATCCATCTATTTTCAGAAACCGCTTAATCTTGTACAGGGTCGCGGTGAGCCGGAGCCTATCCCGGCAGACACAGGGCGCAAGGCAGGGGAACACCGACGATGGGACGCCAGTCCATCGCAGGGCAGCTAGGGAAATTTAGTTAGGACGCCAATTAACCTGGTAGCATGTCTTTGGACGGTGGGAGGAAACCGGAGTGCCCGGCGAAAACCCACACGGACACGGGGAGAACATGCAAACTCCACACAGAAAGGCCTCCGAGCCGCGATTCAAACCCGGGACCTTCTTGCTGAGGCTGCACACACAAGTCACAGAACCTTACTAGTTTATAGTTACAATTAATTCTCATCCTGTGGGCTAGGGAGTCGCTTCCAGTTGACCTACACGATCATGCGCTCGATGGCAGTTCAAGTTGAGGTTTGTTTGTTTAACCGAGTGAGAACTCAAGAGGCCAATCGTCCCGCTTGCGAGATGACCAGCTGTGTGTGGAACGATGGGCCTCATCTCATCGGCCGTGCAATACAGTGTTATATCCTTAAACACGTTACGGTGAATTGCTGAGTGTATGTTCGATCATTGTGTTTTCTTCATACTGTGGTTTCCTTCCCAAAACATATAATCGGTGATGAAAGCTCCGTTGAAAAGTCACAGCCTTGAAGCCTCGTGCGATTGCCGAATGCGACAATTTTTGGCACGATTTGAATGTGAATGTTGCGTAAGCGGTAAATTGTGTGTAAACACGCCTTTAGGAAAGTCAAGCAATTTATCAAGAGGCCCACATTAAAAGGATATTCAAAATTCATATGGCAGGGACCAGTGTATAACCGCTGTTGACATTGTAGTGCAGTGGTCGGTAATAATAATAGTGCCCTTTAATTACCTAGGAAATTTGCACCGAGTCTCAAGGTTCTTTTTAAATCGGGTCATGGACGGAGATGTTAGGCCAGTGCCATTGTTGAGTATTTTGCACGTTGTAGGAAACGGGAGAGCTCGGATAAAACCCGTACATTCGGGGATTACCACCCAAAACACCGCACAGATAGATTTACGGTTGGAGCATGGAATGTGGGCGCATTGTCCGTGACAACAGTGGCGTTTGCTGCATGCTGTCTGGCGACGATATTCCAAGATGTATATTTTTTAAAATATAGCAAATGTCAGTTTCTCATTTGGAAGCTGCGTGGCTTGGTCTGGGTGCCGTGTGCTGGTTGGCATGCAGGCGGGTGCTCAGATGGATTGAAGGAGAGGTGTGAGCTGAGGTGACGGACTAGTGCCTCTCCATTTATCAACTCTGTCGGATGGTCGTCTCGAGTCGTCCTCTGATCGGCACGCGAGCGAGTTGGGCACTGTCTTAGCGCCACCTGGCCGGATGTGTACTCGTTTTACATTTTTAAATGGCCAGCAGTATTTAATTATCGCAGTCGGCAACCTCTGTGTGGCAGCCAGGCAAGGGTTTTATTTGATTTGTCTGCCGTCTTATTTGAACAGCTACGCACACACACTGTGCAGTTAGGTTGCAGTAAATCTGGTTATTAAAGTATCTCCGCCGTGTCTACAGCCTGCTACACCGGAGGTCTTTAGATGCCCTCTTCACGGCCTGCAGTCAGCTGTGTAATCTGGTACCAGGCCCTCAAGTTAAGGTTCACTTGGGAGGCAGTCGGGTGGCTTAGAAGTCAACAGGGGCCTGGCTGGCACCGCTCTGAGATCCTGGGTTTGAATCTATGCAGCCTCCTGTGATTAAACTTGAATTCAGGTTGTAGTGTGAATTTGATCTGGCCTGTTGTTATTCTGCTAAATTCTGGCTCTGAAAATGTAAAATATCGGTTTCGCTGCCATGTTGCTTCCTATTGTTTGGACCAGTGCTCACTTAATAATAACAATTAATTCAGCCTAAGACGGACTCCTTTTCTCAAATACGAGGCGGCTTACAAGTACACAAATATAAGCAAAACGAGTTATTATTATTATTATTAACAAGAGTGATATTTAATTTCCAAACACAAGTTTAAAAAGGTGAGGAGGTCTATGTCACGGGTTAACCTTTTGGACCTCAAGGCCTGCTTCACCCACTTGGGTCTGGTCTCCACGGACCACTAGGTGGCGCTCGCGGCCCACTGATGGCTCGCGACCCACCGGTTGAGAACGGTGGATCCATATCCGCTTGCGTGGGCCATTTCTAACACAAAAGGCTGCACTGCCCCGAGGAGATCCGATTGGACTGTGGCTCAATTGTGATACCAACAGCGATGTCACGAAAAGCAGTAAAAATGGGGGGAAAAGAAAAGACAAAACCCCTAAAAGATAATGCTGCTTGGCAAAGTCATGCAAGAAGGGCTGCTCACTCTCCCGTGGAGAAAGGGGATGTTGTCGTGTTCGGCCCATGATCTTGTTTGCATGAGCGAGCGGTCATTTTGTTCGCGTGTGCGAAATCTGTACCCAAAATGTGCTGCTGGCATCGCTTGAGAGTTTACCGATTTAAACGCTGGCAGCTACACGTGACACAGTTAGTTCCGCACGTTTAGTAAGTTTGATGATGTTGGCCCAATTTCCAGTCGTCTCACACACGAATAATAATAATACTATGATGGATTTTTGCTCGGGAAAAGACCCTGGGAGATGAGACACCCACCAAAGTGTCTTCTGACTTCGCTTCAGTCGGCCGCTGTCACCGTGAGGTGGCACTTCTGTAATCGCTGTAATCAGCGGGTTTTGCCGTATTTTTTTTTTTGACACAACCGATATAGCCTTAATGATCCGAAATAAAGCTGCAATATCATTATTTTTGTCTAATTGTTGGTGGCCGCAGACTACGAAAGTGTCAACGCTTTATAATTTTATTTTCATAATTTTGACGTGAAATTTCAAAATATTAAAAAAAATCTTATCTTGCTCTGCTTGGCTATGACACGGCCATTATGAGTAACTGACTTGCCTCTGCCTCGTAGTTTAAATGCCCTTTTAGTATCTTGAGCACTTGGCAGTAGTGGGCTTTAAACAGTGAACTGCAGAGTGACAATTGGTCCATAACGGTGTCCTGATAAAAGGTGAAAATACTCTATCATAATTATCCTGTCCAAAAACCTCGTCAAAAATAATGTATTATCACAGGGCCATTTAATGAAAGGGCTGCTTATCTAGAGCAGTGGTTCTTAACCTTTGCTGCAGCCTGCACCTCATTGGTTCTCAAAGTCTGTTCTAGCACCACTTTTTAATACATGCATGGGGTCAAGGTAGAAGCGTTCACGTCGCGATCCCTGTCAGGTAATACTTGGTATTGCCTGCGAATTCTACCAAACACTTCGAAGCCGAGCTGAAGGACAACGATGTCCAGAAGCTGACCATCGTGCTTCGAAGAATCGCAACGAAGAAGAATACATGCATATATAATACAATACATGTATAATACAATAAATGCACAAATCTGGCACGGTAAAACCACTGACCTCGATGAATAGTTTTTGTTTCACTGCATTATAAATACAGGAAATAACTCAATTAAAACCTAGGCTTTGTATGCATGCAGATTGTTCTACCTCACTGGACTCTTGACAGTAAATGACAGTTTACCAAACCAATTCAATTCAAAGCGTTACATTTACAAGAGATAATTTTTCGTTTTTGAGGCTTGTAACCAGTTGTGCGTAACTTTGAAATGCGAGAAATACGTGTCTACCGCGGGATTGGCTGAGCATTTTTTTTTATCAGGCCTCTACTTTGAAAACGCTGCATTAAAAACACTGTGGAAAACGTATTGGAAAGAATCCAACAGTTGTAAATGCGTACCGTAACGTATAATCCTAACTCGGAAATCCTCTGCTAAGTTGCCTTCCGTTTCAAAGCGTCGTAATTGCAATACGGTGTTTCTTTGCGGTTAATATTGCATTTGTAGTTCATGACGGCTTAGGACGCATGATTGTTCTCATTTTGTGCCCCATTGGCTTGTTAAACCAAACCTTGAAATATTCATGTTTTGCTTTCGTTATCACGTTCTTATTAAAAAACAACAACAATCATTTGTACACCTTAATGTGGGTTTTCTTTAAATCCAAATCCCATGCCCCTCGTCGAGCAAAAGTAAGAAAGTACCACGTGACCGGCGTGGTTCAAGGGTCAGAGCGCTGAGCTGGAATTGTCGAGAATCTCGGTTTGAATCCGGGTTCTGTCTCCACATGTTTTTAAACCAGGTTAATGAAGTGCGGTGACTTGATAGTCCCAGCCTAGTTACCGTCGACTGCATACGATAATGGATACGTTCCAGTTCTAACAAATGAAACGTGTTATTTGCCTTGTTGTGCATTGAACCTTTCCCTTCCTAGGGAGAGAGTGCCCGTGTCAAAAGGTCACTTGAACGGAAGTGCTGCAAAATCTGCTTTTGCGGCCCCGCTGTGTAATTATCAGCCAGGGGGGTGATGCTCTTCTTTCTGAGTTATTCCCCGTAGCGCTGACGTAACAGTTTTAAGCAAAATGTAAAGAAAACGACCAAACATTATGTCCATTGGGCTCCATCCAGCAGCAGCTTGGGACTGCCTTACCAGGCGAATGTGTAGATGTGTTTCCCCCACCCCACCCCCTGTTCCATTATCGCGTGTCGTTTGTCCTAAGTAGGATTCTCTATGGCAACGGGAACAACAATCTGTGCAATTCTCTCGGATGGTTGTCTGGGAACGCTTGCGGGATGGGAGAAAGAGAGAGGGTAGAGTGAGGGAGCGAGGAAGAGAGAGGGAGGGAGGGTGGGAGGAAGGGAGCCAGCCAGAAATAATGATAGAGAGAAAAAAAGCCCTGACCGAGGGACGTGGCATCCCCTTTACGTCACAGCGCCGCATGATTCACGAATACAACGTGTTATTTCCGCTCTGTGCGGCGGCACAGTGGGTGACACGCTGGTTGGCCAATTGCATCCGGACTACGTTAACCTGAGTTTGATACCTGATTATCGTCATTATTTCCGTTCTGTCCAGCGCAGTGGTGCAGTCGGGTAGCACTGCTGCCTCACAGCAAGAAGACCCCGGGTTTGAATCTCGGCTCGGGTGCCTTTTTGTGTGGAGTTTGTGTGTTCTCCCCATGTCCGCATGAGTTTCCTCCGGGTTCTCCGGTTTCCTCCCACGAGTATCAAAAAAACACTCATTAATTATTTGGTCGATAACATAATATATAGGCAGCAGTTTGTGGCAATATGGCGCCGGCAAAACCGCCTGGCTGCCTCCTCCACCTCTCTGCGCTTTCCTCACGCTTCTGAGTCGTTCTCTCGTCGAATGAATACCTTCGACATTGAACGAATATGTGCGCGTTATAAATGTAAAATTATTATTAATTATTATTAGCGAGCGATATCTGAAACGAGTGTGCCCCTCGTCCTTCCACTTTAAACAGCCTGGCCTGACCAGCGTGGTGAAGTATGGTCAAACTGCCACCATGATGGCTACAGCTTGGGGAGGCCTTAATCCAGCAGTGGATTGACGAAGAGCGATACTTGTATGTTTTTGTTACTTCTGCTCTGCACCGACGTTGTAAAATGCTTGGGATCGAAGAGCGGTGTTTGTAAACATCGCAGTTCATTGGACGGCGCAGAGAATCATCGCTCTTTGGAGAGGCTCAGGAAATTGGAATCGGGGCGGTAATGATCAAAATCGCAACACTTAACCCGGCTTAAGCGCGCGTGTCTGGAATGTGAATCCAAACCCGGGTGCTCGGGTGTTGGCTGCTCAGCGTTTCTGACACAGGGCATTAGCCCCACTCAACCGTTCGGCCTGCATCATTAAAAAATCACCCGAGGAGGGATCGAAGTCTGGACTTCGCGTGTTAATGGGTTAAAAAAAAAGTTTATCCAGGCACGTTGCCAAGGTTTTTTTTTCGTTACCACGGTGTTTTGGTTTTTTTTTTTGCTTCACTTAACCTGCGCGGGAAAATCCCAAGCTCCCCCGTGAAGTGTCTGGCGAGCGTTCTGCGCGTCGGCCCGATTGAGCCGGCGAGCAGACGTGAGCGTAGATTTTTTGCGCTCGGGTGGAATTTTTGGGAGTTAGAACAACGCGGTGGGCAAATGTGCGTTTGTTAGCGCGTGAAGCGTGAACGAGTTCAAACCCTTATAGGAGCGTAAGCTTCGGCCTCTGCAGAGCTGGGGTTGCGCTAAAAGATGGCGATGTGTGTGTGCGCGCGCGGAGTTCGTTTGTACCGGTGCCTTGAAATTTAGGTCGTCTTGCTTGCAGATCTTGCAAATCGTTTTGTAAGAGTGGGCCACAGTTACCATCTACAGGGGATCTTCAGAGCTCCTAGTTTGGAGTCCCTTCCGCCAACACTGGTGTTAGCAAGTAAGTGTTGGCCGGGCTGTGCTATTACTTGCACAGCCCTCCGCTTGTACGTGATTGGTTGCATTTTGATACATTGATAATAATGACAATTCGACAGCCGTTGAATGTAACAACACAGAGACGTCCAAAGTCCAAGGTATCACGATTCATTCAGGGTGATACATCTGTAACATAGATACCCCGAATTGAGATTCGACTGGGAGCCGGTGAGGGAGCTTTTGAAGGTTTGGGGGGATGTGCTGTCGTTTCCCGGTACGGTTGGTGAACCTTGGCGGTGGCAGTCTGCATCGTGTAGGGTTGGGGTTCAGGGATTATGCTTTGTGGGAGATCCTCACTGGGATGTTTGGCCACTTCGTTTATAGAGTATACGAAGCTGATTGCAACTAGCAGCGAAATGTTGTACCTTTATTGTAAATGGGTTCACTCTCCAACATACCGGTGTGATGCTGAAGTAGTGAATAATTGGCACGTTTTGTTCGCGTCACAAACCTAACTCATTGGCTTTGTCGGGTGGAGGCGGGTTTACGACGCTTATATTTGTTCACGTGACCTAATCCATAAAAAGATCTATTCGATTCGATTCTTCGAAACGTGATGGTTATATGACAGTTTCCCATTGCAACAAGTTCTTCTTTAGTTGCAGACAGCCCTTCAACATTTAGAGATATAATAGTCAGTGCTGGCCTTAAAGGCGGCGGGCATTGGCCTCTCTTCTTGCTCCAGACTGTGGGGCTTCTGGCATCTGTTGACCTATATTATGGATATATATATTTTTGTGTGTGTTTGAAGTAACCGGAATGTCTGACAAAAACACGCGTACGGGGAAACCACCACATTTGTTCCACCGGCAATCCTGAAAAAACCTTCTTGTTGTACTATTCTCCCACGGGCACCGACTAGGTTGCCATCGCGAAAATACAGCTGGATGCGTGTCCGTTGAAATGTGGCACGACGTGCGTGCCGGTTGTGGAACGTTTAAACACCGCCACACCGCCCCCCCCACAACAAACCCCGCTTCTCTTGAGTTGCGGGATTACGGCTCGTTCGCCATGGCCACCGGGCGCCCCCCGGCAGGGTCACGCGAGGTCGCGCCTTGCAATCTGCCTTCTTTGTTCTCACATTCCCCTCTTTAACCCAGTCGCGTGATGAGAGAGAGGCCCGGGTTGGTGTGAGGATTCCACACGGCCTTGACACGGCCCGCCTTGCTTTCTAACCGTTGCATCAACACAATCCCGTACTCTCCGCAGCTCATCACAGCACCTACTTCATACACCGCGCTCACGTATAACCTTCGCGAAACGCCGATTTTCGGTCACGACAATCACAACCTGGAACAGCCTGCCACACCTATTGCGTCAAACGCAGTCCCCCACAGCCTTAAAAAAAACTCTTAAAAGTCACCTCTTCACTGACTCACAACAAACCGACTGAGCAGGGCTCCGCGCCTCCGAATCAACGGGTGCAAGGCGCCTGGAAAAAATGCTTGCGTTACAAAAGTAGATTATTATTATATTCCCAAATAGTGATTTTTATGCCCACGTTTTCTTTAATAATAATTATAATAGCATTTTATAGAGCGCCTTTCATCCGAGGGTCACAAAACGCTGCACAACGATAGGAAAAAAAACAACTAATAAAAACCAAAGCAACAAAAACATTTATTAAGGCTGCTTCGAATACACTGAAAGGTCGTGAAACTGGCAATCTTAAGAGCAGCAAAAATTTGCTAGAATCCCCTAAGATGGCCTATCTCGGCGGACAGAGGGCGCAAGGCAGGGGAACACCGAGGATGGGACGCCAGTCCATCGCAGGGCGCCTGGGGAAATTTAGTCAGTACGCCATTTAACCTGGCAGCATGTCTTCGGACAGTGGGAGGAAACCGGAGTGCCCGTCGAAAACCCACGCGGACACGGGGAGAATATGCAAACGCCACACAGAAAGGCCCCCGAGCCGAGATTCGAACCCGGGACCTTCTTGCTGTGTGGCGGCAGCGCTACACACTTCGCCATCATGCCGCCCCGTAATTCATATTGTACTGATATATGCACGGTCCGGTGTGTGTTTATGTATACGTATACCCTTGGTTACGTAGGGTAACCTCACTAAGTTCCGGGAGAGTTCTGCTATAGGGCCCCACAAATGCTACGTACAATCCCAACCACGTAATTAGCGGTGTAAATTTTCCAACAGTATTATTTATAATTGACAATGCAACCATGAAAACATATCCGAGATCCGTAGTCATTTGCAGTCCTTTGGCAATTGACAGGGATTCCACCTTGAATCCCCCCCTTCACCCCATCCTCTAAGTCCAGGGGGTGTCGAAAGATGACCTGCGGGCTGGATTTGGCCCGTATATTCAATCCGGCCTGCCGTGACTCGCAGCGCCAGACTATATTTCTCGAAAATTACTTGGACGGTCAGGTCATTCTATTACAAAACAGATAGGCGGTCTGCGACGACATAGCGAGAATGTCATGTGGGGGGCACGGTGGCTCTGTGAGCAGCGCTGCCGCCTCAAAGCAACAAGGACCCGGGTTCGATACCCGGCTCGAGTACATTTTTGCGTGGAATTTTCATGTTCTCCCCCTTGGCCGCGTGGGATTTAGCCGCGTACCCCGATTTCCTCCCACAGTCCAAAGACATGCCATCCATCCATCCATTTTCTAAACCGCTTGTCCTGGTGAGGGTCGCGGTGGCAGCAGCAGTCCAAGGAGAATGGACCAGACATCCCTTTCCTCAGCAACAGATTGCAGCTCTTCCTGGGGGGGGATTCCCAGGCGTTCCCAGGCCAGCCGAAGGATATAATCCATCCAGCGTGTCCTGGGTCGGCCTCTCCTCCCAGCGGTTGTTTTTTCTTTCGTTGTTGACATGCCGTCCTCTTCGCGGCCCTTGTACAGCGCTTTGTGAACCTCGGGTGAAAAGCGCTATATAAATTGATATTATTATTATTACGAGTTAATGATGATAATAATGTCATCGCTCACACTCGTCCCGTCCGTGCTGTGCCGTGTCGGTCCCTCGGCAGGTCTGCCAAAGCATCAACGACCACCACCTGGAGGTGATCCGCTTCTGCAAGGAGTCGGGCTTCCACGGGCTGGTGGCGCAGGACTCGGATTACGCCGTCTTCTGCCCGCCGCACTACTTCAGCTCCAGCACGCTCAAGCTGAGCCGCAACGGCAAGAGCCTCACAGCCAACGAGTACCTGGTGCCCGAGGCGGCTCGCGCCCTGCAGCTGCAGCAGCACAAGTTCCCCATCTTTGCAGCGCTGCTCGGTGAGAAGCCGGGCGTGGCTGCTTGAGTGCTTGCGTGCGCGTAAGGGTGTGGGGTGGAGCGTTCAGTGACACGGCTATCCGGAAAGAACGGCTTTGAAAAGCAACCGTCACGTGCAAATTTGTTTTGTTCTTCACGCGGCGTCCGAGTTATTTATGTAGGCGCGCGGAGTGTCCAGATGGGTTCTGGAGCACACGGGGCAATGTGCGAGTGTGTGTGTGTGCTTTGTAGCCCAGTGGTTAGCGCGCTGTACTAGGAATCTGGCGACCCCCGGAGTTCGAATCCCGCTCACGGTCACCAACCAGTGACGATTTTCTGAACCGGTGTGTAAAACATCGCCATTAGGGAGACGAAGGCGGCCGCGCGTGGTGTTGGTCAGCCACCCCCTCGTGTGCCGTGTCGACCTTCATGGGTGCTCGCTAACGGCACTCGCCCCTATAGTCTGTTAAGGCTATACGGGGATCTTTGTCTTGTAGCTGTGAAGTGGGGATCGGTAGCTCACTGTTAGCGAGCAGCACCTGTGAAGGTCGATACGGCACATGACGGGGTGGGTGGCCGGCACCACGCCCGGCCGCCTTCGTCTCCCTTAGTGGCAACGTTTACAACATCGCACTAGATACTCGTTTGAGGCTGAGTCGACCAAGGGGAGGCCCGGGATTGGTTCGGGTTAGGCTCGTGCAGAGGAGGCTGCTGATTTTTTTTCATTCGGTCTGATCGTTGTTCGCTGCTAAACAGTGCCTGTGTTAACAGTGTACGCAAACGCTAAAGCAAACGAAGCGCTCTTTGTGTATGTAAGCGCGCTATCGCTCGCCTGACTGGCCACGCTTGTGTGTGCGCGTCTGTGTTTGACGCGTGTTGACGAGTCAGGGGGTGAGGATGTGGAAAGGTGAAACTGACGGTGACCTGTTTCTAGGAAACCACCTCTTGCCCGACGAGGATTTGGCTGCATTTCATTGGAACCTGCTTGGTCCTGAACACCCACTGGCATCCCTAAAGGTACTGCTCACGCCGTCGCATGAATGAGTGAATGAATGAGTGAACGAATGGGTGAATGAATGAGTGCTTGCCTTCATGTGGAACCAGGTCACATACACTGCCGCCGTTCTCAACCGGTGGGTCGCGACCCATCAGTGGGCCGCGAGCGCCACCTAGTGGCCCGTGGAAACCAGACACAGAATGCTCTTGGGATAGGCATGTATCAGGTCACCAATAATGTCCTGGCCTCTCATTGGTTGACAGCCTTTGTGATGTCACAATCAGCCCACTAGATGGCGTACACGCTATCTTGTGTTTATTTACTTAATTCATGTCATTTGCTTCGAAGAATCGCAAAGAAGAAGATTTACGTGATCTTTTTCACTTATTTTTTTAGTTTTATTGTTTTACTCAGTTACTACCCTGGCCGTGTCGTGTGACAACACCGCAGAGGATCAGCTGTCGGCTGTTCTCTAGGCTCGGAGCTGCTTGAATCGTCGCCATCTAGCGGTCAGCGCAGATCCGGCCCAGGCGACCGCGGTTTGCCGTAAAGGCCGGTATTAATGAAGACGCAAACGGCACGCGTTTATCCGGTTGCGTCTTTGCCCTGCAGGTGCGGGCACACCAGCTGGTGCTGCCACCCTGCGACGTGGTCATCAAGGCGGTGGCCGAATACTTGAAAAACGTCAGCGACATCAACGACCTCGACTCCATCGCCAAGGACGTGTTCCAGCACTCGCAGGTGGCTGACTCGCCGCCGCTGAACGACGGAAACTCTGCTCGCCGGCGAGCACTGCTCGTGCCACGGTGGTTCGCGGCACTAGAGTGCCACCCTGCCACCCTTGGGCGACACTGTACAGCAGCGGGCGCCACAGCGGGATATTCCAAATTGTTTCGATGTATGCCCTATGTTTTTTGCCTTGGGGGCGCCGTGGAAAAAATCCCGATACAGCTAAGGGCGCCGCGAACCGAGAAAGTTTTGGAACCACTGCTATATCACGGCGGTCTGAACGGCTAATTAGGGGGGTCTTCGCCTTCGTGTGTCTGTATTGCATGTGCGTCTGTGGGGAGCGGAGGCTCAGCGGTTAGTGCGCTCGGCTACAAACCTAGCTATGACCCGAGTTCAAATCCCGCTCAAGGCCAACACCAGTGACAACTTTCTGAACAGGTCCTGGGCCTCGCCTAGGTCGACAAAGGCGGCCGTGGCGTGGTGCTTGTCACCCACCTCCTCGTGTGCCGTATTGACCTTCATAGGTGCTACTCGCTAACAGCACTTGACGGTACAGTCTATTAAGGCTATACGGGGGGAATCTTTGTCTTTTGTACGTGCAGTCCCAGAGGGGTGAGAAGATCGAGCGATTCAAGAAGGCCGTGCAGTATTACACAGAGGGACACAAGACGTACCCACGGCCACCCATCCAGCCGACCAACGTGCCCGGTACACAGCGTGTGGATTTTGAGTGTTCACCACCCCCCTCGTGCGTGGATAGTGACCCTTATCGTGGCGGAGGGAGTTTGCGTGTTACATTGAACCCCAGAGCTGTGTCGCCCCGAGTCTAGCGCTCCTGCTAGGGTCTCCCTTGGTGGTGAACCGGTCTGGGGAGAGGTTCCAGAAAAATCACGGATCCGAAGACCCTCTGACTAAAGGAGGTTGCCGTCATGAAGGGCGTCAGGCATTTAAATTCTGCTCCAATACCCCCACTATAAGGGGGGCAACCTGCCAACCTGGGTCATCCTGGATAGCGTCCGATTAAACCGGCAGCAATAATAGTCCCCTCTTGCATGTAGGCTTTGTGTGGGTGCTCTTGGTTTATTCTCTGAAATTACAAATAATCCCTCGGGAAATTGTTTAATCCGATCCTGTCTTTTCTTGAGGTGGAGATTTAAACTAACCCCCTTTGACAGTCCTGTGAGAAAACGTGCAAAACTACATTTGCGAATTCGTCTTAACGGGTGACGTGACGTCGTAAAAATGAAACGCAACTGGCACTGCGCTGGGATAAGCTCAATCCGGTCACGCCCGATTCCCAGCCTCTTGAAACAACAATAATTTTAGTAAAGTTAGCATTGGCGCCAAACTTACAGCGCGAGGCTGTCACGAAGCAGCTCGTTTTCACAGATGTGGTCCGCAGGAGTTTCACAGTCGGGGGCTACGCTTGCTTCGTGTAATCCCAAGTTTAGTAATTTGCTGGGGTTTTTTCAAATTTGGGACCGTGACACAATGGCCTTCTCCCCGCTCTGCTCGAATTCGATTCGATTCTTCGAAGCGTGATGGTTATATGACAGTTTCCCATTGCAACAAGTTCTTCTTTAGTTGCAGACAGGCCTTC
>JAZEWU010000050.1:2783665-2801984 GCA_036362915.1 Geotria australis | reverse complement strand
ACCTCAAGGCCCACTTGGCCCACTTGGGTCTGGTCTCCACGTGCCACTAGGTGGTGCTCGCGGCCCACCGATGGGGCGCGACCCACCGGTTGAGAATGGCGGATGTAAACAACACTAATTTTAAGCCGTTTTAGTCATAAATGCCCATGACTGTAGAGTGTAGATGGTGCTGTGAACCTTGTCGATTACTAGTGGAGGGGGCTTCGGTGACACCGGAAAAAAAAGCTGCTCCGAGGCAGGTGCAGCAGCTGTTTTGTTTTTGAAGACACAATTACGGCAATGACGTGTCGCGATGATTCAACTCGTAAACGCCTCAGCTCCGTGCGTGGTTTCAAACGGCAGAGGGGACTCAACTGCCACATTCGTAGTTTTCATAAAACATTTTCTGTGCGGATTGCAGGTCTCTCTGCGTTATTGCTGCTCCCTGTCTTGCAGAGGCCATCTGCCTTGGCCGTGGATTCGATCCCAACCCCGACACTTGTATATTTCGAGTTTGCGTGTTCTCTCCCCGTTATGGTCACGTGGATTTTCTCCAGGTTCTCCGGGTTTTGCCGTCCGCCACATTTCGAAACATGCGTTTAGACTATTTAGTGTGGTGATTTGCGTGCCGTGCCAACATTTAAAAGTGCTCGCTAACCGTACTTGCTTCAAAGGCAACAAGGTTTGGGGGGGGGGGAATCTTTGTCTTTTGTAACACAGAGAAGCTGATCCCCCCGTGGATTGCAACCTTTCTGTGGTGGACGGGTTTGCGTGTTCCAATGAGGGGTTTGCTTGTTCCAATGAACCCCAGAGCTATGTCACCTGGAATCTAGTGCTCCTGCTAGGGTCTCCCTTGGTGAACAGGTCTGGAGTCTAGCCATCCTGCTAGGGGGTCTTCCTTGGTGGTGAACAGGCGCGCGATATTTTATTTATTATCACTACTTTATTTTATTTTTTTCTTTGGAAATTTTGCGGTCCTGAAGAATTTTGTGCCCGGGGAAACCGCCCCCGGTGGCCCCCGCCCACGCTGCACCACTGCGTCAACAACAGCAATAACAACAACAGCGAGAAGCTGACGTTGAGACACGCTTTGCGCCGTGTGTGTGTGTCCGTCCGTCCCACTCTCCCCGCCGTTCACAAAGCAGCCAAGCACCTGATCAGCGACATGACGGAGATGCGTCTGCTGGTGCTGAAGGGCGAGCGCGGCAAGAGCTACACGGCGGAGCTGATCTGGACGTGGGGCCAGCGCAACCACACGGTGGGCGAGCTCCTGGACGTGCTCGAGCTGATCGGCAACAAGCGCGCGCTCAACCTCTTCCTGCTCGAGAGTGAGTCGATCTTCCTGCGCGCCGCGACCCGGTGACCTTCGACGCGACCCGGTGACCTTCGACGCGACAAGGCGACCTTCGCCGCGACGCGCGGGGAGATCGTCCGAAAGGCTGCGTCGCTTGTTTTTGGATGCATATATATTTAGAATGGTTGCGCTAAAACGAGCAGCGCGCTTTGTGGGGAAGTCAACGTTGCTTGTTGCTAGGGGGTAGACTCGTTCCCACCGCAGATAAGATAGATGTTTATTATTATAGCAGAGAAATACCCAGTGAGCTGGCGAGCTCTTTACGGGATTCCTGGCCGATAACATCATAATATTTCGGAAGCAGTGTGTGGCGATATGGCGTCGGCAAAACCGCCTGGCTGCCTCCTTCGCCTCTCTGCGCTTTCCTCGCTACGCCTCTGAGTCGTTCTCTCGTCCAACGAGTACCTTTGACGGTGAATGAATATGTGGTACGCGTTATAAATGCAAAATTACTATATTATTTATTGTTATTATGGCGCAGCGGTGTGGTTTTTCTTCACCGCGCTGACATCGATCTGCCGCTGTTGCTAATGTTGCTGCTATTGCCGTCCTCTGTCTAGTCGAGAAGAGCAGCGTTTCTCCGTCGTCATCGCTCGTCGCCGCCGAATCTCTCCCGCCGCCCGCAGCGGCGACGCCGGATGCGGGCGCGGCGCCGCACCGCCCCGTCTCGTCGCCCGTCTCGCGCGCGCGCGCCGAGCCGCCGCTCTGCCCGAGCCAGCCAAGCGACAGCGAGCCCAAAGGCACGGGAACGCCGCGCACCCACGACGCGCAACGGGCCGCACCTACCACCTGCGACAAAGTATCGCGGCGTCGGCCTTGGAAACAAATACCCGAACAAGGCTTATTCCGTAGCTCGGCTCCGTGCCCCAGTGTCCGTGTCCTGTCCACGAGCAGACGTGGAGTTTGCGCACGTTATTCCAGGCGCGGCCCACCGGGCGGAGACCTAGAGGCCGACCTAGGACACGTTGGAGGGATTATATCCTTCGGCTTGCCTGGGAACGGCTGGGAATCCCCCGGGAAGAGCTGGAGTCTGTTGCTGAGGAAAGGGATGTCTGGTCCACTCACCTTGGACTGCTGTCACCGCGACCCTCACCAGGACAAGCGGTTTAGAAAATGGATGGATGGATAAATTGCATTGCGATTAAAGTGGAGGTGGCTTAGCTGTTGGAGCCGCGACCTGGCGCTACTGAGATATCGGCCCGTTCAGATCACACTTCTATACAAACCTTTACCTGAAGGGCGTATGGACTTTTTTAGTTGGTATTTTATTGCATTTAGCCGCTAGCTATGGTGGTTGTGCCGTTTATCAGCCGGCGTGCTGCGCTTATCACCCTGCATTTTTTTTAACTTCAATCCTACGTCCGTACCGCGGCCTGCGACCTTTTGCGCGAGAGACGGTTTTTCAACAACGTCAATTACCACGATCGTTAACCGCGCGTTCTGTCTGACGTGTCGGCGACTGCGATGTCGTCTGCCGTAACGACGCTGGTAAAAAAAACGCCCGCGCGTCTCTCTGCGCGTGTTGCTGCGCAGAACTGAACGTTCCGAACGTTCCGAACGTGTTGGATCGCGCCGGGCTGCCTCTCCCGGGTCTGCCTCCCGGCGGCTCCTGCTTCCCGCTATCGTCCAGCTCCGACAACTGCTCCGACAACCTGCAGCCGAGCAGCAGCGACAGCAGCAACAGCAGCGGGTGCAGCAGTAACATCGCCAGCGACGTCAGGGACGAATCTCCACGCCCGTTGACGGAAAATAAGTGCCGCAATCTGAACGTACGGCTGCTCTGTTCCTCCTTTCTGTCAGGCCTCTGGATAATATAAAATTTAATTTTTATATTACATTTATAACGCGCACATATTCATTCACTGTCGAAGGTACTCATACGACGAGAGCACGACTCAGAGGCGTAGCGAGGAAAGCGCAGAGAGGCGGGGGAGGCAGGATGGGACGCCAGTCCGTCACAGGGGGGCAATTTAATCCGCAGGCCAATTAACCTATGCAGGGCGCCTGGGGAAATTTTGTCAGTACGCCAATTAACCTTGCAGCATTTCTTTGGACTGTGGGGGGAAACCGGAGTGCCCGGCGAAAACCCACGCGGACACGGGGCCCAGTGTACGTGAACCTGGCAAGTGACGCACGAATGCACAGCTATGAATCAGACAGAAGCGAGCCAGTGTTCGCCCTCGCTCTGGTGTTTGGATAAGTGTTGTTATTCAAACTTGCCCACACACCACTGTTTACAGTACGCTATTTATACATGTACACGAAAAAACATCTGCGGTCGCGGCTGGCTGCCTGGGACGTTTGCCGGTTACGGCAGAGCCGGCAACAAGTGCTCGCGACGAGCTCCCGCAGATTTCTACACTTTAAAAACCAACAGCTGATCCTGTTTGTACAGAACCCCTTAACGCCCAATGCGAGTCAGGCTACGCATGTTTTTTTGAATGCGATCACGCGCGCATTGTTAATCGGGGCGGCCGTTGGATTTGAACCGTGAACGAGGTGTTCCTCGCAGCAAGCCGGAATCGAGCTGTTGCTCGGCCACCTCAGCGCCACGACACAACACGCTGCGTTAGTAAATCAAGCTGGCAGAGCTTGATTTACTCACAAAAAACACACACGTGCAGACACCGCAACCCTGTACAGGATTAAGTGGTTTCTGACAATGGACGGATGGACGCTCGTACGCAACGTAATGTACACCCGTACACGGGGATCAAGGTAGGAGCGTTCACGTCGCGATCCCTGTCAATACTTGGTATTACCTGCAAATTCTACCAAACACTTCGAAGCCGAGGAGCTGAAAGACAACGATGTCCAGAAGCTCAACAGATGCTTTGCTCGCACCCTATTGACTAGAGGAGTGAACAAGCCATCTCTGTGTCTTGTGGCCTTAGTAACCTGGAGGGGGGGGGAAGTTTGGGGGCACTGTGTAAATGTCCCGTTGTTTTGGCAGAGCAACGTGGAAAGTAGCTGCATGCCGCCGCTGCAATGCGCCAGCTCACAACCATCGCCCTCCGACAACAACGCCGCAGGTCAGTGGCCCGTGTGTTTGCGTCCCACAATGCATTGTTTTCCGTAGCCGGTCCCCGTGCGGTTGCTCCTGCCTGGGCGTTTGCTGCTGCGGTGCCGTATACGACGGCTCTCCGTTGTGCCGCGGAGTTTTTCGGCGCGACGTCCGACGTCTCGCTCCGCGTGCCGAGAGCTTCTTCAGGACATGGAGCGAATCGTCGGACTTGATAAGTTAAATAAAGAACAATCGCAGTAAACTACTTTTAATTATAATTGGACGCACGCAGCATTGTTACGCGCAAATATCTGCACACACGTTCTGTGATCCTGAGCGTTTATTTGTTTTGATCAATCATTTCACGCCCAGCACCTGGCTACAGGTCGGTATTGATAATAATAATAATAATAGCGTTTTATATAGCGCCTTTCACCCGAGGGTCACAAAGCGCTGCACAATAATAACAGCATTTTATAGAGCGCCTTTCACCCGAGGGTCACAAATTGCTGCACAAGGGCCGCGGAGAGAACGGCAGAAAAAAACTGCTATTAAAAACCAAAGCAACAAAAAAATAATTATAATGTAGTTACTTTATCTAGAGCAGGGGTTCTCAAACTTTTGCTCCTCAAGGGCCACTTGCGTCTGATCTCCACGGGCCACCAGGTGGGGCTCGCAGACCACTGATGGGTCGCGACCCACCGGTTGAGAATGGCGTGTCTAGGGCTCACCAAGCTAATGCGAAGGCTGTTGTTGATCTGCCGTGCTGTGCCGCCTGCCGCTCCGCAGTGCTGGACCTTCAGCAGATCTTCTCCCAGCAAGTCATCGCGGAAGGCACCCACAACTTCAGCATCGACCGCAAGCTCGGAGAAGGCGCCTTTGGCATCGTGTACAAGGCCGACATCCACAGGACCCCGTTTGCCGTCAAAGTGTTGAAGAAGGTGCGGTGCATTTTTTTTTGTTTATTTACCGGTTACGTGCTAATGCTGACTATCTGATAACGTGTCAATTGTTGAACGTTAGGAATCTTGAAGCTGTCATTGCCTGGCTGTTGGAGTCTCCGGGCCATCGTGCGTTGTTAATGTGCAATAAGCTACTTAGAACTTATTCCCCTCGCAATGTTTAGCTGTTTTCACTACCTTGTGTTTTTATTCATTTATTTGGTCACTTATGTGCATTCCTGTGTGTAAATTTGTATTTTAAGTTCTGTGTGTTAATTTGTGATTTTTTTAATATTTGTATTTATTTTTGTCAATTCCACGTATTTGTTGTGTCGCAGGAAAATCCCGTAAAGAGCTTGCAAAGCTCACCGGGTATTTTCTGCTGTAATAATAAACATCCGTCCCTCTATCCGTTGTACGGTTTGCTCGACGCGGTCTCGCGTTGCCGTTGCAGCAAGGTGGCATCGAGTGGGAGACAGTGCTGGAGAGCCTACACGCAGAAATGAAGCACCTCTACATGTGAGTGCCGAGGTCTCCTCGCGTCTTTGCTGGCTCTGACGGTTAGAAAAATCAACCCTCCAGTGTCGTTCGTAACACGGCGCAGCCACGATCGTTATTAAACGATCGTACGGCTTTATAGCTCTTTTGGGATAGCCGTGTCGAGTGTGTGGGTGAATGCCCGACACGGCTATCGTGGAAGAACAGCTATGGAAAGAAAACATTGATCCGTGAAAATGTACATCAGTCCGATATTACTTAAATTTATATAGTAGCACCTATTACCCAGAGATCCCAAGGCTGTGCAGGAATCCACAGAGTAGTGGGGGGAGGCAGCCACGTGGTCAGCCGGTGCCAAGATGCCAGACACCGCGTTCCTGTGGATTATGATGTTATCGTCCAATTAATTAGTGTTTTTTTAGTTGTGGCAGAAAACCGGAGAACTCAGAGGAAACCCGTGCAGAACAGGGGGAGAACAAACAAACTCCGCGCAGAAAGGCGCCCGAGGCGGGAGTCTAACCGCCGCGGGCAGGACATTATTTCTGCGAGGCGCAGATATTACCTTTGCACCGCCCAAAATAATCTATGTGGTGAGATGAGCGTTGCCGAACCCACGCGTTTGCGGAGCAACTCGCTCTCCCGCGTTTGACTCCGCGTGGTCTTCACGGTTCACGTCCGCAGCCCTGTATTTTTTTATTTTTTTTATTTTTGTATCGTTTACTTTCTCCTCCGAGGTTGCGGCATCCGAACGTGCTTGAGCTGGCCGGCTTCTGCCTGGAGCAAGACCACTGCTGCCTGGTTTACCACTTCATGCCCAACGGCTCGCTGGAGGATCGCCTGCACCACGGGGTGAGCCGGCTCGCTCCGGGGCGACCCCGCGACCCCGTGACCCGTCCACCCGTCTAACGCACCTCCGAGACGGGTGTTAGAACGGCTCAAGAAAATACCCGTAGCTTGGCGCTAGTGGTGCGCGCGTCTGTGAAACCCGGCGCCGTGACGGTGCGGAGGGTTGGCTGGTCGCACCCAACCATCCCATCCGTTGTCAGAAACCGCTTAATCCTGTACAGGGTCGCGGTGAGCCGGAGCCTATCTCAGCAGACACAGGAACACCGGTCTTATCACAGGGCACCGGCGGTAATTTAGTCAGTAGGCAAATCGCGCCCGTGTTGATAAATTCACAGACCCCGCTGTGGTGCGAGGTCGCCATCTCCTGGCTTGTCACGGTATGGCGGTACAGCAAGGTTACTAAGTTTCCGAACGCGTTTCGTCCCGTCGCTGTTGGGATCGAGCGTTACGAGTCGTTCCGTTGTGGAATGAGTACCTTCGACAGTGAATGAATATGTGCGCGTTATAAATAGAAAAATATTACTATTGCATCTATCTATCGTCTGTTCGTCTCCGCAGAAAGGCGATGGCCCTCTGTTGTGGCGCACGAGGTTGGAGATCGCAGAGGGGGCCGCTCGGGGCCTCCAGTATCTTCACACGGCGCAAAAGGACCCCGTCATCCACGGCGACATCAAGAGGTGCCGACCATTGTCGCGGCCGCTTCTCTCGCGTTTACTGTGCCAATGTGGGTTTGTCACGGCTCCGTGTATGAGAATTGCTCCCCCTAGCCGTTCTTTCGGGATAGCCGTGTGGAGTGTTCCTTCTCTGTCCTTCGTGACGATTTGCACGTTAAAGGCGTCGTCATTCTTCGGTTTCCTCCCATAACCTATAAACACTCATTAATTGGCTGATAACAGCATAATATAGTGTCTGGCTGGTTGGCACCGTCTAACCGCCTGGGTTGACTCCCCCCATCTGTAGGTTACCTCGCGCCTCCAAGTCTTTCTCACTTCGAATTAATACGTTCGACACTGAACGAATATGCGCGCATTATAAATTGTGTTTATTATTGTTATGCCTCAAATGTGGGAGGCAAAACGTCGCAAAGGGGAGAGAAGGGACACTCGACAGGGCTACTCGCTCACAGCTACCTGACCGTTAAGGCTACACGGGGGATCAACCTCAGAGTAGGGTCGCTGCTCCTTCGGATAGAGAGGAGCCAGTTGAGGTGGTTCGGGCATCTGGTCAGGATGCCCCCTGGAAAGCGCCCCCGGGAAGTCTACCAGGCATGGCCCACTGGGCGGAGACATAGAGGCCGACCCAGGACACGCTGGAGGGATTATATCCTTCGTCTGGCCTGGGAACGCCTGGAAATCACCCCCTAGGAAGAGCTGGAATCTGTTGCTGAGGAAAGGGATGTCTGGTGCACTCTCCTTGGACTACTGCCACCGTGACCCTCGCCAGGACAAGCGGTTTATAAAATGGATGGATGGGGGTGATCTTTGCCTGCATCTTCCACTGTCGCCTGCAGTGCCAACATCCTGCTGGACAGCCACTGCCAGGCGAAGCTGGGCGACTTTGGCATTGCGCGCATGGGGCCCTTCCTGGGCGTGCGCAGCTACACGTTCGTGCGCAGCGCGGAGATGCGCGGCACGCTCGCCTACCTGCCCGACGAGTACGTGCGGTCGCGCATCCTCTCCACCAAGGTGGACAGCTACAGCTTCGGAGTGGTGAGTCTCGCCCAGCCCGCCCGCACCCTCTTTCACTCTCTCTGTGTCCATGCGTGTTTCCCGACGAGCGGCCGCTTCGAAGGTCGCTCGCTGGCGTGGTTTGAAGAGACCGCGCGACGGTTTTGTAGGTGAGACCGTAGGGATTAATAATAATAATGTGTATTTGGAACGCGCGCATATTCTCGGGTGCGTTGCACCCGTTGATTCGGTGGCGCGGAGCCTGGCTCGGTCGGTTTGTTGTGAGTCAAAAGTTTTTTGAAGGTTGATCGGGACCGTGTTAGGCGTGATAGACGTGGCAGGCTGTTCCAGGTTGCGGGTGCCGCGACCGGGAATCGGCGTTGCGCGAAGGTTGCGCGTGAGCGCGGTGTGTGGAGTAGGTGCTGCGATGAGCTGCGTAGAGTGCGGGATTGTGTTGTGGCGAGTGGCCGGAGTAGTGATGCGAGGTATTCAGGGTTGTCCTGTGTGGATGGCGCGGTGGCATATAGTTGCCGCCGCAGCTAATGCGGCTGCCGGCGCCGCCTCCGTTGAATTTGCGAAGTCGGTGGCGATTCGCGACGGTGCGGTTTGCGGTTGCGTTCCGCCGTTTACCGTGTCCCTGTAGGGTTTGGATAGGAGCAGGCCCGCCCGCGTGCCCCGCTGCAGGCGTTGCCTGTGGGGTAATGGAACGATTGATGTCGATAACAAGACACTCGGTTCATGAGAAGCCTGCGCACACATCAATAGCGCTTGAAGAATAAAGTGCCGTACGGTTACGTTCGTGCGTTTTGCATGAACGTCACGTGTGTGCGTGTGTGCGGGAGCGGTCGCGCGGTGGTTAGCGCGCCGCGCTAAAAACCCGGTGACCTGAATTCGATTTTCGCTCACGGTGAACACTAGTCGTGATTATCTGAACTGGTCCCGGGCCTCCGCTAGGTTGACTCGACCTCAATTGAGTTCCTGGTGCGATGTGTGAACATCACAGCTGGGAAATTTAAGGGAAGTCAGGCGCGCAGTGCGGACCACCCAGCCGCTCATGTGACGTGCTGGCCTTTTATGGGCGCTCGCTAATAGCACTTGCCCCTACAGTCTGTTAAAGGCTACACAGGGGATGTTTGTCTTTGTGTGTGCAGCCTACATGCTCCAGTGGGTGGTTAGTGAAGCTGTGGAAAGTTTGGGCTCGTGTTTTTTTTTGCTGTCCAATGTTTTGCGTGAGCGAGCAGGGCAACAATAGTAGCCGCTGGCAAGCAAACACGGTGAAATGACCAAGATCTTAAAAGGGGCCACTAATTAGAAATATTGGCTTTGGTATTGATGTGAGATGCTTCAAAGTTTCCGCAATTGATAAAAAAAACTCACTTTGAACACTGGGATACATGAATCAACAGCAAGTTTAACAACTTCAAACAAAGTGCCACTGTTTTGCACACAGATGCATTGCTACACCGACAAAAAGTAGCAGGCTAGCGTTTTGGATAACATCACGTTGAGAAAGAAGTCAGTGTTGTCTGGCTCAAATAATCATTGAGGTGCTAACTGATTTTTTGTACCGATGTAAGTTTTCACGGCTCGATTCGTGATGGGTCCTCTTCAGAGCTGTTCTTTTGGGATAGCCGTGTTGAGAGAGGGAGATTGCTCGACACGGCTATCCCGACAGAACTGCCCTGAAGAGCGACCATTACTCACATTCTGTTTACAGTCCTGAGCCAGTGGTGGAACTTCCACATTCCTCTGGTGAGAACGAGTCTACGCCTAGGACAAGCAATGTTGACTTCACCACAAAGTGCTGCTCATTTAATTGAGACTGCAGGGGCGATGGGCTGAGTCATCCCCACGGTTGCACGGTTTAATACGATGTAATTTTTGAAGCGATTAAAGTGATTAAACGTGATGCCGAAGCTTTTCCCACTGCTTTGACCACACGGATGAGATCTTTCACCGTGAAGTAATTACAGAGAGGTTGCGACGATCTACTTCTGTGTGTGTTCCCGTTTCAGGTGCTGCTCGAGCTACTTACAGGGATGAGGGCTGTTCAAGAACAACCGAAGCCTCGGTTCCTGGTGGGTTCTGGAACAGCGTTTCTGGTCATTGCTCTGGTCTCCGTCTGGGGTTCAGGGTTCGAATCTCCGTCGAGACGTCCGGACGGAGCCACCGTGCGTGTCGCGTCGCACGCGTTTCTCAGTCGCGCGTTCTCTGCATCGCGCCTCGTCGTCGTCCTCACCGCGTCGCTCGCCTCGTTAGCGAAAACGAACCAAACCCCCCCACCCCGCTTTGATCGATCGGCGAGGCGTTCCATCAAAGGGAAACTTTGAGCTGCGCACCAAATTTGGCGCAAACATCAGTGCGGCTGCAAATTTATTTCAAAGCGCTGGGTCGTACTCGCGTGCGTGTGTATGCTTTTTAAAAACCGTCATTTGCACGAGCGGTGCGGGCTTTTGTTGTCGGCCAAGCCGTCGGTCCGCAGGGGCTCAATTAACGGCAAAAACAAGCCGCCGCCGAGTCGGTGCCGCTACGCAGGATGGTTCGGGACGTCTCTGCTGCTCGGCTTAGAATTTACGGTGATCGTATTCTCTGGATTATTATAACAAGCACTTTTTGAGCGCTTGTGGTGACATCCGCAGTGGTAGCATCCGCGCCTCACAGAAAGAATGGTGTTCTCCCCCCCTGTTCTGCGTGGGTTTCCTCCGGGTTCTCCGGTTTCCTCCCACAACTTAAAAAATAAAAACACTCATTAATTCTTTGGCCGATAACATCATAATATATAGGAAGCGGTGCGTGGCAATACGGCGCCGGCAAACCGCCTGGCTGCCTCCTCCGCCTCTCTGCGCTCTCCTCGCTACGCCTTTGAGTCGTTCTCTCGTCGAACGAATATCTTCGACATTGAATGGAATATGTGCCACGCGTTAGAAATATTAAATTATTATTATTATTAAATGCATTAGGTGCGTTGGGCCCTGCGGCATATCGCTCGCGCCGCTCGTCGACGGATGGAGCACGGATTAGTATCGTCAAGCGAGGGGCTTACTGTACTCCTCCGGCCTCTCCTCTTCCCCCTCCTGCTCCTCCAGAAAGACGAGGTGGAGGAAGCGCTGGACGAGGAGGGTGCTGACGCGGACACGGTGAGCGAGCGGTTGTTGGACCGCGCCGCCGGGCCCTGCCCCGACGGCCAGCCCGCCGAGGTTCTGCGTCTCGCCTGCAGGTGCATCGACAAGCGCAGCAAGCGGCCCGAGATGATCGAGGTGAGGGGGTTCACTCGGGGGCCGCTCTTAAGAGCTGTTCTTTCACAGAGCGCCCCTCCCGCTCTCCCTTGCAACGTTTCGCAACCACCGTGAATCGAGTCGTTAAAACCTACATCAGTACACCTGCTTAAACGTCCCTCCAAGGCATTCTCTCACCTCACCCACACTCGTCCCCACCATCCTCGCGCTCGCGTATTTTTTTCGCCTCATTTAACGGCGCAGCGTCGGCTGACGTACAACCCGGCGCTGGGGTCACGCAGCCTCGCGCGCGCAAGATGGATCGACGTAGGTAGATGTTTCTTATTACGGCAGGAAAAATACCCAGTGAGCTCGCAAGCTCTTTACGCGATTCCTCCATTGGCGCGACAAGCACGCGAAGGCAAGTTTGTTTTGCCCGGAAGCTGCTAACAAACGGCGGCGACGTTCCTCCCGCCCCTTCCCCGCTTCAGGTCCTCGGCTGCCTCGAGGCGATCCGGCAGGCGGGCGCCGAGACGCGACTTCTGGCTCAGCCGACGGACGCGGTGCCCAGCCTGTGCAGCCAGCGGGAGCCGGAGACGCCCCGGCAGGTTCCCGTCGAGTCCACCGACGTTCACCAGCAGCCGCTCCCGCAGGAGCTGCGTTCCCGCTCGCCCGTGCCGTCTCCCGCGGGAAGCGGGAGACGGCGCGGGCGAGCGGAGGAGGCCACCGCCTCCTCCGTCAGTTCCGATTCCGGTTCCGGTTCCTCCTCCGAGAAGCTTTTGCGCACGCCCTGCGAGTCGGACGATATGTCCAGCGGCGCCGGGATGGGTGCCGGAACGGGTACCGGCGGCGGCGGCGGCGGCGGCGGCGGCGGCGCGAGCATCGACGGCTTGTCGCCGGCGGTGGAGAGCGTCCGCGTGACGAGCGGCGCCTGGCCGGACGCCAAGCCCAGGGGAGTGACGCGCTCGTTCGAGGCCGGGAGGATGTTTGCGGCCCGGGTGCTGGAGGGCGACAAGCGGGGGCTGCTGTGCAACCGCGGGCTGCCCTCGTCCGCCGGGCACGGCGAGCGCGCTGGAGCGGGTCGGAGCGTGGCGCGGCCCGGCCGCTCCGGAGCCGCGTCGCTCGCGTACGAAGGGCCGACGAACTCTTGGCCGCGGAGGCCGGACGGCCCCGTGTCGCTACCGCAACAGTCGCTCTCAGCGTCGTCAGCATCGCCGTCGTCCGCGGCCGCGGCCGCGAGCGCGAGTCAGGGTGAGACGTGCGTCGGGTTTTTTGTTCAAGCACCGTTTGGGGCCGATTTCGAATTCGATTCGATTCTTCGAAGCGTGATGGTTATATGACAGTTTCCCCATTGCAACAAGTTCTTCTTTAGTCGCAGACAGCCCTTCAACATTTAGAGATATAATAGTCAGTGCTGGCCGTAAAGGCGGGCGGGCGGGCGACCAAGGGGAGCGCTCGGGGCAGACGGCGGCGTTCCGTTAGGGGGCAACTGTCGGAGGTCACGCGTGTCAACCGTCGCAGGATCTGGCCGGGTTTCACGGGTGGGGGTGGTGGGACGCGATGACATCTCGATGGCCGCCGTAACCCCGCGCCGCTTTGCCCGCTCCCTGGCAGGCGGGGAGGCTTTGCCGGAGCCCCCAGAGCTATGGCTGAACCCGGCTCGGCTGCGCATGGAGGAACGGTTTAACCAGTACCACGAGGGGCGCATCACCAGCGCTGAGCTCTTCTCAGACACCGAAGGTGCGACCGCCCAACGCTGTGCGGCCTCCGAGTGCCCCCCGGCCGTGCCGTTTACCTAACGGACACCCAGCATGTAGACTCTGCGTACCAGACTCTGCGTTCGTGACTCTGCGTACCAGACCGTGCGTCACGAGCTGAGGTTTCGTTAACGAAGAAAATTCATTTTAAGGTGGGGAGAGGTAGGCGCGTGGGTGGTAGTTGTGACACCTGTATGTCGAGATTACATGATAATTACAAGAGGACCTCGCTTGCTTGGTAAAACCGGTTCGGCAAATCCGCGAACCGGTTTTTGTAAAGCGCCGCACGGGATCGGTGAGGTTCCCCTGTCTTACATCACAGGATGGCGGAGGTGGTGACTTGGCGAGGCCTTCATCCTGCAGTCGGTTCACCATAGCTGATGATGGTGATGATGTGTCTTGTTTGTGTTGTCCGCAGGTACAAACAGGGTTCCAACCGAAGATTTGGAGTCTCGGACTGGGAACAGATGATCGACGGAAGAACAATTCTGAGTGAATATGGACTGGACTTGGCTGGACCCCGAGTGGTCGTTGCGATTCGGAGTGGGAGCGCACACCTCCATGTGTGGAGCCGTTGTTGTTTGTCGCCACGTTTGGTTTCAATACGTATGCAAAGCACTTTATATTATTTTGCTTCTTAGGAAACCGACACACTCGGACACACGCGCTCACTGACAGACACGAGCGCGCGCTTACACACTGACGCACACCGACACCCTCGGGGAGCTGTCACATCACCCCCTCTACCTTTATCTTTGTCTGTCTCTCTGCCTCGTTCTCCACCGTTGTACGTCTGTCTACCTCTGTCCGGTGCTCACCGAACCTAGTTGATCAAAGCTCGCCGTGTCCGGACCAAACACCGGGCTACGCACCGTGCCGCACGTCGCGCGGGAACACAAACATCTCACGGGTGTGTGTCTATGATATATAGTCATCCCCGTATCGATACAAATCGTTATAGAGGGCTTGACGCGTAACCGCCCTTCCTCGGTCCGCGTGAAATCGGCATGCCTGCGAGCGGACGACTAAAATCCATCCACATGACCATCATCAGAAACCGCTTAATCCTGCACAGGGTCGCGGTAAGCCGGAGCCTATCCCGGTAGACCCAGGGCGCGAGGCAGTGCTATACCCGTGATGGGACGCCAGTCCGTCACAGGGCACGGGGGGGCGGGGCAATTTAGCGGACGAGGGAAGTCCCGAATGAAAACGTTACGTGTTACCTCGATGTCGGCTCTTGCCGCAAAGTGCCTGCGAGCGAGCGGCAGGTCGCGGTTTGATTTTGTTTACATAATAACCTCGATGGGAGGGGGGGGCGGGGGCGTCAGGCTTGAAAATTATTTGCGCCCGTGTGTCGTCGAAGAAGCGTGTCGACGCACAGGACGGCGGCGGTAGTTTCTGGGATTTCGATCGCGCAGTCGGTTGTTGTCTTGAAAGTCCGCGACGCCGTGTGTTTGCGCGTTGGACGATAAGATTGTACAGTTTGTTTGAAAGTCAAACTATCTCGTGTGTGTGTATATACTAGACTGATTGTTGCAGTGTGTACACCTGTAGCAGAAATGATTGTAAACTGGTTATTATACTACACGCTCATCGATATCGCGAGACATTCGGCATCAGCATAACGAGACACCATCCATCCATTTTCTAAACCGCTTGTCCTGGTGAGGGTCGCGGTGGCAGCAGTCCAAGGAGAGTGGACCAGACATCCCTTTCCTCAGCAACAGATTCCAGCTCTTCCTGAGGGGGGATTCCCAGGCGTTCCCAGGCCAGCCGAAGGATATAATCCCTCCAGCGTGTCCTGGGTCGGCCTCTAGGTCTCCACCCAGTGGGCCTTGCCTGGAATACGAGACACAGAAAGTAAAATGCACTCCCGACTTAACCGCTCGAAGGCTTACAAGAGTGAGTTTCGTAGCGAGTCACGCTTGGTTTCGGTAAGCTGACGCGTACCAGCAAGCAGTACCTTACAACGCTGGTCGCTAATGCATTCGATCACGCGGGCAAATGTGGGCATTGTGCCGTTTGTGTATGGCGGGCGACAGAGTTGGCAGGTAGGCACAAGTAGGCACGATGGTACTTAGCGCTGCGTGGAAAGATGTTGATGGATGTTTATTATTACAGCAGATAAAAACACCCAGTGAGCCTTGCAAGCTCTTTACAGGGCTTGGGTGGGTGGGTAATGTGGGTAAATGTGTCGGAAGGAAGGTGGCTGAGTATGTTTCGAGGTTCGGTAGGTTAATACGCCTGGGTACATCCACCAATGAGACGGAGCGATGAAATCGCTTTGTGTGTAGGTGCTATTTGGATGACTTCATTGGACGATCGTGAGAGGCTGTGGTGGCTTGCGGAGGCCTTCATCAAACAGTGGAATGATCATGGCTGATGCTGATGCCCACATTACGGCTCACCGATACCATCTCTTGCAGCAGCCAGCGTGTGATATTTAGTCACAATTTGTAGGAACAATGTTAATGTGGGTTCACGTGTGAGCTTTGAAAAAGTGTCCTTTTGTACAATCTTACATTCGAGCACCCTGCACATCGTGAATAAAGCAACTTTGTAAAAGTGATTTGAGCACAAACTGGGAAGAAAAAAAATGATTAACGTTACGTACGTGTCCATATATATATACACGGAGTAGTGTGGTGGCCATAGCCTTTAACTGACGAATCAATCGCATTGCTTTGATAAGGTAATACCAATCCGAGTGTGCCTTTCTGCATGCATTTACAGTACAAAATCGAACCTTGTGCGCTTGGGGTGACCGATTGACCGCGTTGGTCTATCGTGAATGTAGTTAATGCAGCGACGGCGTTTGAAACGCGTCTGACAAACATCGCCCCCAACACATTACGTGGTCATGCTGCTGCGCCAGCGACGGTTCACAAGCACAGATAACAAAACAAACACTCGGCACGTTCGCTATTTACGTGCCATGAAGAACAAGGACCATTGCCCAACATTCCACCTGTTAATGCAGAATACACACGGTTTCACCCTTTCTGGCAATGAGAAACGTGTTAAGAACTTACAACACCAAATGGACACCTTTTTGCAAAGGTTCCAGTTTGCAAGCAGCCACACTACATGCTTGTGGCAAAAACATGCAAACGAATGCTATGATAAATGCATTGTCCTTCAACTTAATTGGTCCAACACTATAGAGGCAGCTTTCGTTGTAGCCTGGTCTCAGTGCTGAGCCAAGTGCTGCCAAAAGGCAAGTAGTCAGACAATACGAGTACCAATGCATTATTTGTGTACTGGCAAAAAAAGGTGCCCATATTCCACCTATAATGTACACAATTTCCTTTAGGGTCACGGTGTTATTAACGCACACGTAGAGATTATGTTCTCCAGAGAGGTTGCTTTATGTTAATCAGAACGATCTGCAGTACTTTGATAAGTTATTCACCACGGCTCCGGTGGCGATTAAAGATGTAAGAGACTCCACGCGCAGTTTCAACGTTGCACACGATGCTTCCAAAGTGGGAGGCGAAACGTCGCGAGGGATATAGCGCGGCTATCCCCAAAGAACAGTTCATATGTGACATTTGCAAACGAGATGTAACTGAGTAATCCACAAGGACTGCCTTAATTAATTAAATATTGTTTTTCGAGTGATTGTGAAGATATGTAGTGACTCACATTCCGCGTTTCAAAGTCTCGCGGTTTAGTCTCTTGGTTTAAAGGTACGTGACGGACAGAAATGAACAAAAACGTCGCTCGGTCACATCCTCAGAAGTTGGTGATTTGTGGGACCTTCACTCAGAATATTTATAGTTATTTGTAAGAAAGACTTCCCCAAATCAAATTCATGTATCTCTATGATAACGGTACGACTTGAGGTACAGTGTAATGGATGTGACGTTGTATGAACAGGTAATTTAGAAATTAATTACACTATGAAGAAATTTAAATCGACCAGTGGAACATAGTTCGTCATTTTGAAAGCAAGAACAAATGTAAATCGAGAGGGAATTGTGGTTAAAGCACATTTATTGTAGTACATTCATTGTAAACCTTTACATTAATCACCGCTGACGTTTTTGCTCCAGAATACAATTGATAGTTCTGAAGAACTTTAAAACCAAATACATTTATTAAACAAACTCTACGATTGCTGACGTCTGTAGCTTCCCAAATTACACAGCGCACTACGACTACAAGATTAATTTATTCAGCCAGGACTGCTTCACTCAGGGTCGAATTTCTCGTCCCGGTTTGGCGTCTGAACACGACCCGGGTCCGCTCTGAGCCACTCAGTTACTTTCATAAACACGTGAGCTTCTCAGCCCCGGCTCGACTCCAGCTCAGCTCACGGACAAACCTGCTCACAGCTGAGACCACTCTCAGCCGGCTTCGGTTCGCCGCGAGAATTACATTACTCTAAATAGATTGCTGTCTCTGAATAGCCGTGTCGAGCGTTCCTGCGCTCTGCTTCGCGACGTTGCGCCTCCCACGTTTGAGGCTATCCCGAAAGAGCAGCTCTTGAGAGTAATTATCATGCATCGAGCCGGGAGAACCTACATCTGGTCCCGTTAAGAATCCGCACCAGAGTGATGTCTGGGATGTGTCCACTACGAGCTTCCGAACAATCTGCGCACCGCTAGTTTCACGTTTGTCTGTCTTCGTTGGCAAGACAAGGAGGAGGACATCCATTAACAAAACCCCCGGATTGTTTTCGACCGCACTGAAACTCAAAACCAAAACTGCAAAAAAGCAAAATACGCATTTCCAAACGCAAACATTTACACGTGGAATCTTGCGTGAGTTCAAATTCTTCTTTGGGGCTGTCTCGGCCCATCAGTCCTCTACGGTCGATAAAATAGGTACCACTGCGGAGGTCAACTGGTTGTCCTGTGGAAAGACGTGCGGCCGCCATAGGAATGTGGAATTCCCACCACAGACTCAAGTCTGAATATCGGAGGATTTGGACGGCCCTGCTGATTTCAGCAGGATGTCACAGGAACGCCATGCCTTAGTGAAACTGTCGACAAGATAATTACAGTGCGCATCGTGTTTGTTGACGGTGTGTCCTTAACATGGTGTCGTCCAGGA
>JAZEWU010000050.1:2762676-2779602 GCA_036362915.1 Geotria australis | reverse complement strand
CCTCTGTGTGTGTCTTTGTTTGTTGTAGGTGCCGTGTCGTGGTGCTGGTCACCCACCCCCCTCGTGTGCCGTGTCGACCTTCATAGGTGCTCGCTAGCGGCACTTGCCCCAACAGTCTGATAAGGCTATACGGGGGATCTTTGTCTTTGTCTTCATAGGTGCTACTCGCTAACAGCACTTGACCCTATAGTCTGTTAAGGCTATATGGGGGATCTTTGTCTGTGTGGAGCGGTGGCTCAGTGGTTAGCGCGCTGTGCTATAGACTCGGCGACCCGGGTTCGGGTCCCGCTCGCGGACGGCGCCAGTGACGATTCTCTGAACCGGTCCTGGGCCTCCCCTAAGTCGACTCAGCCTCAAATGAGTACCTATTGCGGTGCGTGAACATCGCCACAAGGGAGACAAAGGCGGCCGGAGATGGTGTTGCCCCATCCAACCTCCTCGTGCGCCGTGCGTCTTCATAAGTGCTTGATAACGGCACTTGACCCAACAGTCTGTTAAAGGCTACACGGGGGATCTTTTCCTTTGCCTTGTGTGCGCGTGTGTACGCAATGAGACCCAGTGTGATGCCTTTCTAATCTCGTCTAGGCTGGGCGTCCCACCAGGCAGCGCACCAGTCACACGTCAGCCAAACAGCCAATGCACGGCTCACGCTTACACGATGCTATGAAACACACAACACTGCCATGCAATGTCAATGCAATGCCATGCGATGTTGGTGGTCTCAATTGGTATTTTATACTATCTATATATTGTTTAAACGTTGTCATTAAATCGTCTATTGTCCATACACTGTAACGGGGCTTATGTTGTTCACACATTGTCATTAGATCCTAAATTATCCATACTCATAAAAATAACTCGACTATGGATTAACATTGGCGAGAAAAGCCTTCGCGTTAAATTCAGATCCTATATTGTTCATACAATTATCATTGGGTCTCTTGTTCACACAGCCATTGCGGTCTGTATTGTCTATAACATTCTTATGGGATCATTTGGTTCTTATTGTCACCGCATCGTGTACATTTCACCAGGTGTCAGAGGTGACATCTCCAAAACCCGAGCATCATTGACTGGACGAAAGGCCCATCGAAAGAGCAGGTGCAAAGACGATGCTCAATCTGGCTCGCCTCGCGTTCCCGATCACAAACAGCGGCTGCTCAACGTCGGTACCATCTTTCCAAGCCCTGATGAAGCTGAGCGGAAGTCTCAGCGAAACGTCGGTACCATCTTTGAAGGTAAGTGCTGTGTGTGCTCGCTCGTTTTCTCCAACATATCGACGGGTGCACTACACTTACACACTTTTTCACATGACCTAAACTCACAAACAGAGCTTCACTTTGGATAACGTTGGTCATGAAAGCCTACGAGTTAATTTAACCAGGACCTCTGTTCGGCGTGTGATCTCCTCGTGAGTGAATGGGATTTCTCCGGGGACTCCGGTTTCCTCCCGAACTCGAATCAATGTAAGCGGCCGAATATTCAAAAATCAGAAAGCGCCTGAAAACGTCTCTTGAGACACAGTGTGAGCCGTTTGCCTTGCTGAATAAAGAACGTTTTATCATCATCATTATTAAAATATGTATTAATAACTTAGCATCAAAATTGACGAGGTTAATAAAGGTTCTTTATTAAACGATCGTTATTAAAATGGCCCATTGTGTACTTGAAAGACAATTGTGTATTAACTGCCAGTTACTGCACACATACACACATTTGAAATACGCGTGTGTGGGGAGCGGCGGGGTAGTGGTTAGCGCGACGCACTACAAAACCCAAGTTCGATGCCCGCTCACGGCCAACACCACCGACTATTTTCCGAAACGGTTCTGGGCTTCCCTTAAGTCGACTCAGCCTCAAAGAAGTGCCTGGTACGGGTTTATAAACAATCGCCACTTGGGAGACAAAGGCGGCCGGGCGTGTTGCTGTCCACGCACGTCTTCGTGTGCCGCGCCGGCCTTCATAATAATAATAATAATATCATTTTATATAGCGCCTTATAGGTGCTGATTACCGTTCTCTGTCGTTGTTGATGTGTCGTTCTCTCTGCAGCAACTGTGCAGCGCTTTGTGACCCTCGGGTGAAAAGTGCTCTATAAATGCTATTATTATTATTATAGGTGCTGCTCGCTGACAGCACTTGGTCCTACAGTCCGTTAAGGCTACACGGGGGGGATATTTGTCTCATCGCGTGTTGGTCTTGATTATTGTGGAGCGGAATTTGACACCTCCATTACGGAATTAAGATATAAAAGCTGTCTCTCCCGTATTAGCGCACGGAGAAATTAACTCGGGGAGGAAATAAGCATTGAATGACAACCGTTATATATGTGGACCAGCACGGTGCAACATGATTATTATTATTTTAATAGGAATGTATTAGTTCCCCACATTGGGGTGCATATTGTTATAGTCTTTGCTTCACGGTTTGCAAACAGCATCTTGCCTTCAAACGTAGGGCGGCTCAGGTAGCACTTGGTTCAAGCAAGCCGGACTGCTGATGAGACCCTGAACGGCAAAACTGGTGGAGAGTTTTCATTCTAAAAAAAAAAAAAAACACTCGTTAATTATTTGGCCGATATAATCATAATATATAGGAACCAGTGTGTGGCAATATGGCGCCGGCAAAACCGCCTGGCTGCCTCCTCCGCCTCTCTGCGCTTTCCTCGCTACGCCTCTGAGTCGTTCTCTCGTCGAATGAGTACCTTCGACAGTGAATGAATATGTGCACGTTATAAATGTAAAATAATTATTATTTGTATTAATGTATTCATTGTCAGAAACCGCTTAATACTGTACAGGTTTGCAGTGAACCGGAGCCTAACCCGGCAGACACAGGGGGGGAAGGCAGGGCTATACCCCGGATGGGACGGTAGTCCATCACAGGCAATTAATTAGAAAGACGCTGCAGAAAAGATAGTTCGCGCCACTAAAAGTCGTGCACGGTGTCTATAAAGTGGCACAGATCTGGTCACGATAGGGTTGCCACCTCGGTGTCACAAAATCCGGGACATAGGTTGCCTGAGCAAACAGAATAAAAGAGAGAGGGGGAGATTGTAAATTGTGAAACTGGCAACAGACTTGCTCCGTGAAAACCGACAGCTCTCCCAGGACAGGTGGCAACCCTAGGTCACACACTCACACACCGATGGGATTACGGGAGAGTCCCACCAAGCATCGGAACATCTTCTTGCAGTCCCATAACATTTCCTCGAGATGATGGTTGCTCCTCAGAGCTGTTCTTTCGGGATAGCCGTGTCACTGAGCGATCTCCCGGCTCTCTCTTGCGACGTTTCGCCTCCCGCGTTGGAAGCATCATCAGGCGTTATGATTGATAGTTTTTGTTCTCGATCTGTGCCTTGTTATTGCCCCCCCCGACCCCCAGCTTAGCTTAACATGTAAATATATATATTTTTTAGCATTTTGTTTTTTTTAATCCTAGTATTTTTAAACCCTTGTTGTTGTGTTCCAGTCCATGTCTATGCCAACACCGGGATTTGAGAGGAACGGCATTTCGATCCTCTATATTTCCTGTACACATGGCAGAATTGACAATAACGCTGAATTGAATTGAAATTTGTGGGAACTGACCTCGAGATGTCAAACCGATGTGAGACAGGAGAGGGCGCTGGTTCGGGCATCGGCAGCACGCGATGGAAAATTTCACCCCATGGCTTCGATCCACCTGGGGAGGCCTCATCCAGCAGTGGATCGGCACGACACAGTGGTCACGTACGCGGTGGCAATGTGTCTGTCTGTGTGTGTAATCTTGCGATGTTTCAGGTTGATCTGGTGTGTGGATTTAAACTTCACGCCAGGTGTTTATAATATTATGATGTGTGTGCATGCGCGAGTTTTCCATTAAATACAATACGCCATCGACCAATTTCCTGTTTGTGTGTGTGTTTTTTAAAATGAGCAGCCTGGCTCGGTGCGTTAATTCACGGCCCATGTATGAATATAGCCGGCGTGTATTCGTCTCAATTAGCGTCTTGCTAAATATGGAAACGCGTGATGTATTTATGCACGCATTAATGTGAAGTATTATTGCTATTAATACGTTGTATTTAGTTACCCCCCGTGTGTAAGTGACGCGCAATTCCATTCCGATTCTCCTAATTAGTATTAAGCATGCCTATGCACACGTGTCCAATTAGCGACAGACTAATGAGTATATTTTCAGTGACCTAAGCGAGGTATCGTACTTTGTAACGGACCAATTAAAAAGTATGCGTTGTGATGTTTGGTAACCGTCCCGGAGCAAGGCACACGTTTGCACGATCGTCTCACTTTCAGGTACCTTATGTAATCTCTTTACATATCTTTCTTGATGTTATTGAGATGCCGTTCTCTCCACAGCCTTGTGCAGCGCTTTGTGACCCTCGGGTGAAAGGCGCTCTATAAATGCTATTATTATTGTTATAATATGAAGCGACAATTCATCTGCGATGGACTGGCGTCCCATCCTCGGTGTTCCCCTACCTTGCGCCCTGTGTCTGCCGGGATAGGCTCCGGCTCAACCGCGACCCCGTTACAGGATTAAGCGGTTTCTGAAAATGGACGGATGAATGGACCAGCACCTGTATTGTTTTGTCGTTGGAGCGGTGGCGCAGTGGTTAGCGCACTGCGCTATGAACCCGGCGAGCCGAGTTCGATAACCGTTCCTGGCCGCAAGTTAAGACTGGCGGCTAATAAGACCCGAACCGGTCCTGGGTTCAGCATCAGCAGCCGTGCTCTATCCACTGCTAGATGAAGGACTCATCCCCCTACATCAACAACGCCGCGATCAATTACGGTCTTGCCGATGCCACGAATCCATGTCGATCATGAACACAAGCTATTTTCTTTGCTCCATCTCCAAAGCTGTCGACCTCCGTCATTCGCCTGTGATTCCGTCACCAGTCTCGACCCCCACTGCCGTCATCGAGCTATGAGTCCGGTTAACGTCTCTCAACAAGGCAACGCGATGCTGCCTCCCACCTGGGTTCGCTCCCGGTCCCAGGTGTCCCAAACATGGCCCTGTCTAGAGCTCCTGTTTAACGTTCCATATTCTGTCAAATCTACGTTTCAGATCGCTGTGTTTCCATAACACCGATTGAAACTGTGTTCCTTAGGCACATGGTTTTGATGGTTTTCACTATCACATAAATGGTTCCAAAATCCACGCAACGTTGCTCTGAGCTTGACGCCGGCCCGCCTTCAATAACTGACCGAGATCTTTGTTGTTTTTTTGGTTCTGACCAGATATGAACTCAAGACCACCGGGATGAGTGGCATTTGCGAGAGCGACCTGGGGCCACGAGTCTGCCAGAAGGGGATGACGGCTGTGTGAGCCCCACCCCGCCCCACTCCCGACTGAGTAATTGTCAGCTGTCATTTTCAAAATTGGGCAAATTTGGCCAAATTTTGACCCTGACGCCATTCCCCCCAAGGGCTCATTCTTGTGAACGACGTCAGAAGCGGACGCCGCGTGATGCAATCATCCACTGCTAGGCTTTATCACAGCCGCGGTGTTAATCAGGGCAGCCCTCTGGATTCGAACCGCGAACCCTGGAGTCGAACCGCGAAGGCGCGACCTCTGGGGCACCTGGCCGGCGGGATTGGGGGCCCTACGGAGCTCTTGTGATTTCTGGTTGCGACATCAATAACCTGTGTCACGCAAGTTTGACAGTCTGTCATCTTGAACTTGATCTCAACTCGCGTCCGTGTAGCGAGTTGGCGAATCGCGTCACGGAGCGCACCCCCATTAAATTACTTTGTGTGTCATCGTCATTGCACGATACGTCACTTGTACGCATTTACAGTATAGCCGGTGCTTCATGGGATAACACAAGACAAAGATCCCCCGTGTAGCCTCAACAGACTTCAGGGTCAAGTCCTGTTAGCGAGTAGCACCTAATGCGATATGTATAATTTCAGTGCATTAATGTGGTAAATATTTGTTATGGACTGGCGTCCCATGCGGGGTATAGCCCTGCCTCGCGCCCTGTGTCTGCCGGGATAGGCTCCGGGTGCACCGCAACCCTGTACACGATTACGCGTTTTCCGACAACGAACGAACGAATGAAAATACGGTATATTTTTTTACACGTATCGTTACGTTGGGAGAGGACTTCACCCAGCAGTAGATCGACCATGGCTTCCGATAATGACGGTATACATGTGTAATTTACTACGCGTGTGTGGGAGTATTGCGTTAAATATGCAGGTATGTGTTCGTGTGTGCGTGTATGAGTGTTTGCTAACAGCACTTGACCCTACCGTCTGTTAAGCCTATACGGGGGATCTTTGCCTTTGTCTTGATAACCGCACGGAACGGTGCGTGTTAAGGAATATCCTTACATATTCACGATCGTTGGAAGTACCTGTCACATACCCCCCCAACATGTTGTCCTGCACCCCTCCTCACCCTACCCTCCTACCTTCACCAGCCCGCGCGGACCATCGTGGTGAAGTATGGCCGAAGCATCCTGTAAATCGCACCGGGCTGAGTGCTCGGTGGCGGGCGTACACCCATCCAGCAGTGAATTACCAACCCCCGCGGGGCCATTGCACGTGTACAAGACAAAGATCCACCGTATAGCCTTCACGGACTGTAGTGTCAAGTGCTGTCAGCGCGTCGCACCTATGAAGGCCAGCACGGCACGCGAGAGAGAGTGGGTGTCTAGCTAGCACGCCCAGCCGCCTTTGTCTCCCTAGCGGCGATGTATAGAGAGAGAGAGATACACGTGCCACAGTGAATAACGGTCTCCGGTGTTGCCTGTCGAAAGCCCAGCACCCGTTGAGTGGCACGTCAGATGAATTCTCCATTCAGATCACGTTTCCCTGCACGCCGCCCCCCCACCCCCCACCTTCCTTTGCGTGATAGCAGAGACACACACACACGCGCGCACACACACCCACACAGACACACACACAGACACAGCCACACGCACTATTGCTGGCGAGTGCTCCGTGGCCACTTGCGGATGTGAGTTGCGAGAGACAGACACACAGAGAGAGAGCGAGCGAGCGAGAGACAGCCGGCCCTCTACGGTCCTGGGATGCTTTCGCTGGGCGCTACGACTCTGTGCAAAGGCTGCGTTGCTGCCGCCGTTGTAATCGGCGTCAACGTTTAAAGAAGCAACTATCCAATACAGAAAGGCGCGCAGACGCGAGGAAACTAACGGGCGAGAATGCTTCGAAGACACGCAGCCGGAGCAAGGATCGACACATATCTCGCTGCTGCGTGACTCGCAACCTTGCTGAAGGCTGCTGTTTGCTGATGTTGCTTCTGGCCGAAGGAGAGAGATGTCGATGATGATGATGGTGGCGGTAAAGTTTTCGTCCTGGATTTGACGATGAATGGAAGTGATTTGGGACGAATCTCCGGACCTGCTCTCAAGCTGGCTTACTAGAGCACGCGTGGCGTACTGGGGTAAGGTGCTCACCACAACCACAATACACACAGGTGCCAGCGTAGCTCCTAATACACACGCTGTATAACAGATATCAATACCGTGCCGGCTAGGGTACATGTACGCTATACAGTCTACACCGTTTGGCCACATACACAGCGCGTATGTGCGTCATACATATTATAGACTGTATACGCGTGGCGTATTACAGACTGTTGATGTTGACAGTCTATGTTGACTGTATCGCGTGCTGGAAGTGTGCTGGTGTCGGGGTTACGTGATGTGATGTGTGTGCGCTGTGGCGATATGGTTCTCGTGATTCAACGGGTATCGCTGTGGGGTAAGGAGGTGCTGTTAAGCAGCCGATGGTGAGTGCCTTGCTCTTGAGTGGCTCTCACGTCGGGCCACGGGTAGCTCGCTTTGGGTAAAGGTACGTGTGTTCGTGGCTAGGGTGATGGGTATGCTGGCACTTGGTAGGTGTGGTGGTGTCGCGATGGCTCTGTAGCCAAACGGGTTATGCTGGGTGCTGGCGGTAGGTGGGTAGGTGAACGCATTTGGTACACAGCGCGTGATGATAGTTGCTCTTCAGGGCTGTTCTGTCGGGATAGCCGTGTCACTGAGCGATCCGTCTCTCTCTTTTGCTCTCTCTCTCCCTCGCGACGTTTCGCCTCCCACGTTGGAAGCATGAAAACCTACGTCAGTACGCAACGCTCTGTCAATCCACTGCTGGATGAACGCATCTGCGACCAGTCAAGGTACTGCCGGTGTTAGCCGTGGTCGGCAATGGGGAGGGAGTTCATCGTGCGGGTGAGCTAAGCGCTGCGCCACCGCTCTTCCCCGATAGGTGAATAACTGGGAGACATTCCAACTTATCCACCGCCTCACAGCAACAAGGGCCCGGGTTCGAATCCCTACTCGGGTGCCTTTACTGTGTGGAGTTTGCACGTTCTGCCCGCGGGTTTTCACCGGGTCCCTCCGGTTTCCTCCCGCAGTCCAAAGACACGCTGCTGCATAGGGTTAATCAGCCTGCTGACTAAATTGCCCCACGGTGCCCTGTGATGGACTGGCGTCTCGTCATGCGTACAGCCCTGCCTTGCGCTCTGTGCCTGCCGGGATAGGCTCCGGCTCACCGCGACCCCGTACAGGATTAAGCGGTTTCTGACAATGGATGGATATCACTCCCCTCCTATTCCACCCTCCAACCTCCCCCCACCACCTCTTCTTCCATCATCATCAGCAGCAGCAGCCCTATAGTTCCCATCACAGGACGTATCTTGGCACCACACCCCACCTCGCTCGGGCAACACAGGCAGCCACGGCGGGGCAACCACAAGGCAACAACGACCACGCTCGCCCATCCACCTACACACACTCGCGACCACCAGCAATCGCGTCTTGAGCAGACGAGCAAGAATTACGCGGCGTTCTCTGCGGTACGGACGTGAACGGCAACGTTTTCTAAAACATACGTGCCCCTTAGTTGCTTTAATCAATAGAGCTTTCATGAATTGCTAGCGGTGTGTGTGTGTGGTGGGGGGTTCGGTATTGGAGTTGTCTCGGCACAATACCGTTCATTTATCGCGTTTGGATCGAGACGGCCAGGGGAGACGACAAGCGCCGTGGGCAGTGTTAGCTGCGTGTACGTAGTTGTGGGGAGCGGTAGCTCGGTGGTTAGCGCTGTATGCCGGGCTACAAAGCCGGCAATGACCCGAGTTCGATTCACGCTCACGGCCAACACCGGTGACGATTTTCCGAACCGGTCAACGGCCTCCGCTAGGTCGACTCGGCCTCACACGAGCAGCTAGCGCGGTGCGGAAAACGTTGCCGCTCGTGGAGACAAAGGCGGCCGGGCGTGGTGCCGGTCACCCACCTCCTCGTGTGGCGCGTCGACCTTCATGAGCTGCTCGCTAACGGCACTTGACCCTACAGCCTGTTAAGGCCACACGGGGGATCTTTACATTTGTGAGTCTACAGTAACGGTGGTCAGCGTGTGCGGCAGGCTGTGCCGCGTTGAGCAGCATGGGGAACAGGTTAGGTCGCCTGGCGAGCGACAACGCCGGAGTCAAGTTCGCGCCCGGTTCACGCGCGTGTCTGCTTCGTGGCTGTGTGGGGTAACTCTGCCGCGGGGTGTACAGGGAGACACTTTTCAGCCGCTGGAGCCGACTTCTGTGGGAAGGTGAGTTTCTAACCGATGCGCCCCGCAAACACTCAACGCCGCTAGCTGTGCGCGCGTTAAGGCAACGCGCGCGAAATGTGCTTCTTACTGGTGCTCCGTTGCTTTAGCAAGCCTTCTGAATCCGTCTCGTATGATCTGATTTAGTCCCCGGAGTAAGCGCTTTGTTCTCGCGGCGTGATTTGAATACGGTAAAAGGGGCACGGAGCTCTTAAGATGTTGCACGTTAAGGCCCACTCGGTTCTGGTCTCCACGGAGCACTAGGTGGCGCTCGCGGCCCGCTGATGGGTCGCGACCCACCGGTCGGTTGAGAGTGGCGGGTTCTATAATGCAGGGTTATTACGGCCAGGCGTAGCTGGCGACCTAGTGGTAGTGCCTTATGCCTGTCATCCCTGCTCTGAGCCAGACGATAGAGCGAGGAGGTGAACCTCACCACTGTGTGTGATAATGAGGAGCGGTGGCTCAGTGGTTAGCGCTATGCCGGGCAACAAACCTGGCGACCCGAGTTCAAATCCCGCTCACGGCCAACACCAGGTGACGATTTTCTGAACCGGTCCTGGGCCTCGCCTAGGTCGACTCGGCCTCAAACGAGTACCTGGTGCGGTGTGTAAAAAACATTGCCACTAAGGGAGACAAAGGCGGCCGGGCGTGGAGCCGTACACCCGCCTCCTTCGCGTGCCGTTTCGACCTTCGTAGGTGCTGCTCGCTAACGGCACTTGACCCTACAGTCCGTCAAGGCAACACGGGGGATCTTTGTCTTTGTATTACATCACACCTGCTACTTAGCGCGTGTAGAGGGAATTCGGTTGTGTGGGTGCCACACAAGCCCCGTTAATGTGCCGACACCGTCTCGGAAAACGACAGGTGTGCTCCGACTATTACGAGCGGTGGCGCGGTGGTTGGCGCAGGGCGTTGTTAATAAACCTGGCGATCCCCGAATTCGATTTTCGCGTCACGGCCGACGGCAGTGGGCTTCCCCTGGGTCGACTCGGCCTCGAATGAGCATCTAGTTTGGTGTGTAAACATTACCACTAGGGAGACAAAGGCGGCCGGGCGAGGTGCTGGTCACCCACCCCTTCGTGTTGTCGTGTCGACCCTTAATAGGTTGTCGCTAACGGCACTTGACCCTACAGTCTGTTAAGGGTATACGGGGGATCTTTGTCTTATGCCGAGCGGTGGCGCAGTGGTTAGTGTGCCGCGTTAAGAGCCGAGCGATCACGGTTCGATTCCCCCGCGGGATGCAGGTTTGATTACGTTGACAGGCTAATGTCTGAACCGCTCCTGGGTATACCCCTAGGTCTACTCGGCCGTAAATGACTGCTCGCTGTGGCCTGTACTGTAAACATCATCACAGGGGACAAACAAGCGATAGAGAATCGTCCATCCATCCATTTTCACAAAGCGCTTAATCCTGTACAGCGTCGCGGTGAGCCGGAGCCTATCCCGGCAGACACAGGGCGCAAGGCAAGGTTATACCCAGGATGGGACGCCAGTCAATCCACAGGGCACCGGGGGACTATTTAGTCAGGGCAATTAACCTATGCAGCATCAACAGCATGTCTTTGGACTGTGGGAGGAAACCGCAGTTCCCGGCAAAAAAATCCCACGCGATTGCTGAGCATAATAAATAATTATAAAGATCCCCCGTGTAGCCTTAACAGACTGTAGGGTCAAGTGCTGTTAACGAGCGCCTACGAAGGCCAACAAGACACACGAGCGGCTGGGTGGCTAACACGACGCCCGGCCGCCTTTGTCTCCCAAGTGGCTAATTTTTCGCACACCACACCAGGTACTCATTTGAGGCTGAGCCGCCCTAGGGGGAAGCCCACGACCGGTTCAGAAAATCTGTAGTGCAGCGCGTTAAGCACCACCCCACCGCTCCCCACATCAACAAAGATCACCCGTATAGCCTTAACAGACTGTAGGGGCAAACTGCCGTTAGCGAGCACCTATGAAAGTCGACACGGCACACGGGGTGACCAGCACCACGCCCGGCCGCCTTTGTCTCCCTAGTTGCAATGTTTACACACCGCACCAGGTACTAATTTGAGGCCGAGTCGACCTAGGGGAGGCCCAGGGTCCGGTTCAGAAAGTCATCACTGGTGTTGGCCGTGAGCGGGATTCGAACTCGGGTCGCCAGATTTGTTGCACGGCAGCGCGCTAACCACCACCCCACCGCTCCCCACACCACCACCACCGACTTAAACCACCGCGCGCGCAGCTCTGACCTTCAGACGCGGCTCGGCTAGCCGCACTTGCCCCTCCAGCCTGTGCAGGCTACACGGGTCACCTTTGCGTGTGTTTACGTCTGTGTTATCGCTCTGATGGGGGGGCTGTTGCAGACACCACCGAGCACCGCTCGTCTGCAGCAGACACGAGTATGTGCATGATTGTGTTGTGTAAGCCTGCACACGATCGCTCCCTCCGATAGAATGAAGCTAGTTGTGGTTTTTTTGTACGACGGCTGCGGCACGGTTGGCGTAGTGGGCAGCGCAGCCGCCTCACAGCAAGAAGGTCCCCGGGTTCGGATCTCGGCTCGGGTGCCGCCTTTCTGCGTGGAGTTTGCGCGTTCTCCCCGTGTCCGCGTGGGTTTTCGCCACCGGGCACTCCGGTTTCCTCCCACCGCCCGAAGACATGCTGCCAGATGAATTGGCGTAATTGACTGGCTTTTATATTTTTACATTGTTGACATGCCGTTCTCTTCGCGGCCCTTGTGCAGCGCTTTGTGACCCTCGGGTGAAAGGCGCTATATAAAACGCAATTATTATTATTATTATGATTTCCCCTGGCGCCCTGCGATGGACTGGCGTCCCATCCTCGGTGTTCCCCTGCCTTGTGCCCTGTGTCTGCCGGGGTAGGCTCCAGGCGCACTGCAACCCTGTAGAGGATTAAGTGCTTTCTGACGCTGGATGATGGATCGATTGAGGTCCTTAATAGGTTCCCTTTGGGATTGCCACTCTGGGAGCGGCGTTCCCGCACGATTCCACGGCCGGGAATAAGTACCACATCGGGACTATCCCTCCCGTCATGATACATGGGTCCCACTAGGTGTTATCGTCTTGTAAGCAAGCGTGTGGTATGTGCTCGGTGTAAGTAGTGTGTACATAATGCAGTCCGAAGCACGCATTGTATTTGCGCACTTATGAATGCTGCATTGATCGTGGCAGTTAGCGGTGGGTCGCGACCCATCAGTGGGCTGCGAGCGCCACCTTAGTGGTTCCGTGGAGACCAGACACGAGTGGGCCTTGACGTGCGAAATATTGAAAACCGCTGGGCTATGGGAGATTTTTACATTAAAGTCTACGGGAGAATTTAACATTGGATTCTACGGGAGACTTTAACATTGAAGACTATGGGTGAATTTAACATTGGAGTCTAAGGGAGGATTTAACATTGAAGTCTACGGAGACTTTAACATTGAAGTCTATGGGAGAATTTAACATGGAAGTATATGGGAGACTTTTACATTGAATTCTATGGGAGACTTTAACAATGAAGTCTATGGGAGACTTTTACATTGAAGTCTACGGGAGACGCTAACATTCACGTCTTTTGGGAAAATTCAAGTGGGTGTTGAGGTGCCAAATGTTGAGAACCCCTGCTGTAAAGTATTTTATTAAAAAAGAGAAAGTATCGTATGAATGTTTAATGTTGTATTTCGGTCTATGAGCCTGTTGTTACGTAAGCGACCAGAGGGGTTTGCTGGTACAGTATAGCACACCTGCCCTCTATTGTGCACGCAACGTCCATTTACAAACAACAACAACCGTCCATTTATAAGCAACACACAATGTGCATTTGTACACACACAATTGCACACAAATGTCCACAGCTTTATCACTTGGCCAAGTCGGGTGGTGGGCGGCGGTACGAAACACAATTTCCACTCCCGCCGTCTGATCCAAGCGTCAATTCGTGAAACGTGCACATTTGTGTTGATGCTCGATTCATGACGGTTGCTCTTCAGAGCTGTTCTTTCGGGACAGCCGTGTCACTGAGCGAATCTCCATCTCTCCCTCTCGCGACGTTTCGCCTCCCCACGAAACGCCTGATGATGCCTCCCAACGTTGGAGGCGAAACGTCGCGAGGGAGAGAGAGGGGGAGCGCTCAGTGACACGGCTATCCCGAAAGAACGGCTTTGAAAAGCAACCGTCACGTGCAAATGTGTTCTGTTCTTCACGCGGCGTGCGAGTTATGTATGTAGGCGCGCGGAGTGTCTATCTGGGTTGTGGAGCACACGGGGCAATGTGCGAGTTGTGTGTGTGTGCTTGGTATCCCAGTGGTTAGCGCACTCGACTACAAATCTGGCAACCCGAGTTCGAATCCCGCTCACGGCCCACACCAGTGACGATTTTCTGAACCGGTCCTGAGCCTCACCTAGGTCGACTCAGCCTCAAATGAGTAACCTAGTGCGGTGTGTAAAACACCGCCACTAGGGAGAGACAAAGGCGGCCGGGCGTGGTGCTGGTCACCCACCCCCTCGTGTGCCGTGTCGACCCTTCATAGGTGCTCGCTAACTGCACTTGCCCCAACAGTCTGTTAAGGCTATACGGGGGATCTTTGTCTTTGTGTTTTGTGTGTGCTTGGTAATGCATATGTGTGTTGTGGTTGTGTGCCATGTAGCAGTGGTGTTTGAGTAACACACGAAGCCGGTGTTCAGATGCAGCTGTGCAGCCTCTCTCCTCTCACCAAAAACCAGTCAGACGGGTTTGAGTCGCGATGCGAAAGGGGAGGGGGGCATACAAAGATCACCCGTATAACCTTAACAGACTGTCGGGTCAAGTGCCGTTAGCGAGCGCCTATGGGTCTTCTTCTTTGCGATTCTTCGAAGCACGATGGTCAGCTTCTGGACATCGTTGTCTTTCAGCTCGGCATCTAAGTGTTTGGTAGAATGCGCAGGTAATACCAAGTATTACTTGACAGGGATCGCGACGTGAAGGCTTCTGCCTTGACCCCCAGCGCCTATGCGTGCCGACACGTCACGCGACGGGGTGGGTGGCCATCACCACAACCGGCCGCCTTTGTATCCCGAGTGGCAATGTTTACACGCCGTACTAGGTACTAATTTCGAGGCTGTGTCGGCCGAGGTGAGGTCCAGGAACGGTTAAAAAAATCGTTACTGGTCTGGGCCGTGAGCGGGAATCGAATTCGGGTCATAGCCAGGTTTGTAACCCAGCGCGCTAACCACTGGAGCTACCGCTCCCCAAACTGACTTCAACGTTTAATCCTCGCATAGCCTTCAACGTTAAAGCCTCCCACAGACTTCACTGGAAAATCCTCCCGTAGACTTCAGTGTTAAATTATCTCATATACTTCAATGTTAAAGCTTCCAATAGACGCGAATGTTAAATATTCCCATAGACTTCCATCCATCCATTTTCAGAAACAGCTTAATCCTGTACAGGGTTGCGGTGCGCCGGAGCCTATCCCGGCAGACACAGGGCGCAAGACAGGGCTATATCCTGGATGGGACGCCAGTTCATTGCAGGGCGCCTAGGGAAATTTAGTCAGTACGCCAATCAACCTAGCAGCATGTCTGTGGACGGTGGCAGGAAACCGGAGTGGCCGGCGAAAACCCACGCGGACAGGGGGAGAACATGCAAACTCCACACAGAAAGGCCTCCGAGGCACGATTCGAACCCGGGGCCTTCTTGCTGTGAGGCGGCAGCGCTACTCACCGCGTCACCGTGGGCCCAAATTCTCTCATATACTTAAATGTTAAAGCTTCCCATAGACGCGAATGTAACATTTTCCCAAAGACTTCAATGTTAAAATCTCCCAGACCTATTCGGGGTTGGTCTCCACAGACAGCTAGGTGGCGCTCGCAGCCCACTGATGGGTCGCGACCCACCGGTTGAGAACGACGCGGTTATACCGCGTCGATGTCTGATCCAGATACAGGTGAGGATGTACGATCAGTGGAGCCAACAGGTTAAGACGTGTCATTACATCCCGTCTGTGTAAATGTCAGCGCATCGCTCTGTGTGGGCTGCCCTGTGGATGAGCTTGACCTAGGCCACAGGAACGTGGAATTTTTCGCACTTACTCGGAGCCACCAATTGCCACCATTTGAGTTCAGCTTCGCAACGCTGCTGCTTTACAGCAAGAAGGACCCGGGTTCGATTCTCGGCTCGGGTGCCTTACTGTGTAAAGTTTGTGCGTTATAATAATAATACAATTTATAACGCGCACAAATTCCCCGCTCAGTCGAAGCGCGACGCTTCGTGGGTTTTCGCCTAGTACTCCAGTTTCTTCCTTGTCTTTATAAAATGTCCTCCCGTGCCCTCAGATGTTGTAACTTGCTTTCGCCTCCCCGCTGGACAACTGTTAAAGAGAGCTACACAGCTCAACGGTTCCTTGCAGCTTGAATTTAAAAAAACCGACCGACTAACTGACTTTAAATCCCTGATGCAATCAACATTTCTGTCTAGATGTATTTGCAAACGTTGATAGGTGTTTTAAAGGGCCGGCTAGACACTCCACTGCTGGATGAGGGAGTCTCCCACAACCGTGCGGGTCGTGGGAATCATCGGACCATACTTCACTACCCTGGCCCTAAGCGGCTTAATAAAGGTGCCGCGGGTGTTGCGACACCCGCACTTTCACAGAAACACGATTCCACCCCCGCCCCCCCACTTTTTCCTGAGGTAATCTCATAACATATGTTGCGACACCCGCACTTTCACAAGAACATCATTCCATTCCCCCCCCACTTGTTCCTGCAACACCCGCGGCTGCGACGCGCCTTAAGGTGCGGCTCACAGCGATAGAATCCCTGGCGGGCACGAGAGCGGATTCTTCCTGCACTGCCCTCTACTGACCAGGCGGCCCAGCAAACAACTTGGTGCTGCTCTCAGTCAGTCATAATAATAATAGCATCCCGTGGCACCCCGCTCTGTGCCGTGACCTCCTGTCGGCGAGCGTTCGACACTCTGCGTGATAGCCTCAAGGTATTACTATTTTTTTCCTGCTGTCTTTATGTCCTATGTGCTATAATGTATCGATATTGGACACACAAACAACAGGAAAATAATAATAATTCTACAATAATGATAGCATTTATAGAGCGCCTTTCACCCGAGGGTCACAAAGCGCTGCACAAGGCTGCGGAGAGAACGGCATGTCAATAAACATCTATCTGTCGCGCACCGAAAGGGATTACCGACCCGCGACACACAGAGGTGTAATGTTTTGCCAGCCGCCCTTCATAAGCCGCTGCGGCAGCGGATGGAGGGAGATTATGATGCGGCGATGTCGCTGCGGAGAGACACATCGCAAGGATTGTCGGAGGCGAGGGTAGAGCTGGGGGGTGACGACCGGAGGACACAGAGGTCGCACGAGGTCATCCCGTGTGAGG
>JAZEWU010000050.1:2740425-2758389 GCA_036362915.1 Geotria australis | reverse complement strand
TGCCGTGTCGACCTTCATAGGTGCTCGCTAACAGCACTTGACCCCCCCGGTGACCTTTGACGGACTGGCGTCCCATCGTGGGTATAGCTCTGCCTTTCACCCTATGACTGCCGGGATAGGCTCCGGCTCACCGCGACCCTTACGCAGGATTACGCGGTTTCTGATAACGGATGGGACACGCTGTGCCCAATGTGTCCACGAGTTACAGGGTGGCGCAGTGGTAACATCTGCGCCTCACTGAAAGAATGGTTCTTGCCCGAGCAGGTTCGATCCCCGGTTTGAGCGCCTTTCTGCGTGGAGTTTGTGTGTTCTCCCCCTGTTTCTGCGTGGGTTTCCTCCGGGCTCTCCGGTTTCCTCCCACAACTAAAAAAAAAAAACTCTTTAATTCATTGACCGATTCGAATTCGATTCGATTTTTCGAAGCGTGATTGATTATATGACAGTTTCCCATTTGACATCGTTGTCTTTCAGCTCCTCGGCTTCGAAGTGTTTGGTAGAGTTCGCAGGTAATACCAAATATTACTTGACAGGGATCGGGACGTGAACGCCTCTACCTTGATCCCCAATTGACCGCTAGCATCCTAATATATAGGAAGCAGTGTGTGGCAATATGGCGCCGGCAAACCGCCTGGCTGCCTCCTCCGCCACTCTGCGTTTTCCTCGCGCCTCCGAGTCGTTCTCTCGTCGAATGAGTACCTTCGACAGTGAATGAATATGTGCGCGTTATAAATGTAAAATTATTATTATTATAACCTCTAAGATCAAGGCCGGTCAAAGCTGGCGCGTTGTCTCTGCTGCTGTTGCGTCGATGGGCTGGTTATTGCACACGAAGACCATGCTGCTGCTGCCACAGGCAACGCGCCCTGGAGTTGCTGTCAAACCCCCCCTTGCTTATTTATTTATGCCCGGCTGCCCTGCTATTATTATAGGGGTTTTATACACACTGTACGCCGTATGGTTAAGTGTAGGCGCGTGCACGTGCGTGTTTGTGCGTCCGGTGCCTGGTACCACCGGTGTCGAGATCGACCTCTGTGTAGGAGGTTCGTGAAGTTGACGCTGCTTGGGCAGTTTGAGGCAGTCGCCTACCAACAACTAACGGAGGGCGTCGGAGCGATGCTCACAACAGCGAGCCGAGGGCAAGGGCGGCTAAAACTCAGCAAATCTGGCACGGTAGAGAGCACAGATGGTTCCCCGGCCAGTCATCTCAAGTCTTCCTGCGAGACGTTACCACTGCGGCCACCCTGCCGCCCAGATTGTGTTGTCATTATTACCAGTTGAGCCATAGCGGACCGTGCCGGATTACTTTCAGCTCGTGTTAAATCGCTCCGCGAGAGTTACGACCAGATTCTGCCGCTCGTGACGTTCCACGGACAGCACAATCGAGATAAAATTGACGCAGCAAAATTGGCGGGAATGGAAATCTCACAACCCTACAGGTGGGGAGACCGCACACATTGATCCGTGCGTGATGATTCCAACTCTTGCCGTCAAAGTGCAGAATTACAACCGTTGCCAGTTTATTACATCATTTTAGAATTCACCAAGCCAATTTTGTATTCCAATTGTGCTATTCGACCTCGTGTTGTGAAGCGATCTAACTGCTCAAAACTCTTGCGCAGAAGAGCGCATTATACCCTGATGTGTTAGAGAGCGGCCCGTGGAAGCTGATTTGATCGAACAAGTTTTGAAATCGCTTTTCATTTACTGACAATTTATCTCGCGCTGTGCACCAAGACGGCTACCTCTCCGTCCAAAGACAAAGATCCCACGTGTAGCCTTAACGGACTTGTAGGGCCAAGTGCCGCTAGCGAGTCACACCTGTGAAGGTCAACACGGCACGCGACGAGGTGGGTCACCAGCATCACGCCCGGCCGCCTTTGTCTCCAAAGTGGCACTGTTTACACACCGCACCAGGCACTAATTTGAGGCTGAGTCGACCTCAGGGAAGCCCAGGACCGGTTCAGAAAATCATCACTGGTGTTGGCCGTGAGCGGGATTCGAACTCGGGTCATAGCCAGGTTTGTAGCCCAAGCATAGCGCTAACCACTGAGCTCGACACCACACCAAGTAACGCGGTACTTTCCTCCAACCGTCGGCGATCAAAGCAAAATATTCTACATTATCAAAGTGCGTACATTCTTGCAGAAATTGATGTGATTTTTTTTTTTACACGAGTCATTAGTGACCGGGCTGACCCCATTAATTCACCAAACTTAAGGAATGTTTCTTTAATGACGGGCGGCTAATACACGGATTGTAACCCGGGCTCTCGGTGGTGCCGACTTCAGTGTTTTGGGGTCGTTCTCGGTTTTTCTCTATGACCCCTAAAACGCCTGGTTACTTCATGCCTGGCTGATAAAAAATATTCCATCCATCCATTTTCTAAACCGCTTGGCCTGGACTGCCGATAAAAAATAAAATAAGTAATTGTTGCTCTTCAAAGCTGTTTTTTTGCTCGGGATGGCCGTGTCACTCTCTCCCTCGCGACGTTTCGCCTCCCACGTTGGAAGCATCGTCAGGCGTGAGAGACGCGAGACCCTACATCGAGCCGTGGCAAACGAACATCGGAACATACATCCATCCATTTTCTCAACCGCTTGTCCTGGTGAGAGGGTCGCGGTGGCAGCAGTCCAAGGAGAGTGGACCAGACATCCCATTCCTCAGCAACAGATTCCAGCCATTCAATCGCGCTAGATCTTCACCGATCTCGAATTTGCGTCTCCGTGTCTTGCCCCTGAATCAGGCGTGGGATTTGCGTGCGTTATGAATTCATTCATTCATTCATTATCAGAAACCGCTTAATCCTGTACAGGGTCGCGGTGAGCCGGAGCCTATCCCGGCCGACAGAGGGCGCAAGACATGGCTATACCCAGGACGGGACGCCAGTCCATCACAAGGCACAGGGGGGAAATTTAGTCCACAGGCCAATTAACCTATGCAGGTTCTTGGACTGTGGGAGGAAACCGGAGTGTCCCGGCGAAAACCCACGCGGACACGGGGAGAACATGCAAACTCCACACAGAAAGCCCCCCGAGCCGGGATTCTAATAACACTAATCGTTCTAAATTAACAATTCGAGCGGGCCCGCGATGACGAGTCTTAGGCCGGTCACCAATTTTTACAGAATAAATAAGTAAAAATATCCATCAAATTCCATTTATCTTGTATCATAATTCATCATTTCCCCCCCCCTCCACCCAGCCTCCAAGGTCGAGCAAAGTATGAGTTTTATGGTCATGTGACGAACATCTGAACAGCGGGAGATTTATGATAAAACACAGTAGCAGCAGCAGCAGTGGGCTTCACGTTCACCGGAGGTGATCTTAGGAATCAGTCAGTTTTTTTTATTTAAACTGGAAGGAACTGTTGAAGGGCGGCACGGTGGCGTAGTGGGTAGCGCTGCCGCCTCACAGCAAGAAGGCCCCGGGTTCGTATCCCGGCTCGGGGGCCTTTCTGTCTGGAGTTTGCATGTTCTCTCCCCCGTGTCCGCGTGGGTTTTCGGCGGGCATTCCGGTTTCCTCCCACCGTCCAAAGACACGCTGCCAGGTTAATTGGCGTACTGACTAAATTTCCCCAGCGCCCTGCGATGGACTGGCATCCCATCCTCGGTGTTCCCCTGCCTTGCGCCCTGTGTCTGCTCGGATAGGCCCCGGCTCACCGCGACCCTGTACAGGATTAAACGGTTAATGACATACCCCGCCTTACGTCATAATTTTGTTCCAAAAGCCGTGACGTAACCCGGTTTTTTTACGTAAACCGGACGCAATGCCTTAAAAATGCCTTAAAATGAGGACAAACACCGTAAAACTAGTGTAAATAACTCGCGAAAGAATATAACTATCGCTAAACCTTAAAGAACACTAAAAACACATTTTAGTCATATTTTTTAAAGAATAATGAACGTAGGTGACTTTGCCGAGTGACGAAACGTCGGACGTAATCACGTTCGCTTAACCGAAATTTACTCTAGACAAGTGGCGAATTTGACGTAGGCCGAGCGGCGTACAGCGGGGTATTACTGTATTTCCGTGGACGTTCCCCTGACACGCGTCGTGGGCTGCCGCTCGCCGTAAGAGAGCCGACTGTTTACATCTCGTGACGTGACCACTATAGCACGCCTGACAGGGCTGTTCTGAGGAATTATGATAACCCACACACCGCGTGTGTGTGTTAAGATAGGCCATGCCGGCTTAATTGGAACACTTTACGATCCAGATTTTTGTATCGTCTCCCCACAGATGGTCACACAATGAACCTGGTTTTTTTCATCCATTGCAGCTGTCTACTCTCAACAAAAACCTACTTAGTAGACAATGACATTTGGCAGGGTTATCACGTATTTTTTTTGTCCCAGGGACACCCCTGAAGTGTCAAATAATTGGGAGGAAAAAAAACTCAACGCGATTTTTCTCTCTCTAATAATATTATTTCGTGCGGTAGTTGTGTGTGTGCGTGTGTGCTTTGTACTAACGCAAAGGTGTACGGAGACACCTGGTTAAGAATTGCTATCCATAGCTGCTGTTTCGGGATAGCCGCATCGAGCGTTCCTCCTCTCTCCTTGGCGACGTTTCGCCTCCCGCGTTGGAAGCATCCTTAGGCGCGGGAGGCGAAACGTTGCGAGTGAGAGAGGGAGATCGCTCGACACGGCTATTGACCTAATGTATAGACTGTACACTGTGTATGTATAGACTGTAGAGAGAGGGAGATCGCTCAGTGACACGGCTGTCCCGAAAGAACAGCTCTGAAGAGCAACCATCACGAATCGAGCCTTGAAAACCGATACCAGTACACAAAACGTATAGATAATTTAGACTTTGCATCAGAGTCTGGTTCTGAATGCGTTTTATAGAATTAGAAAACGCGGTGATAACGCGAGATCGCTCAGTCACACGGCTGTCCCGAAACAACATCTCTGAAGAGCAACCACCAAACAGTTTCACTGGTGCTTAATAATAATAATAGCATTTATAGAGCGCCTTTCACCCGAGGGTCACAAAGCGCTGCACAGGGCTGCGGAGAGAACGACAAATCAACAACGACAGAGAACGGTAATCAGCAACAAATTATTATTGTTTTGGGTTTTTTTTCATACATCCGCGCTGTGGAGAGAACGGCATGTCGACACACATCAAGACAGTTCAACATCTATCTATCTATCTATCGTGTGTGTGTGTGTGTGGCAGAAGTGTCGCGTTATTTGTAGGGCTGGAGGGTGATCGCGGGACGTTGGGGGCTCCGTGTGTGGACGCTGATGGTCTCACGCCGGGCTTTGTGTATTGAAATGAGTGCGTTGGGTGGGTGTGGGTGGGTTGAGGTGGTTGGGAGCGCTGATGGAGCTGCAGTGGTGATGAAGGTGGATGACTTGTACAAGGAGCTCCTGGGAGTAATTGAAAGCCCACGGGGAGGCGAGCCGTCCCGGATGAAGGCCCGGTTGAGGGGAATGACCTCCTATTGATTTTCAAAAAGAGGGGGGAAAAAAAAAACCCCTCATTCACCGCCCCCCTAACTTATGCCGGTAATCATACCGAGGTTAATCTTTCGGCTTTGAGACGCGTACGGATAATAGGTGACCGTCTGTGTGACTGTGTGTGTGTGTGTGTAACAGAGCGTGGTGTTGGTCACCCACCTTCGCGTGTTCCGTGTCGACCTTCATAGGTGGCTCGCTAACGGCACTTAACCCTACAGTCTGTTAACGCTATACGGGGGATCTTCGTCTTCTTTGTTGAATGAGAATGAGTGAGTGTGTGTGTGTGTGTGACCGCTGCAGCTCAAAAGACCTTGCGGAGTTCAATGAAAATGCAAGGGGCTGCGTGAGGAAATGGGAAACTGTAATTTGACCATCGCTCTGCTTCGAAGAATCGCAAAGAAGAAGAAGTAAGAGCCGCTGCAGTGTGACACCGACATTCTCAACGCACGTCCCCGATTTTCTCCCGCACGGATCCATTCCGCAGCCGGTCGGTCTCACCCTTCCCTCCTCTCTGCCGAAATTGCCGATGCCTCTCCACTCCTCGGATTGAAAACCCACTGCTCCGAGCACCGTCAAGTGTCCCCTCCAAGTCTCCCCTCGATCCCCATCCATTGCAGCCGGCGTGACCTTTCGCCCCGGTCACATGTCCAAAACATTGTGGAGGGGAGTGGGGGAGTGAAGTCACCGAGAGTTTTTTTTCTCCTCGCTGAGCGATGATTGCTTCTCTCCCAGCGAGCTGCTTGCACTCCCATTTCACTCTGCGCTTGAGTTTCTGAGTCCCCTTGGTTATAATTTACGATTCTCATTCCCGGCCGGCTCCAGAGAGAGAGAGAGAGAAGAGAGAGGTTCCTTAGTTTTTGTTTGATTCTCAACCCGTTTGTTTAACCTTTTAATATGCACGAGAACACACAGGTGTGCATCTGCGCGTTTAAGCGACCCTGGGTCTCGTGTTCCCCGTGACGCAACATTAAGCAAGTGATGGTCATCTTAGGGGACGCTGGCAGCTTTTGCCGCTCTTAAGATTGCCAGTTTCACGACCTTTCAGTGCTTTCCAAGCAGCCTTAATCATTAAATTTTAGTTGCTTTGGTTTTATTTAGTTGTTTTTTTATCTGTTGTTATTGACATGCCGTTCTCTCCGTGGCCCTTTTGCGGCGCTTTGTGACCCTCGGGTGAAGACGCTCTATAAAATGCTATTATTATAAACATTCGCCTGTAGCTCTGTAAGCCGGGTGCGAAATGGGTTTCTGAAAAAAATCTATCGTGGGTGGGGGCTTTACCTTGGGCTAGCGGAGCCGAAACATTAGCGAAATACGGCAGATGCGTTTAACAAGGAATGTTCATTGTCATTCATTCATTGTCAGAAACCGCTTCTTCTTCTTTGCGATTCTTCGAAGCACGATGGCTAGCTTCTGGACATCGTCGTCTTTCAGCTTGGCTTCGAAGTGTTTGGTAGAATTCGCAGGCAATACCAAGTACTACCTGACAGGGATCGCGACGTGAACGCTTCTACCAGAAACCGCTGAATCCTGTACAGGGTTGCGGTGAGCTGGAGCCTATCCCGGCAGGCACAGTGCGCGAGGCATGGCTATACCCATGATGGGATGCCAGTCCATCACGTGGCTCTAGATTAATTCGGAAACATTGAGACTCGTAGAGAAACATAGAGACTCATAGAGAAACATAGAGACTCGTAGAGAAACATAGAGACTCATAGCGTCTAGGGCCCCTCCCCGAGAAAATGTTGAGTTTATGAGAATGCATTTCCAGTTTTTATGCGACTCCCGAGATGTAAAACTACCATCCACATTTAAGACCGTGAAACCCTAATAGGTTCCCTCTGGGATTTTCGTTCTGGAAGCGGCGTTCCCGTGCGTGCCCACACATTTCCACCCGTGCTCCCCACACACACAGAATATTTGTTTACGTTATTCCACGCATCGTACCGATGTAGGTTTTCACGGCTCGGTTAATGACGGTTGCTCTTCAGAGCTGTTCTTTCGGGATAGCCGTGTCACTGAGCGATCTCGGTCTCTCCCTCGCGACGCCTCGACATCCCATGTTTGGAAGGTGGCTCGACACGGCTATCCCGAAAGAGCAAACCATCATTCCCGCATATTGTATCGATCGATTAGATCTCCCGGCGCGGCAGTTTGAAACGATGATCCGAGTTTATTTAATCCACGCCTGCAGTACTAGCTGGGTACCACCGCGATCAGCCGACGGCTAGGTCGATGCGCCCGGTGGGGTAAAGTGTGGGTACTCCCACCTCTCACAAGACGTCTGGTCGGCGTGGAAGAGCAGACAAATTACAGTTGATAACGCGCCGCGCATGTTCGTTCAATGTCGAAGGTGTTCGTTCGAAAATACAACGATTCAGAGGCGAGAGGAAACCGCAGAGAGGCCGGGAGGGGAAAGGCAGCCACGCGGTTAGCCGGTGCCAACATTTGTCGAACGCTGCGTCGACCGTATATTATGAAGTTATCAGCCGTTTAATTAATGAGTGTTTTTTTTTTGGCCGTGGGAGGAAACCGGAGAAACTGAAGGAAACCCACACAGAACAGGGGGGGGGGTGGGGGAGAGAACACACAAACTCTACACGGAACGGCGCCTGAAGTGGGAATCGAACCGCCTCGGGCAGGACTCCCTTTCTGTGAGGCGCGGGTGTTACCACTGCGACACCATGTCGCCCCAAGTAGCCCTAGTTTAGCAGAGGGCTTCTCAAAGGAGCGCGTGTTTTTGCCCTGCAATTGCAGGGCCTCACTTTGGCAACGCCGCTAGCATTTGTCTCAGATTGCAAGGATTTAGTGGCAGCATTTTGTCATTTTTATGCTAAAACTGTAGTCCTTCCGAACAATGTGAATGTGCAATTGAGCTCGCAAATACTACGTTTTTTTCTTTCTTGTTAAAATCACATCTGGACTCAGTGTTTGAATTTACAGGCGGGAGCAAGCCTATTAGCGTTGAGTGCTGTGTGTGTCTGTTTGTGTCTTTGTCTGTTTGTGGTGAGCGGTGGCTCAGTGGTTAGCGCGCTGGGCCACAAACCTGGCCGCCCGAGTTATAATCCCGCTCACTGCCAACACCAGTGACGATTTTATAAACCGGTCCTGGGCCTCCCCTAGGTCGACTCAGCCTCACATTAGTGCAGTGTGTAAACATTGCTACTAGTGAGACAAAGGCGGGCGGGCGCCGTGCTGGTCACCCACCTCTTCATGTGCCGTGTTGACCTTCATCGGTGCTCCTCGCTAACGGCACTTGACCCTAAAGTCTGTTGCGCCTCCACGGGGGACCTTTGTCTTTGCGAGCGTGCATCGGGCCACAGTGATATTTCACACAAACGACTCTGCGGGGCGATGAATAGTAATCAGATAGACACGGGCGTCCGTTGTGACCCTCCGTAGTGTTAATAGCAGCGCATAAAAATGCATTTTGCAATATAATTCCCTGTAGCGTATCGGACTTAGAGCTTCAATTTTTTTCCATTTTAACACACGATCCGTTGTTTGCAAAAATTACGTCCTTTCTTTCGTCCCAGAATATACAACGCAGACATTAGCTTATTTCTTTGAAACTCCACTCGTAATTACGGACCGTGAGGTTGTATTTAAGCTGCAAGGAACCGTCGAGCTGTGTAGCTCTTTTTAACAGTTGTCCAGCCGGGAGGGGTCAAAGATGTGAGTCACAGTGTTAGAGATGGGAGTCACGGTGTTACAGGAAGTGACGGCCATCTTAGGGGACGCTGGCAGATTTTTGCCGCTCTTAAGATTGCCTGTTTCACGACCTTTCAGTGTATTTGAAGCAGCCTTAATAATTATTTTTTTGTTGCTTTGGTTTTATTTAGTTTTTTTTTTCCCTGTCGTTGTTGACATGCCGTTCTCTCCGCGGCCCTTGTGCAGCGCTTTGTGACCCTCGGGTGAAAGGCGCTCTATAAAATGCTATTATTATTATTACAGAAGGGAGTCAGTCAGTTTGTATCTAAGCTGCAAGAAACCGTTGAGCTATGTAGCTCTTTTTAACAGCTGTCCATCGTGGAGGAGTAAGCAAGTTACAGCATCTCAGGGCACCGGCGGCACTTTGTTCGGGACTATTAACCGAGGCGGCAGCTTGTGTTTGGTCTAGGCTCGCTAGCGGACGAGTGCGCGGGCTGAGCGTGATTTATATTCGTGACAACAAGTCGGGGCCTTTATGTGGCAGGTGAGATTGTTTTCACTGCCGCACAGGAGGGGCTGCAGTCATTGTCAGTCGGACATTTCCCAACGGCAGCGGGCTCCAACCTTTTCAAACGCAAGATCACGTTTCCAAATCTAAATGCGACGCAACATCTAACCGGTTTTTTTCAAATATTAAATTCGACGGAAACCCAAAAGGATGTCCAACTGTGGCATAACACTCACCCATCCTTAGTGTGGCATCTGTGTGTTTACGATGCTGGATCGATGCCCGCATCGGTCCCAGAATCGACTACCGAATACACCCCCCCCCTTTTAATATACGCCTACACTGCACGGTGACGAGATTACACGTCACCGTGCAGTGATGGTTATATGACAGTTTCCCATTGCAACAAGTTCTTCTTTAGTCGCAGACAGTCCTTCAACCTATTTACATGTGAGTGGCTGAGTGAGTGGCTGAGTGAGTGGCAGAGTGAGTGAGTGGCTCAGTGAGTGAGTGGAAGAGTGAGTGGCTGAGTGCGTGAGTGAGTCATAACACGTGGGTAAGCGAGTCAATGAGTGAGTGAGTGAACGGCAGAGTAAGCGTGAGTATGTGTTTTCAGAAACCGGAGTACCCAGCAAAAAACTCACACGGACACGGGGAGAACGTGCAAACTCCACACAGAAAGGCACCCGAGCCGGGAATCGTAGCCAGGGCCCTTCTCGCTGTGAGGCGGCAGCGCTACTCACCTCGCTTTGCCGTAACTTGTGAGATGTAAAAATAACCGTCCACATTTAAGACCGTGAAAACCTAATAGGTTCCCTGTGGGATTCCCACTCTGGGAACGGCGTTCCCGTGCGTTTGCACCCAAATCCGGACTCTGGATATGCATACATAATGACCCTAGTAACGTATTAAACTTAATAAACACGTCTGATCAAAATGCACTCAACGCGCCGTGCAGCGAAACAATAACACACCGATGACGATCATCAAACCGGCGTATGTCCCTAATGCCGCGAACAGGTTTTTATAAAACATGAGATGCGGCGTCATGAGTAAATAATGCGAGGTGGATATTGCGTGCCGGAATTTATCCCAGGATCTGTGTTGTGCGTCGTTCCGGCTGGGATTAAGCATACCGGCGAACATCGGGCTCGCGTTTATATTCTAATGAAACATACGCTAATTAACACAGCATCCGGTTAATCGTTCTCATCTCTATCCGCGTATGCCGTCTCAGGACGCATCTATATTTCTCGACGTGTATCTCATTTAGTCCTGTACGCCGTGGTAGCGGTTGGATTATTTATTGGATCGGGAGATTAAGTATCGGGCCATTAACACGCGACGATGCATTTCCTCTGGAGCATGGGTGGGCCCGGGTTATATTAAAAATAATTTAGAAACCATTCGAATATTTTACACACATGTTACGTTTCATAAATCTGGGCTGTACGTAACGGTACGTTAATAGCAGTCCGTACACGGCGAGGTACGGATTATGCGAGCTGCACTTTAACTTGTACAATGTACGGTAAATATAACGGTCTTCTTCTTTGCGATTCTTCGAAGCACGGTGTCAGTCAGCCTCTGGACATCGTTGTCTTTCAGCTCGGCCTCGAAGTGTTTGGTAGAATTCGCAGGCAAAACCATGTATTACCTGACAGGGATCGCGACGTGAACGCTTCTACCTTGACCCCCAATCTAACGGTAAGGAGGTATCTTGGAGGCGGCACGGTGGCGTAGTGACGAGTCGCGCTGCCGCCTCACAGCAAGAAGCCGCCGGGTTCGCATCCCGGCTCGGGCGCCTTTCTGTGCGGAGTTTGCACGTTCTCCCCGTGTCCGCGTGCTGTTTTCGCCGGGCACTCCGGTTTCCTCCCACATTCCAAAGACACGCTGCTGCATCGGTTAATTGGCCTTGCGGACTAAATTGTCCCCACCCTCTCGCTGCCCTGTGGATGGACTGGCGCATTATCCTAGGTACAACCCTGGCTTGCGCTTTGTGTCCGCCGGGATAGGATCCGGCTCACCGCAGCCCTGTACAGGATTAAGCGGTTTCTGAAAATGTATGGATGGATGGTTTCTGACAATAGATGGACGGGCCCCAAATCGCGTCAGGAGCCCCACTGAGGTGCCACTCCTAAACACGCGCAGGCCAATGCTTAATGGCAGGTTGCTGTTAATATTGATGAGTGTAGGCCAAGGACTTAATTCAACCCCCCTTGTCTGCTGGCAAAATTGATAGTGCCGGGAAATGTATATTTCGTCATGTCATGGATATCCGCAATGCTATAAATAAACATATGTGGCGTGTGGTGTACACGCCCTGTGTAAATGTATGCACAAGCAGTGTAAAGATAAAGACAAAGATCCCCCGTACAGCATCAACCGACTGTAGGGGCAAGTGCCGTTAGCGAGTAGCACCTATGAAGGTCGACACGGCACACGGCGGGGTGGGTGACCAGCATCACGCCCGGCCGCCTTTGTCTCCCTAGTGGCGATATTGTACACACCACACTAGGTTACTCATTTGAGGCTGAGTCGACCTAGCGGAGGCCCAGGACCGATTCAGAAAAAATCCTCACTGGTGTTGGCCCCGTGAGCGGGATTCGAACTCGGGTCGCCAAATTTGTTAGCCCAGCGTGCTAACCACTGGGCTACCGCTCCCCACAAAAGACAAAGATCCCCTATATAGCCTGAACAGACTGTAGGGACAAGTGCTGTTAGCGAGCACCTATGAAGGTCGACACGGCACACGAGGGGGTGGGTGACCAGCACCACGCCCGACACATATACACACACACGCATATCGAGTGAACCCATTCGCGAGCTGACCATCGTGCTTCGAAGAGTCGCAAAGAAGAAGACACAGAATGTGCAGCCGGTCTTCGTATAGACGTTAAGGATACGGATACTCTAATGTGTTTGCACGTGTGTACTCATGTAGCTTTTCACGGCTCGATCGATCACGGTTGCTTTCTCAAAGATGTTCTTTCGGGACGACCGTTAGCTGGAACCGAACTTGGGCGAGCGGCTTGGGTTCCTTAACGACGTTTCGCCTCCCACGTTGGAGGCATCCTCAGGCGTTATGTTTATTTTAAGTGAAAACTTAACAGCTTCGTCAGAACGGATAACGGTCAATAAGGGCTGCGAGCTCTGTGTTGACTGAAGTCCCATCATAGGTATATCACTGCCCTGCGTCCTGTGTCTGCCGGTATAGGCTCCAGCTCACTGCGACCCTGTACAAGATTAAGCGTCGATAACAGCATTGGGGAGACAAAGGCGGCTGGGCGTGGGGTGTTGCAGGAAAAAAGTGGTGGGGATGGAATCATGTTTCTGTGAAAGTGCGGGTGTCGCAACACCCGCTGCGACGCGCCTGTGCGTGCGTGCCGGTGACCGAGGTGCGGGGCGCGAACCCGGACGCGTGGAGGACGCAAGGACACACGAATCGTTAGGCGGGAATGTTCACATTCCCGGCTTCTCACGCTGGGAAGTGATTAACTCCGAAACGAGGCACGGAAATAACCATTAGCGACGCTAATTATGACCTTGTGTTACGTGGGTGTGGAATTTGCCAGGACCCGTAGCCATCAGAGATACGGAGGGATGAGTTTGATACACGACACGGTACGATCGCGGCCGTGCGACACAAACTTAGGACCGTAAACTCATCGGAACGCGTGGAGATGATATTTGGACCGATGGAGGTTTTCACGGCTCGATTCATGACGGTTGCTCTGCAAAGCTGTTCTTTTTCGGGATAGCCGTGTCCACCTCCTCCTCCACCTCCTCCAACCTCCCCACATGAGCTTCAAGCCATGAGCCACCTTGTCGGCAATTCGCACGTCTGTTGTGTCGCAGGAATCCCGTGAAGAGCTTGCAATTTCGCTGGGTATTTTTTTCTGCCGTAATAATGAACATCTATAATAATTATAATAGCATTTATATAGCGCCTTTCACCCGAGGGTCACAAAGCGCTGCACAAAGCGCCCCTGCTTGCATGCTCGGTGTAATCAGCACTCAGACCGCCGTGGGTAAATAATCGCGCGGGCAGAGAGGTGGTGCTTAGCGGCACCGCGTGATCATTAGGCGCAAATAGATGGATCGTGTTGTTCTCTCCACGCGAGAGAGGCAGTTTTGTTTTTTTATTCGCATCTCCCTTCAAGTCGGTAGCTGGGAGCCGTTGCGCAGCGGTTATCGCGCTGAGCTGTGAACCCAGCCACCCGAGTTCGAATCCCGCTCGCGGGCACTGACATCAGTGACAATTTTCTGAACTGATGCAGTATGTAAACATCGCCAATAGGGAGACAAAGTCGGCCGGGTGTGTTGCTGGCAAACCCAGCCGCTCGTTTTCTCGTGCCGGTCTTAATCAATCAGTCTTTATTTAAGCTGCAAGGAACCGTTGAGCTTTGTAGTTCCTTTTAACAGTTGTCCAGTTGGTTCTTTCGGGATGGCCGTGTCACTGAGCGCTTTACATCTCTCTCCTGCGCGACGTGGTGTGGAGGCGAAACGTCGCGAATGAGAGAGGTGGAGCGCTCAGTGACACAACAATTTGACGTTTATAACGCGCACACATTCATTCACTGTCGAAAGTACTCATTCGACGAGAGAACGACTCAGAGGCGCGAGGAAAGCACAGAGAGGTGGAGGAGGCAGCCAAGCGGTTTTGCCGGCGCCATATTGCCACACACTGCTTCCTATATATATTATGATGTTATCGGCCAAATAATTTAAATAATGTTTTTTTTTAACTTGTGGGAGGAAACCGGAGAACCCGGACGAAACCCACACGGAAAACACAGGGAGAACACACAAACTCTACACAGAAAGGCGCCCGAGCCGAGATTCGAACCCGGGAATCATCTTGCTGTGCGGCAGCAGCGCTACCCACTGCACCACTTGACCCCACAGTCTGTTAAGGCTACGCGGGGGATCTTTGTCTTTGCGAATCGCCGCGGGCACCCGCTCGCGTACGTTACCGTAGCCGACATGCCTTTCGCTTCGCGACCCTCGGGTGAAGGGCGCTATAGAAAATGCTGTTATTATTATTATTACGGGGAAAAAATTATCGTGTAACGCTAAGATTAACTACCGTGATTACGGCGCGTGGTCATTCGCCCGCCTGGGGATCAAGGTAGAAGCGTTCACGTCGCGATCCCCGTCAAGTAATACTTGGTATTACCTGCATAATTCTACCAAACACTTCGAAGCCGAGGAGCTGAAAGACAACGATGTCCGGAAGCTCGACGGATGCCAGAAGCCCCTCAGTCTGGAGCAAGAAGAGAGGCCAATGCCCGCCGCCTTTAAGGCCAGCACTGACTATTATATCTCTAAATGTCGGAAGGGCTGTCTGCAACTAAAGAAGAACTTGTTGCAACGGGAAACTGTCATATAACCATCACGCTTCGAAGAACCGAATCGAACTCGAATCGGACAATAATGACCGTTAGTGATAGGAGCCGGTGTTAGAGATGGTAGTCGGTGTTAGAGATTTGAGGAACTGTTAGCGACAGGATCCAGTATCAGAGACAGGAGCCAGTATCGTATCACAGCAAATCCCGCATCCAGAGCTTGCAAGCTCGCTTAGCATTTTCCTCCGTGATAATACACGTCTGTCAAATTGTCAGCTGACACGAGTGCAGACGCGATTGCCACAAGGACCGCGCGTTTGTTATATTTACAGGCTCCGGCCACTCGAACGTCGGGGGAGTGCGTGGCCCGTTAATTTCGCACAAAAATCCGAACAATTCAGCTCGTGCCTCGGTCGTTTCACATCAACGCCGGCCCTTAATTGAAATGTTCTCGTTTAAAAAGGGAGCCGAATTCTTCGCTCGTTCCGTACAAGACAACAACACGGACGTTGCTTAGCAACTCTACAAGCAGGCAGGTGTCGCATCTAATAATGCAGAATGCGTGTCTTGATTAAAATAATAATAGTGATGATAATAATAATAAAAATGGCGGCACGGTGGCGCGCTGAATGGTGCTGCCGTCTCACAGCGAGAACGGTCCAGGGTTCGAATCACGGCTCGGGTGCCATTCTGTGTGGACTTTGCACGTTCTCCCCGTTCCACCGCGTGGGTTTTCGCCTGGCACTCCGGTTTCCTCCCACAGTGCAAAGACATGCTGCTGCATAGATACACGGAGACCCATAGAGATAAAGATAGTCTAGGGATCCGCGCACAGAAAATGCAGAGTAACCATCCACATGTAATAGCACGGAAGCCTAATATGATCTCTATGGAATTTTCACAATGGGAACGGCATTCCCGTGAGTTCCCTTACATTCCCGTGTCCATCCATCCATCCATTTTCAGAAACCGCTTAATCCTGTACAGGATCGCGGTGAACCGGAGCCTGTCTCAGCAGACACAGGACGCAAGGCAGGGGAACACCGAGGATGGGACGCCAGTCCATCGCAGGGCACCTGGGGAAATCTAAGTCAGTACGCCAATTAACCTGGCAGCATGCCTTTGGACGGTGGGAGGAAACCGGAGTGCCCGGCGAAAACCCACGTGGACACGGGGGAGAACATGCAAACTCCACACAGAAAGGCCGCCGAGCCGGGATTCGAACGCGGATCCTTCTTGCCACCCCACGTTCCCGTGTGTTCCCTTACATTCCCGTGCCTTCTCGAGCGTTCTCGAGCGTTCCCGGCCAATTCCACCGCTGGTCGTATCTCGTTTCGACGACGCCAACCAATGCGATAGTGGAGCGGATTTCAGACGTGTGCTTTTTTTAAATCCCCGTTTCCAGCATCCGAGTTTGCGCGTATTCCGTCTCGAATGTAATCCTGTCTAGTTCTGCTCAAAGGGCTTAATAATGTTGATGGATAGATCTGTGTACGTGTGATGTGTGCGGTGGGTGTGTGGGGTGATGGGGAGCGGTGGCCCAGTGGTTAGCGCACTAGGCTACGAATCTGGCGACCCGAGTTCTAATCTCGCTCACGGGGCCAACACCAGTGACGATTTTCTGAACCGGTCCTGGGCCTCCCCTAGGTCGACTCAGCCTCAAATTAGTAGCTAGTGCGGTGTGTAAAACATCGCCACTAGGGAGACAAAGGCGGCCGTGCGTGATGCTGGTCACCCACCCCCTCGTGTGCCGTGTCGACCTTCATAGGTGCTCGCTAACGGCACTTGCCCCAACAGTCTGTTAAGGCTATACGGGGGGGATCTTTGTCTTTGTGCACAGAAAGAAAACGGAGAGCCCCAGTCACAGATGAATGCACAGAACGAGAAGGAGGGGAACATAAAAAAACCCTAAACAAAACCCAACCCAACATCATTAAGATTTCGCTTTGCAAGGTGGCTACGGCTTGTGCCTTTGCTCAGGGGGGTTCATAGTGGTGTGGTCGTGTTGCTGAGCAAGAACCGCTGAGATTTCGGGGCTAAATTCAAGGTGGGACTCGACTCCGGTTAAACGGAGCCCTCCGGTGTAACGGGTTGATGGTTGCTTGCCCGCTCGCTGATCACCAAACCAATTAATTCATAACGAATTAGGGGGTTTAGCTAATTCGGTCCAATGAGAATTGCGGGCTCAAAGCGATGAATGTGATCTATGTTTGACAATGCGCGCTGTACCGATGTCGGCTTTCGCGGCTCGATTCATGATGGTTGCTCTTCAGAGCTGCTCTTTCGGGATGGCCGTGTCACTGAGTGCTCTCCCTCTCTGCCTCGCGACGTGGGAGGCGAAACGTGGCGTTTGTGCGCTCTCTCCCCGTTCTGCGTGGATTTCCTGCGGGTTCTCCCTTTTCTTTCCACGACTAAAAAACGCTCACTAATGATTTGGCCGATAACATCATAATATATAGGACGCAGTATCTGGAAGGTTGGCGTCGGCTAACTACGCGCCTCGGAGTCGTCCTCTGTTCGAATGAACACCTTCGAATTTGAATGAAATGCGTGCAGCGCGCGTTGTGAATTTGTAAACAAAACCCCACTCGACACGGCTATACCGAAAGAAGAGCTTTGGCGAGCGACGCTCATCCATCGAGCCGTGACAACCCATATCAGGTCATTGCGGTTTAGCGATGGGCGGCGTGCACCGCTCCGGTGCACAGTGGTCAGAGAGTGACGTCTGAGACGGCAGCTAGAGAGCGGGAGAGAGAAAAGGACCATTAGCCACAGGGCGAACCCACGAGGGAATGACCGCTATTGATCAAAAAGTGCAGCTCGTGGGATCATGCGCGATTATGGATCTGCCTTTTAGAGCGACGGTGCGCGGGCCGCATTTCGTACGGGCACCGCGCGTGGTAACACCCCGGGGTTCTGTAGCACGCCAAAGACAAAGATCCCCCGTATAGCCGTAACAGACTGTAGGGTCAAGTGTTGTTAGCGAGCACCTA
>JAZEWU010000050.1:2717780-2728504 GCA_036362915.1 Geotria australis | reverse complement strand
AATGAATGAATGAGTAATAAACTCTATAATGCGGACATATTAATTAAATTTCGAAGGTAATTAAATCGAAAACGACTCAGAGGCGCGAGGTTAACCGTAGAGAGCCGGAGGAGGGCAGCCAGCACCAGCATATTGCCACACACCACGTCCTATATATTATGACGCTATCGGCCAATTAATGAGTATTTTTGTTGTTGTTGTTGTGGGAGGAAACCGGAGAACCCGGAGGAAACACACGCAGAACAGGGCGAGAGAACGCACAAGCTCCGCACAGAGAGGCGCCCGAGGCGGGATTAAAACCTCCACGGGCAGGAAACTTTGTGACCCTCGGGTGAAAGGCGCTATATAAATTGAATTATTATTATTATTATTATCCGTGCGGCGCAGATGTTAGCACCGCACAGACGCCCTGCCACCCAAATATTTGCCGTGTCGGTGTTGATCATTGTGTTCTATAGTTGTATAGCAGCGACAAAGTGTTCAGGACCAAAATGTTCAGGAGCTGAATGCCACCGTCGCGGCTGAGTGCCGGTGAAAGAGTTTGTTTGCTTTTGATATTTCCTCCTCCGTTGGTGACGTGTGGGCTACAAGTGGTTTGCTTTGTTGGGGGTTTGTAATTAATAACAACCCTGGCACTCTTGACAAATTGCAACGAGTCTTTGTTTCGCGTTCGGCATTGACAACGCTCATGCGAGTGATGGTTGCTCTTCAGAGCTGTTCTTTCGACACGGCTATCTCTCAAAGAACAGCTCCGAAGACTCGAGCCGTGAAAACCTACACCCGGTACTCGAGCCCACAACCGGGGGTCTGAGAGAAACGGAATTTCGATCCTCAATATGTCCCGTACATATGGCAGAACTGACAAATAAAGTAGAATTGAATTGAAGTGAAAAACGGGGGAGTTGTGAGGCGCGCAGGCACGGGACATGACACCGAAAACACCTGTGGTCTACAGCAAAGACAAAGATCACCCGTATAGCCTTAACAGACTGTAGGGTCAAGTGCGGTTAGCGAGCGGCAACTATGAAGGCCGACACGGCACACGAGGAAGGTGGTGGTGATGTTTCGCACCACCTTACAGCTTCGTCTATACATATAAACAACAACAACCGACATTCGCCACTAAGTGGCGGTGACGTCACCACGGCGCCTGTGCCAGGCCATATGCACCTTGAGGCCACGTGAAGTGTCGAAGGCAGTGTAATCGTCACACCATTTTGACTTGTGCCCTGTGAGCACAGCGCTTGGCTTCGAGCAGAAGTTCTCAAACTTTTGCACCTCGCGGCCCACTTGACTCACTCGGGTCTGGTCTCCACGGCCCGCTAGGTGGCGCTCGCGACCCACCGGTTGAAAACGACGGGGCGAGAGGTAATTATTACGGATATTAATAATAATAATTGAAATTTATAACGCGTGGCAAATATTCATTCAGCGTCGAAGGTATTCATTCGAAGAGAGGACGACTCGGAGGTGCGAGGGAAGCGCAGAGAGGCGGAGGAGGCAGCCAGGCGGTTTGCCGGCGCCATATTGCCACACACTGCTTCCTTTCTATCATAATAATAATAATAATAGCATTTATATTGCGACTTTCACCCGAGGGTCACAAAGCGCTGCACAAAGCTGCAGAGAGAACGACATGTCAACAACGACAGAGCACGGAAAATCAGCAACATTTTTTTTGGGGGTTTTTTTTGATGATGTTATCGGCCAACTAATTAACGAGTGTTTTTTTTTTACGGCGTGGGAGGAAACCGGAGGAAACCCACGCAGAACAGGGGAGGGCGAGAGAACACGCAAACTCCACACAGAAAGGCGCCCGAGGCGGGAATCGAACCGCCTCGGGCAGGACCATTCTCCGTGCGAGGCTCGGATGTTACCAACGCGCCGGAGCCGCATTCCTATTGCCTTGAGCCGCTCCTCTTCGGCCCGCATGTTTTCACGCTCACGACGAGGGGGCCGCACACGCATGAAAAGAATGACATAATTGGAATAATAAGGGACGTTTTATTAATTAAGGCTCCGCCGAGATGCAATTTGCATTGCGCTGTACCGAAGGCTTGCGCGTCAAAGCGCTTCTTCCCCCCACCCCAATGCAAAGCTCGCAGTTTAGGGGACAGAATTAATAAAGGAGACGTTTAATAACATCCCCAGGTGAGGGAGCGCGGTTTACCTACAATGAGCCGGCTATGTTAATTGCTTGATCGTTGTAATTACCACTGAGATTGCCCAGAGTTTAAAATGTTAACATGGGTAGGGGCAATAAGCATAATGTTACATTTTTACGGATAGTTGTTTTTTTTTACTGGGCGGCACGGTGGCGTGGTGAGTAGCGCTGCTGACTAAATTGCCCCTCTATCCTGAGTATAACCCCTGCCTTGCGTCATGTGTCTGCCTGGATAGGCTCCGGCTCACCGCGACCCTGTTACAGGATTAAGCGGTTTCTGAAAATGGATGGATGGATGGATATTTTCTGACTTTGGGACGCCGTGGATAAAATAATCGTGATAACACTAAGGACGCCGTGAACCGAGAAAGTTTGGGGACCACTGGTGTTATTGATTCTGACACAAGCGGCATTCCCCCGAATGGGCAAATCTGATGACTCAATCCTAGCGAATACAATCTATTGCCAAGCGCGCACCAAGTGGTTTATTTACTTGATCAGGTCGCCAAGTTATTCGGTTAATTCCGTACAAAGATGACTAAGCCTGGCTGGCAGAGTGGTGGTGCAGTCCTTGGCTCACCGCGGAGTGAATCGGACCGGTTAATTACAGACTCCAAATCTACGAGAGTACTGCTGCTATCCTATCACTGCAGTCACTTAGTTTACTCCTAATGTATCATCGCTGTTCGTGTAACAGAATGCAATGCGAATTGCGGTTTATGAGTGATTCCGCCGAATCGCGATTCTTAATTAGTTCGCCCCCCTCCCACCCGCCACCAATGCGATCTAGACCGTGCGGTTCGAATTTAAATTAAACCTTGAACCGCACGCCCCGAGTATTTAAGTATCCAATTAGAGCCATCCTGAAGTTGGCAATCTCTATTTGCGTCCCCTTTGTTCTTCGTGCGAAGTCAGACACGGGAGCCAATTAGCCGCGCTTAGGCAGATATTTTAATCGGCACATTCAAAGGGAATGCTGGCTTCGTTTAAGTCTGACGAGCCACCTCGGTGAATATTTTTCACTGATTTAACGTACCGTTATTTCTTTGGTTCTATAGGCAAGTGGGTTATTCTACGCCGCAACATAATTAACAGCGGGTGTAGATATCTGTTGTGTTACTTGTTTGAGCTGCTTTGCACCGGTGCTTGTGGTGATTAGACCATTGTTTTCGTGTTTTTCTGATATTTTAAACGCGTTGTTTACTTTTTTGCATATTCTCCCCGTGTCCGTGTGGGGTTTTCGCCGGGCACTCCGGTTTCCTCCTACAACTAAAAACGAACTCATTAATTAATTGGCCGATAACAGCATAATAGCTGGGACGCAGTGTCTGGAAAATGTTGGCGCCGGCTAACTGCGTGGCTTGCCCTTCCTCCGTCCACGCCTCTGGGGTTTATATTGTCTACGTGTCAATAATGAGTGACTATACAAGTGGGTGAGTGGGTGAGTAGGTGAGTGGGTGGGTGAGTGAGTGAGAAAATTTGGTAGATGGGAAGGTGAAATAATTCGTGAGTGGTTGGTCAGGGTTGGGAGCCTCGAACCACGGCTTTGCGTACACTCCGGAAGCTCACGCAAGGCTGTCTTTGGATAGGAGCAAAGTCTTAACCTCAGCGTCGTAACTAGAATCCCACTAAAGCTCAGCAAAAAATATTCGGCCGAGTCCAACGGCCACTGTGTAACTAAATTCCCTAAAAAAAAAACCCCCCACCAACGAAATCCCAGCAGGATGTGATGCGTTCATGTCAGCAGATGTGTGCAATGGAAACGTACTTCAAACAGATGAACAAATGGCATCGCTTGGCGTTGTTGTCATCCTTGCTACACATATTGCCCAATGGCAGTTTGGCTCAATGGCGCAGTTCTGGAAGGGTAACTTTGAACTCAGAAGCTCTCGTCCGCGAGCTCCCGTCAGACGAATGGAAGAATAATTGGCCGCCCTGTCAAGCGGCCTTTCAGTTTACGTTCGCGTCAAAGTTTCGGGGGGCCTGCTCTCAGCAAATGTGATCATGTTTTAGCTGCGGCCCATGATAGATTCGTGGTGACAACACTGGGGAAAACTTGGGCCGGGTATCTGTTCCGACACTCCCTCCCCCCTGCACAGTACAAAAAATAATAATAAAGTGAATTATTGTAGCTGGGGCGGCACGGCGGCGTAGTGGGTAGCGCTTCTGCCTCACAGTAAGAAGATCCCGGGTTCGAATCTCGGCTCGGGGGCCTATATATGTGGAGTTTGCATGTTCTCCCCGTGTCCGCGTGGGTTTTCGCCGGGCACTCCGGTTTCCTCCCACCGTCCAAAAACATGCTGCCAGTTTAATTGGCGTTAGTCCCATCCTTGGTGTTCCCCTGCCTTGCGCCCTGTGTCTGCCGGGATAGGCTCCGGCTCACCGCAACCCTGTATAGGATTAAGCGGTTTCTGAAAATGGATGGATTCTTGTAGCTCAGGGGAAATAAAAAACAAAAAGCCTCCCAATGCAGATAACGACAGAGCAGCCTTCGACATTGTACGTTAATAATAATCTACTTTTGGAACGCGCGCATTTTCTCCGGGCGCGTTGCACCCGTTGATTCGGGGGCGCGGAGCCCTCTGCTCAGTCGGTTTGTTGTGAGTCGGTGAAGCGGTGACTTTTCCCCCCCCCACCAAAAAATAATAATGATGCCGCACCCTATAAATTGTTGACGATGAATTTTTCATCAGATTTAATTGTTCAGAACACGTTTTGTGAGCTGACACAGTAGCGCGCATCACATCTGATCAAATTAAATTAAAATAATGATTATTTTGTTGTTGTGGCCAAAGGCAAGTTTGCAAAAAGAGAATGCAGTTGTTTTGATTACGAGAATAGCTGCTGAATTATAATTTTGTATATACGCTTAAATAAATAATATTTTCATTATTTCACCCCCCCCCCGCTCGCGATTTAATTATATACCGTTTATTACGGCAAAACAACCGCAAGCTGCGGTTCGTGAGTTTGAATTCAAGGCCGTTTGTCGGAATGTATTTTCTACGCTCCCAGGGCCTCTCTCCTGTTTCACCATCGCGAACCCGTGCGGGCCAGCGTGGTGAAGTATGGTCGAATAACCCCCCCACGGCTCGCCCTGCATACCTGATCTCGCCTGCATACCTGCTAGGTTCTCCCCCGCTGTCATGCATGTGAGATGGCAACCAGCTGAGACTGCAGCAGACGGGACGACAAGAGTAGATTGTGGCTCTATCGGTGCACACTTCAGTAGCATTCTCTCGCTCGCCTGTGTGGGGTGTGTGTGTGTTCTCTTCCCTAACAGCAAGATGGTCTCCCGAGTTCGAATTTCGGCTCGGGTGCCTTTCTGTGTGGAGTTTGCATGTCCTCCCCCGTGGCCACCTGGGGTTTTCGCCGTGCATTCCGGTTTCCTCCCACGGTCCAAAGATATGCTGCTGCATAGGTTAATTGGTCTGCTGGCTAAATTGCCCCCGGTGCCCTGTGATAGACTGGTATCCCGTTATAGGTATTGCCCTGCCTTGCGCCCTGTGTCTACCGGGATAGCCTCCGGCTCACCGCGACCCTGTATAGTATTAAGCGCATTCTGATAATGGATGGATGGTATAGCCCTGCTGTGCGCCCTGTGTCTGTCGGGATAAGCTCTGGCTCACGGCAACCCTGTACAGGATTAAGCGGTTTCTGACAATGAATGAATGATGATTCGAATTCGATTCGATTCTTCGAAGCGTAATGGATATATGACAGTTTCCCATTGCAACAAGTTCTTCTTTAGTTGCAGACAGCCCTTCAACATTTAGAGATATAATAGTCAGTGCTGGCCTTAAAGGCGGGCATTGGCCTCTCTTCTTGCTCCAGCCTGAGGGGCATCTGTTGAGCTTCTGGACATCGTTGTCTTTCAGCTCGGCTTCGAAGTGTTTGGTAGAATTTGCAGGTAATACCGCGTATTACTTGACAGGGATCGCGATGTGAGCGCTTCTACCTTGATCCCCAGTGAATGATGATGACATTGATACACGCGCGCACACACACACACACACGTAAATACATATTTTTTAAAACACCATCTTACGAGCAGAAAAATCACAGACAGCACCGTTGTGAAAAGGCGTCTCGAGGTCCCGTTAGATTTTATTGGGTAAAGATTAATAAATTATAAATCCTGCGCGCAGCATCACCTTATTATTGCTTTTGTGATAAGGTTTCCTTAGCCCATTACAAAGCAAATCATTGGAAACCCACAATGCACTGTCTCCAAGGGCGCCGCAAACCAGCGGAAATTACATTCTCAATCACAATTATTATTGCCATTATCTGCGTTAAAAATAGCCCGCCACTTCATCAATAATTTGTACATTTTTTCATCATTAAAGCCAGCGGAATGTTTTTTGGGGCATCACTTAAAGACGGGGGGGAATCAAATACGTGCTACGGACAACCTTGATAAAAAAAAACCTACTTGCCGTACTTAGCGTTAAGACATCTCGCTAACCCACGAATATTTCTTATTTCTTGTTTTTAAAATCCAAAACGAGACGTGAATGGTACTAGGGTGCACGAATTACCAGTGGCATTCGCCGGGTTGTTTTTGGACTCGAACGCCGTGACGCAGCCCCGAACACGACCCCCGAATCAAGCCAAACAATAACACTCGCGTGCTGATTGATCAATTAAGTGTCCCCCATTTGTGCGTGAACTGCCCGCGTCTGCTAATTGGCGATCACTAACTGTAAGCCATCGCCGGCGTTAAAAGCAAATTGGTGTCATCTGTCAGAATGGTGCCTGCATCTATCAGGTGCGTCTGGCTTGTCTCGTGGGTTCAAGCCAAGCTGAAAGACAACGATGTCCAGAAGCTGACCGTCGTGCTTCGAAGAAACGCAAAGAAAGAATCCAAGCAAGGACAAAGATCCCTCCGTGAAGCCTTAACGGATTAGTCTTAACAGCAAGGACCCAAGCTACTAATGCATTGAAATTTGCATTGTCCAGGACTGCTTGCCTTTCGGCAACACTTTGCTAACACTGAGACTAGGCTATAATGAGAGCTGTTTCTGGTGTGGGCCAATCAGTTTCAAGGACAATGCATATATTATCATCGCATGTTGTTTGCGCGTTTTTGCCACAAGCACGTTTGGCTTCTTGCAAACTGGACCCTTTGCGAAACGGTGTCCGTTTGGTGTTTTTAACGTCTTAACACTTGTCTCATTACCGAGCGGCCTGTGAAGGCCCGCACGGCACACGAAGCTGGTTGACGACCCTCACGGCGGAGCGAAACAACAGCTATGGAGAGCGATTCTCATACATCGAGCCGCGAGCTGTGCCGGATTAAGGCATGAGCTTTAGGGGCCTCCGGAGATTAAGTGAAAAGTTACTTCATTTGCGAACGCTGAACCAAAGTATATGTACTCTAAATTATCTCTTTCCAAGAAATTACGCGAAGCAAATGTTTAAATTTTAATTGTTGTTAGCCTTGAAAAAACACATTTTATTTTTCTTTAATTTTTTTTTCCTTTTGAAAATTATACTGGAGGCCTCACGGAACCTGTAGAGCAGGGGCCTAGAAAAATTTAATCCGGCTCTGGCCGTGAGTCACACTCTGCGGACGATTCCCAGAATGTTGATACCGGTCCAGTCTGCGGTTGCTCGGATACGTCCGTGGTGCTTGACAATAACGTACCTGTATCGTCGAAGGCCGATGGTCTTAAAGCCAGTTTTAATCATGTTTTGAGACACACAAGGTGCGGTTCTCCTATGCGGCATTTGCCTGCAGCGCCGTCAGAATGGCTGTGCAAGCGGGGTTTGTTTTTTGTTATTGGTTCCCAACCGCGTTGCACGTGTGTAATTGGACCGGTGTCCCGAGACGCCGCGTTAAACGGGAGCCGCTCCAGCAGAGCGGCGCGTCACGCACTGTCAGACGACGGCCCCGCGCAAGGAGACTACGCAGAGCTACTTCCGAGTTCCGCTCAAAAGTGAGCTGTGATCCAAACCAGCGGCCATGCCGCAGGCAAATTCTCATCACGCGGCAGTCGAGTCGGTTTTTCTCCGGTTTCCTCCCACAAGGAAAAAAAAAAACGTTAGTGATTTCTCCGGTAACATAATAATATATAGGAAGCAGTGTGTGACAATATGGCGCCGGCAAACCGCCTGGCTGCCTCCTCCGCCTCTCTGCGCTTTCCTCGCTACGCCTCTGAGTCGTTGTCTTGTCTAATGAATACTTTCGACATTGAACGAATATGTGCGCGTTATAAATGTAAACATATTATTATTATAATAGAATGAAACAGGAGGACCGGGACAGGGGGCGAATACGCAAACTCTGCCTCACGGAAAACCGTCCAAGGTGGGGTTTGACTCGCCTGAGGCGGCGGGGAACGTTACCGCCGCATAGCCACGCTGGGTATCAAGCGGCGCTTCAAATCCCCTGCTAGAGGGGAGTCTCGAGAACCGAGCTTAATCAGGGGCAGCGTGAAACCCACGAGGGCTTAGTTGCGCCGGCCGGGCGAAGATGACCCCCTGAGTGGGCCCATCGGTGACCTCTGGGAGACGCGATTCGCGAACATCGCGTACGCGGGAGCTCGTATCGCTCGCGGATATTTTCACCTCGTGACTCCGCTGAATTATTAATCGTCGTTACACACGCACACGCACACACGCGTGCACGCATTAGGCCGGGGCGGTTCCGCAAACAGGAATCCGCACCGGGTTCAAATCCGAATCGCGCTCGGCCGGGCGCGTCGCAGCCGCGGGTGTTGCAGGAAGACGTGGGGGGGATGGAATCATGTTTTTGTGAAAGTGCGGGTGTCGCAACATATGATATGAGACTACCTCAGGAAAAAGTGGGGGGATCATGTTTCTGTAAAAGTGCGGGTGTCGCAACACCGGCAACACCCGCGCCTGCGACGCGCCTGCGCTCGGCCGTTCCAATTTGGTCGATTCGGAAACCCGGATGTTGAGATGATGTAACGCTACCGCGGCTTGCGTTTGTATATCGTGCCCGTGATGTAACTAATGGCAGGGTTTTTGCCCAGGGGACCCCACTGATGGCAGCTGTCCCCTCGTGCGCCACAAGGTGAAAACACAACGCTTGAGGGCTTTAATCTCATACCGGGAGTTGAACAGCGTTGAGCCTGGTTTGAACGTGGACGAGAGGTTTCGTGGGAATTCCAGGTGTTGCAGGCGTGGGTTGATCGGTGGTCACGCGAGATGACGGGTGCAGTGATTTATAATAATTGATAATAATGTTTTATTTATAACGCTGCGTCCCACATATTCGTTCAATGTCGAAGGTATTCATTCGACGAGAGAACGACTCAGAGGTGCGAGGAAAGCGTAGGCTGCCAGAGGAGGCAGCCAGGCGGTTCTTCCAGCGCCAACATATTTCCACACACACTGCTTCCTGTATGTTATAATGTTATTGGCCAACCAATTAATTAGTGTTTTTTTCTAGTTGTGGGAGGAAACCGGAGAACCCGTAGGAGACACACGCAGAATGGGGGGAGAGCACACACAAACTCCACACAGAATGGCGCCCAAGGCGGGAATCGAACCGGCTCGGGAAAGATCATTCTTTTGCAGATGTTACCACTGTGCCACCGTGCTGCGCTACGATATCAGCCACCCGAGCTCGAGTCCCGCTCACGGCCAACACCAGTGACGATTTTCTGAACCGGTCCCTGACTTCCCCTATGTCTGCTCAGCATCAAATGGAGTACCTAGTGCGGCGTGTAAACATCGCTGCTAGGGAGACAAAGGCGGCCTGGCTTGGTGCTTGTCACCCACCTCCTTGTGCGCCGTGTCGACCTTCACAGGTGCTACTCGCTAACGGCACTTGACCTTGCCGTTGCAGTCTGTTGACGCTACACGGGGGACCTTTGTCTGTGTGTGTATGTATGCGCGTGTCGGCAGGCCACGTGAAGATGGGCACCTGCGAGGTGGTGGAAGCGCACCGCTGCTGCAACAAGAACAAGATCGAGGAGCGATCTCAGACCGTCAAGTGCTCCTGTCTGCCGGGTCAGGTAGCGGGCACCACGCGCGCCCGACCCTCCTGCGTCGAAGGTAATCTTCTTACTTTGCGAACCTTCGAAGCCGCGCGATGGTTAAATTACAGTTTCCCATTTCCTTACACACAGCCCCTTGCATTTTCATTGAACTCCGCACGGTCTTTTGAGCTGCAGAGGTTGGGTAGTAGAGCACAGACAAGGCAGTGTTCCATAGTATGGTCTGCTTCTCCACATTCACAGGTGGTTGGGCCGCGGAGAGAACGGCACGCCAACAACGATAGAGAACGGAACATCGGCAACATGTTTTGTTTTGTTTTTAAATATCCGAGCTGTGGAGAGAACGGCATGTCAACATCCGCAAACGCGTTCTCCGTTTTTACAAGACGCGATATCCCGCGCGGCCACTGGCGTTGAACCTAACCGGGTCCCTCACCCGGGTGAACCGAGCCGATAGTGAGTGAGCGGAGTGAGTGAGTGAGTGGAACAGATGCGGAATTAAGACGGATTCGAGCTCGGCAGGACGGTGAGCGATGCTGACCTGGGGGAGACTCCCAGAGAGTATCGACATCTGCGCCTCATCATTGGGG